>JAUMHR010000072.1:11766783-11777719 GCA_032361145.1 Enteromius fasciolatus | reverse complement strand
GCTTAACCTGTGTCCATCAGATGCCTCTGTATACTACTGGACGAATCTACAACCAATCAGACCACTCATTCTGATGACGTATGCGTGAAGCCACTCGTTTCGTGAGCTCGTTTCTCATTGGTTCCCACTTTTTTGGGACTCTGAAATGCTCTAAAACGGCAGCTTGGCCAGACTTGCTTGCGAGAAGAATGTAGCGTCAAAATAATAAACTAGGGAACAAGGACTAGTAGGAATTAATATTGCAGACACACTTAATGGTCATAACAATAGAAGTATATTAAGTTATTTAAGAATAACTGGTTTAATTAACAGAATCTAATATGTATAGAAACCCCACACACACCCCTTTTTTTTTATGGGAGGTAGCGGATTCAGACCCACGCTCCAGTACAGTAGATGGCGGTAATGCACCTTAACGTTGGATGCCAACCGCCATTAAAACAATAATGAAGAAGAATGTAGTGTCAAAGGAAGTATGGGCGGGCCCAGGCTACATAGGTGCATCTTATTGCAGCAAATTGCAAAGCAGCTGCCTTTTTTATAAATTATACTTTCTACACTGTAAAATACACCAAGACATTCAGATTAATGTCTTTGCAACCAGACTGTAACATCTCCCAGGCTTGTTTGTGATAGTTTTGGGAGATGAAGCACTTGCTTTTGTGTGTAGGATACGTGCAGCCATTTTAAGTGACATAAACAACAGATAATAACATGGAACAAAACCTTTGATTAACAAATCAAAGGCTGGTAAGAGGGGCCTTCTTCAAGGCTTCTCCTGAGAGGGTCATACTCAAACATGAGTCACTGCAGCTTCAGCTGGTTCTTCTCCACCAGATCTGCAGAACGCATATCACCATCTGCTCAGTTTGATCTACAGACAGATTTAGTCATTAAAGATAATTAGTGTCGATACAGAACTGGGAATCTATACCTAGTTATGCTGAAGCAAAATGCCTCAGCTGATGAGCTCTTTGATTAACATTCTCAATAGTGTATCATCAAACACCCTCATGTAGAGCCCTAGATCCCTGTGTAGTTCATTATTAGAATTACTCCAGACAAAATGCTAATTAGGATAAAAAGGAAATATTTCCTCTTCTTTTTTGCTTTGCCGTGCATTGAAAGAAGAGGGAAAGTGGAATATTTCTCAAGTGTTACTCTGAATAGCAAGTCTACCATAGATAGGTACTACACATAATAATTTTTAAATATGACAGAAAAATGCTAATGCTAATAATTTGCATCCAAAAACATTAGGGTAATATAGCCTAATAATAAAGCTATTATGAATGAATTTTCAGAGATTATTTATCATATGGTGTACCCTAGAAGTACGTAATTTTACTACTCAAACATCACATTTGATCAGTGTAGCCAGTACTGCAAAACAAGAGTGCTTTCTCTTTGTTTACCCTAATAATATAAAGAATGACTCACGTGACGCGCTTCTCATATTTCTAAGTTACATTATTTTGTCATTTATTGCAAGAATTTAAAGAAAATTCCCCATGTGTCCTTTTGAATGTCAGATGTGCTGTAGGTCAAATACAAAAAATAGCTGCAAGCAGCAATTACTGGGGTTTGAGCATTTTTAAGGCCTTTAATGTTGTACAGGGCAACCTGGATGTATAGCTGACACAGACACAGAAATGAAATGGATAAACTATTATATTAATACAAACACACAGACACATTTATGTTAATGTTATAATGGAGATTTTATAATGTCTTCATGAGCAAACATAAACAGCACTGATTTAGTGTTTAATCAGCCCATTAGTGGTCTTCTGCTGTCATCTAGTGTTATTAATTGCAACTTCTTACACAACACTGTGTTTAAATGTTATAACTATTAGGGCTGGTTTCCCGGATAGGAATTAGATTAAAACAGGACTAGACCTTTGCTAATTTAGGACTTTTAAGAATTTTTTGAAACGTGTCTTACAATAATGTGAGCATTTTAAGACCAAACAATGGCAATAATGTATTTTATAATATCTCAGTGCAAGCCTTTTCCAGTTTAGACAGCTCTTAACATTTATTTTAATCTAGGACTAGTCTTAAACCCTGTTCAGGAAACTGCCCCTTAGTGTTTTTTGTCAAAACTGTTTGATCGGCATCATTAATCCCAGAGGCATGAAGATATATATGAAGATATAGTGAATGTATGAGGGATATAAGAGGGATTTAAGGTAATTTACTCTAGAAGTATTGTGTTTTTGAGTCATTATTTAATGATTATAGGCCTGTCTATAGTGTGAACTCTATAAAACTTTGCATGTTTTAACCACTTTTCATAATGTATTGTGTTTATTTAGGTTTTATAGGCTTTTGAGTATATATGACCACACCCCTTTTTACAAATGACCCTGTTATAGCTACCCAAAGGACAAAATTATTATTATTTTTTTTACATATAATTATTGATCTAGAGAGTCCATAGATTATTAATGCAGTGGTTTGGAATAAATGCAAAATACAAATACATACAAATAAAAAACATACAAATACTGATGAGATATATTGGATTTGATAAAACAGAATATTATACAGTGTAAAAATACAAAATATAACTTTGGAAATGTGACAACAGCTAGGATATATAAATATAACCCCCAATGCACGTGATTCTGCGATTTCCCAAAAACGCCCCTATTCTGGTCGCATCTGCTTACTGTATAATATGCACCATCAAAACTTTACAATTACAAAACAACATTACAACTGTGCGAACTTTGCATCATCAATGCAAAAAAAAACCACTGCATGCAACTGAGAACAGTTTCCTATTTACTGAGCAAACAGCAAAAACGGTGGCAGCTGCCAGGAACTCTGCTGAAGCTGCCAGAGGAAGTGGCACTGCGAGCTGGCACTGCCAGAATTCGTGCCTGTATACAGTATGGGCTAGTGGCAGCTTGGCACTCCTTAAGTGTATGTTCTATATGGGAAAATACAATTTAGCATATTGGTCTGGTCGCAAACGATCGTGACTCATAAAACATACTTAATGTATAATATTAATAAAAAATACAACTGTGGGAAGTTCCTCTGCATGCCAATGACAACAGTTTCGTTTTTACCGAGCAAACAGCAAAAACCGTGGCCAGTGGCAGCTGCCAGTGGAAATCCCTGGCAGCTGGGGATGCCACCGGAAGTGCCACTGCCAGCATTCGCGCGCCTGCTCTCTCTCTCAGGTTTCCCAGGTAACAGCTGTAGACAAAGCAGCTCTGAGCTTACAAACACTGCCTTATATGCAAAATGAAATGAAAATACATTGATATAAAAACACTTGATTTTTAAACGTGCATTAATGTTACGTGCTCAGGTTTATTCAATGAAGCCTTTGGACAATCGATACCGTATAATTGTTATTATTATTGATGTTCAATGTCCACAGATTATTTGTGCATTGGTTTGGTTTCGATCGGGTGAAAAACCTAGCACCACCTTGTAAAAGTGGGTTACGGATATAACTAAATTTTGCGGGAAAAACGATGCGTCCTAGAGCAAAAATCTCGCCTGTGCAACTTTGTTCGGGCTAATGCAAGGATTGCAACAATTTTTGAGTCTACGACAAACGGTTTACGAGCTATGGTAAAAAATAAAAAAATAAAAATTTGCGCTGTAGCGCCCCCTTTATACCGATTGGGTCGGTTCTTTTGCGCCTGGGTAGCACTATTACCATCTGACCAAGTTTCAGCTTTCTAGGCCTTACGGTTTGGGCTGCACGATCAATTTTACGGAATAATAATAATAATAAAAATCCTAACAATTGCAAAAGGCTTCCCTAATTAACAATGCAGTTTGCCCTAGAAATTAATTCATACCAAACACATCAACTATAGAATTAAGATCAGCCTTCATGTCAGTTTATGGATAGCGTCAATAAACCCAGCAAATTATAGGCTAGTATTTATTCCCCCGCGATCTCCTTGTACTTTCATAATACTATTCGGTTGTTACCCTCGGAGAATAGTATTCTTCGCTTGTAAACAAAAGCCAAGCGTATGATATTGAGACTCCTTAAAAGCGGGACGTTCGTTATTCCTGTTTATTCACAAAAGCAACCATTCAAATGACATACGTTCACTCACAAACACACTTGCTCCAACAATTAGCCTTATAAGCCCCGCTCTTCACGTACCTCTGAGGTGCTTCCTGAGAAGGTCCCTCTGTCGTGGATGAATCTGTGATTTCGGCATCATCGCGCTCTCTAGATATGGACACGGTATCCATGCTTTAGTGAATGTGATATCCGACTGTCACTGGCAAATGTGTAATTTTTTAAACAGAATGCAATCGAAGCATGTCGTGGTCGTGCTGCCTTAGTGAGTGTATGGAGGCTGCTTCATCGTGGCTCTGCGATCTGAGGTGTTGACAGTGAGAGGAGCGCGCGCTGTTCACCCGAGGGTGGTGCTGGAGAACAAAACCACTTCGCCTTGACACTGCATGGGTGTGTGTAGCCAAAGACAGCGAATTGGAAATGACCTGGTAAGTCAAATGACAAGAAGATGCAGTGTTTTTTTGTTGTTGTTGCAAACAATGCAATACGTTCTTGACCGTCCTAATTTGCTAATGAAACTGGGGCTATCATACTGTATATGCACGGGCTACATTTAATTAACTATTGGGTTTTTCAGTCAAAGGGTGCAATTTTGGATCTTGGAGTGTAAGTTATATGTAGCTGTGTTTTATCCAAGGTGGTTATCTAGTTCAAACTAATGTTTGTAAATTTTAAACTTGCAAGATATTGTTTTATCCGTTTTATCAGCAACAATTTGATTAGTGTTCTAAGGACAAGTGTATTTAGGCCTACGGTTTTATATATAGCCTCTATATATATATATATATATAACTATATTTTCCTGAATTGCACAGATTATGAAGAAAAGCCTTTAAAGTGCTAAACTGCTGATTCCTATGTTACAGTTACATATAGTGTGATAGCATGCCTGCTACTGGAGCATTTTGTCACAAAAGAGCAATGCAAAAAAAACTGTCTTTTTCATGGCCATTAAAGGTGGAAAGGTTTTTGTTGTTTCTGACACTTAAAACAATACAAATGATCTTGGTTGCACAGATTGATTGGTCAAGGAGATCCTGATAAACATTACAGATAGACATATAATTCAGCTGTGAGAACAACAACATTATTTTCCATTGTGAGCTGTGATAAGACTATATATAATGAAATTCATTACAAATTGAAATGGCGCTGATTTATTATTTATCATTCTGACTCATTATTCTCTACAGACAATGCACTAGAAAATACTTTTTCTCACATGCCTTAAGCGAGCTTTGACATGATATGTGTTAAGCCTACAGTGCAGTGCTTCTGCAATCCATTCGAGCATGTTTGCTTCAGATCATGGGTGTTTCTGTATTGGCACTCATAGTAATCTCTAGTGGCACATTTCTCTCAGCAAGTGTTGATGTGAGCTACATCATTGTGTTATTTCCTCTGTGTATTTAAAGACAGAAAGACACATTTCCTTAATAGAATAGCAGTGAGAAAAGGCTCCCAGTGGCAAGAGATGTATGTGTGAAATAATGTACTAAAACACCTTTCTATTTTGTAGTGTCTCTAAACTGTTTGGATTCAAAACAATGTGCACCAGGAGGATATGATTGGTGTCACTGTGTGTGCTTACACACATTATATAGTTCTAGAGTTATAAAAATCCTTTCAATAATATACAAACTCTAGGTCACAAATATTGCTTCACACTTCATCAGATGCTGTAGAGAGGAAGAAATCATTCTTAGTCTTAAAACTATAACAAACACATTTTGGGATTTACACCTTGAAATGAATGAGAGTCTTTGTGACGAAATCTGATCTCATGTTAATGTCAGCTGTAAACTGTGATGTAAATGATCACTTCTGACAATATGGGAACTTACAATTGTAGAACAGGCCAGATGTGAAGTGCATTTTCACAATTTATGGTATAAATAAAATAGCAAACATCATCCTAACATTCCCTCCATTACTTTAGAACCAAAATCACTGTATAGAAAACCTGAAAAATTAATATATGGGATTTATGTTAAATAAAAAGGAACTTTTACATTGTATGCCTACATATACTTTGCTACCACCTACTGGCTCAAAGAAGCAAGCTCACCTTGCAGTTTTATTAAACTAAAACAACATTGTAGTCTATTTCCTTCTATGTTTAACATAGATTTCACATATTTTAGGGTAATAATGAGAATTTTAAATGACCAATTATTAACTTATCTGAATCAATTACTATATGCTACTTTATATTTTAAATTATTTTGTTTAAAGTTAGACATTATATTGTATTGCATCATAAGCAGCGTTCATGTGTAGACTAATTTCTTTTTATTATTAATTTCTTTCCATTGTCCCACGCTGTTGCCCTAAACAACATATTATTTAAAGTTTTAAAAGAGGTAACTAAAATTAGTCTACTTTCTTAGTTAAAAGGCGCTGTTTACTAATGAATGTAGTGCGTGAACAACTAGCAATTACAAGATAGCTCACTGGCGCCGTCTGGCGACAGTAATAAAACTGCCCTGAAAGGACAATATTTATTTTAGTATATAAATGGTTGCTGAAAGAAAATGAAACATAGCTGAGATGAACCACAAACCGGTAAGAGCCATGAGATGAATGAGAGAGAACCTCAAATATGTTTATTGACGCTAGCTAAATTAGGCGAGCTAGCTAGTCACAGTAAACAGTAGCGTAGATTATTTATAACAACATATAAACTACATTAATATTTAACGTAGGCCTATTCTGGACTAGTTTTCTTTCTACTTTAAGCTATTATCTAGGATTATCAAGTAATTTCAACTCAAGTAATCAACGTTTCATTTCGTTGTGTTTTATTTATTTATTAAGCTAGATACAGTCAGACTGTTTTAGCGTGGGCCTGATCACCTTGTCAGGGTTTATTTTGCGATAATGACAGCCTGAATGTATGTTATCATTTACATACGTTCTCCAAGATGTCAATGATATGGTAAAACACATATCGCCTCTTTTGTTTGTGCGTCAATCGAAGTTGCATTGTGTGGGAGGTGATTATTTGGCCATGAGCAATAAGACACGCCCAAGGGGCGTTCCCGCAGCTCACAGTTACTACACTAAATTACAGCGCGCACGTTCTCTGCGTGTCAGAGAGAAGTATGAGCGAGGAGAACGTGACGCTGTTTGACAGTAAAAACTCTGAAAGGACCTACATGAACTTACCATGACTTTCTCAAGGAATCCCTTTTGCGCTTTTTTACTTCTTGCTTCGTTGTTTTTGACTTTAACAGTTATTCTTAAGAAATGGCACTTTGGTCTCCAGGAGAACCAACCTTTTGGTGATGCTGCCCGCCCAGATGGTCTAACTCCAGCGCGGGACAGATTGCTCCAACAGCTTAAGGAAAGACAACAAGAACTTGAGTTCTTGGACATCAGTTTTGATAATAAACAAGGCTTTATGGATCCAGTTTTCTCCACAAATGGGAAATTAAGTTTGGACAACCCAGTAACTGCTAAAACTGATATTGGCTGTGAAGAACTCGGTGGCATCAAAGCTGTTGACTTTCTCGGTTCAGGTTACACTAAAACAGTGTTAAAAGCAGCATTGCCGGAAGGATTATTTGTGGCACTGAAATCCGTAAACCATCAAGGTACTGACATGAGATTGTGCTTGGAAGATTTTCAAGATTCCCAAGGCTGTCATGAGCTTGTATCTTTCAAACTGAGGAAGGAGATTGTGTTATTGCAGAGACTGCAGCACCCCAATATTGTGGAGGTAAGAAAAACACCCTTATGCAATAACTTGGACTCACTCTCCAGGTTGTGCCGTTGTTATGTAATACATTAGATTTGTAAAAGCTTAATGCCACACGTTGCATTTTGCACCAGTGTATGCACTAAACTTGTTGTGTTCATTCCAGCTGAAAGGTCAATGTCAGGACAGCGCTCTGGTTGGTGGCATCACAGCAGTTCTGGAGCAGGGGATGCCACTTCAGATGATACAGCTCCTGCAGAGCCCCTGGGAAGAGCGCTTTCGGGTAAGAGCACCACCCCCAGGCCTCCTGTGGAGTGTTAATCAGAGATTCCCCACCCACAATCCCCCCACAGGGCATACCTGAGGTGGGGGTGGATGAAATTCTTTGACTTGGGTGGATTAACTGGAACCCCATCTCCATACCAACTGAGCCTGATCAAATAGTACCGAGGGACAGATGTCTGTCTCAGATGTCCATCCTTTTACTTTTCTTTACCCTGATAATTTCTCAGCACCGTTTGAGGCAGCGGGCGATACAGAGTTTCACGAGGCGAGAGTATTTTCTTTCACGTTCACTACATGAAGCAGGTGTTGACACTCTGCACCTTTGATTTTTGATGAGTTCTGATGATGACAAATGCGTTTAAGCTAAAGGGCTGTAATCGAGTGACTTGTCTCTTTAACATTCTTGTCTTCTCTGAAACACGTGGTCGAGAGTTATTCAAAAGGTGTTTGGTTTCATCCTCCTCTTTTTTTGAAGAGCTTTAGCTATGCAGTCTTCAAGGGTATATTCAAAGGTGACTTAATACCTTTGCTGTGCTCTCCAAAGCAGTTTATAAGGAAGTAAGAAAAAATAAAAGATAGGATGAGGACTAGTTAGCAAAAGCAGTTTATATATACAAATTGACAATTTTTTTCTGCACATATAGAAAGATCAACTTACTTTATTGATGCCTGAGGGGGAAATTTGAGCATAATTTACACAAAATCAAAAATGTTTTCCACTTTTTGAGTATAAAAAAGTTACAAATCAGTGAAAGTGCAGTAAGATAAATGCACTTGGATTAAAGATTGATCTTGTTTTAAGGGATTTTAAATATTTTTAATTAAAAACACACCTGAAAGACTGAAAATTTAGTAGTACAATAATTAGTAGTTATAGTATAAAATGGATAAAATACTGTAAATACAATAATATATTAATATTATCTAATATATAGTGATATAGAATCTTGATTTTGAAAATATTTACATTTATATATTTACGTTTTTATTTTTTATATTATATATAAATATATTTAATATACAAACAACATATTTTTCTTAAACATATACATGCATGTGTTTGTAAATATACATAATAAATATACACAGTATTTATTATTAAAACAAAAACCTTTATTTTGCATGCGAATAATCGTTTGACAGCACTAAACATATATAAGTATATATTAGAGGTCATCTGTAATGATTATTTTGGTAACTGGTAGATTATTCCGACGATTAATTGAGTAATAGGTTAACAGTTTTGTGGTAATAAAAATAGACCTAAGCAAGGAACTAACTAATGTGTTTGTGCACAGGTCTGTTTTGGTTTAGTGCGGCTTCTTCAATATTTGTCTCACTCACCGCTGGGTTCAGTAGCCCTGCTGGATTTCCAGCCTCGACAGTTTGTTATGGTGTCAGGAGAGCTCAAGTTAACGGACTTGGATGATGCAAGTATTCAAGAACCGGCCTGTCAAGAGGACTCAGACTGCTTGCTGCAGTTTCCCCTCCGCAATTTCACCCTCCGATGCTCCCCCTCTGGAACCTGCGAAAGCTTGAACGAGATGAGGAACCTCTACAATGCCTACAGGTGAGCGCTTCCCACATTCCACCTTTATTGTCTGAGCCAGATAATAAAATAGTTGTCGTACGAGAGTCTGGCATGGTCGGTGTGGGGAGTTTCGTGGCAGCTTCTCCCCTCCTGTGCCTGTTATGATTAATTATCCGCCCCGCTGTGTGTCAGGGCATCAGTTGTTGCATATTGATCTCGCAGCGTGAATCGCCTCTCTGCTATTCTTGGCTGAGTGTCGGATGAATTATATGAATTTGTTATTTTCCTCCCCAGGTATTTTTTCACCTACCTACTGCCTCATCAAGCTCCCCCACTGCTGAAACCTCTTATTCACCAAATAATGAACTCCACAGGTGAGTTTTACTGCGAAATTCATCTTGATGTACTCTGTAAGTCTTGAAGAGGCTGTATAATGGAAGCTTAATTGATGTTCTTGTCACAGGAGATTTAAAGCAAAGCATTAACGAAACCCTGGTCGCCTTCGAAGAGGTTTTGCATATGTACAAATCTGGGCTGCACCTGGAGAATTTGCCGCCATCAATAAACAGAGGTAATTTTTAATGATGAATTATACTTCTTAACAGTTTTCAACTCCCATTACATGCATATTCCATCATAACTACGGCGGAAAGCGTTCCAGATATGTGCAGCGCCCTCAGCGTGATGTGTCTCCGACTACACCTTCAAGAAGATGTACTTCAGTCATAAAACCTGTGTAACTCAATCCATCTTCAAGGGCAAGTTTTGGAGCCCGTAAGACTCTCTCACTCCCTCCCCATGAGCTTTGACACCCATAAATCCATCACACTGCCACAATAAAGCCGCACAGAGGCATTAAAACAGCCAAGCATTGTCAAAGAATATTCAAATCTTATGTCCAAACGCGTTCACGACAACTCTCGTAAAACGTTTCCACACATTCCCTTCTATTTTGAGATTTTTGGCAGAGCCACCGCCGCCTTTTGTTCACGCACACATTTAGTAACATGAGATTCTGCCACCTCTACTTCTCTTAGTCTCTGAAAATGGTAATATTTTACAGATGGGTGTTGCAACAGTGTTGAGTGGATCCTGGAATAGTTCTGATGCAGTTTTTTCTCTTTGTGCAGATTATGCTGTCCTGAAAGGAATGAGGAGTGTTGCAAATATGGAATACAGATGCTGGCCGTCGTACAACCAGCAGGGCTGTGTGCTGTCTGTGCACAGTGCCAGAGAGGCCGCGCTCATCTGTAGTTCTCATCCACAGTGCATCAGCTTCTCTCTCAGCAGTGAACAAACATGGACAGGTCAGTGTTTGCTTTGGATCCTTCGATTTCATCATTAGCAGCATGCA
>JAUMHR010000072.1:11707465-11721026 GCA_032361145.1 Enteromius fasciolatus | reverse complement strand
CTTATATTAAAAAAGCATGTTAGCGTGTGACCCTCAGCCATTTAGAGTATAAAAGTTGTGTAATATATTTCTGCCTTAATCTATAATTGACTGAAATCTTAGTATTTTTCATTTTAGACATAAAGATGAAATTGTTCAAATCCGTCTCTGTCAATTCACTTTGGTGTGGAGATAAAATTGTGTGTATTCTATGATGTGCTGGATCATTTTTGAGTATAATAGATAGACAGAGCATGAGTTTACATAAGATAACAATGGACAGTTTTGTCTTATAAAGGTCAGCTCATATTTTTCTTGATAAGTAATGATACACCTAAAAGACACAGGTTCTCAAATGAGTCAACGGTGACGTAGAAAGCAATAAACTTATATTTTACAATATAACTTTGTATTTTACAATTGCAGCTTCTATATTTTTCAGTTTACATTTTATTTTCTTAAATTACATCTATATACACTACTGTTTAAAACTTTGGGGTTGAGTTTTTAACGATTGCATTAATAAAATACTATTACAATTTTAAATTGCCGTTATCTATGATTAATGTATTTTATAATGTAATTCATTCCTGTGATAGAAAAGCTGAATTTTCATTGTCACTCGATGCTTCAGAATTTATTATAATATGCTGATTTGGTGCTCTTGATTAAGAGTTAAAAAGATTTTTTTTAAGATTATGTTATTAATATGAAGTTCAATTTAGAAATTTTCATTAGCACTTTGAGTCAATTTAATGCATAGTTGCTGAATAAACATTTTCATTTTGCCCATAAATTTCTTACTCACCCCAAACTTTTAAAGGGTATTGCATCTTAGTGTGATATGTTACATTACCATATATTTCCAACCATATTTTTCAGAAATATATATTTTTTTGACGCTAGGAATCCATGAATAATAATGAGATCCTATTTCTTTCTAGAATTCATAATACTGATGTAATGATATTCAATAGCTTAAAATGCTTCTGCAGACCACTATGAAAATCGAAATGCAATGAGAAAAAAGCAGCCGCTTTCATGAACCCTCCAGCTGCGCAGCACCAATGTGTCTAATGTTTAATAAATGGCAACATCATGCAAGCAATTTAATGAATAAACAGAGGTTTATGATTACGAGACACAAACGAGGCCGACAACCCCTGCTTTCCCCTGAATGTCTTTGTTTGTGAGTGTCAACTGTCTGTCCCGTGTATGTATCATCCTGTGAGACCTGTGTCTGTTCCCCTCCCTTCTTCCCATCTGTTGCGTGTCCTAGTCTCTCTTATCTGCCCAGGTTTCTTCTGAGGCCACCTCACAGGTGAGTATTTTTGCCTAGAGGATCTCTCCAATCTTCTAAAAAGTGCTGTGAGCTACTGATATTTTTGCAATAAAAATGCTTAAGTTTTTTTTAAAACCATTATTTAAGCTGAAAACCTTAGCAAACAGAGTGTGCGGTTCATCCACATTCTGTGAAGGCCGTTTGGGGATCCCACAGGAAGTACCACTGCAATAGGAGATAAGCTTTGCTTTGATTGTTCTGAAACTGGGCACTCATTTAATTGGACATTTGTTTTTTTAGCTTCTCTTCAGGCACTTTCATTGCAGCCTGTAAAGCTTCTTTTCCCATCATGCCTTGAAGCGAGAGCCCTGTGCAGTCTATGGGCTAACTCTATACCCGCTTGCTTGTATGCCTGAAGTGCCATAATGACAAAAGCCTCACAAAGCATGAAGATCCTGCAGCCTATTTAACACGGGATAACATCATCCGCCAATGGCTGGGCCAAATGAACTTTAGCCCTGCAGTCTGGATTAGACTTGAGCCTGGCAACCAGTGGACTGCTGATGGGGTCTTTTCTTTTGTTGACAAGTTTTAAAGGGCACTCAGTCTCAATTCACCCCTTTCTAGTGCACAAAGACACAGCAAATCAGGGCATGAACATGTCACAGAGAAAAAAAACTAAACGTATAAAACACATCTCCTCTGGAAAATGTAATGGTTGTTAGCTGTGTCTCTTTGGGGAAGGCTGGTGCTGAGTGTCTGTTATAATTGGCTGTCACCAGTATTATCTCTACATTGCCATTTCCTTTTTCTCTGTTTGAATGTTTACATTTATGATTCCTGTTTGAGGTTCAGACTATTGTAGGAAAATTAGGCTTCATGAAAGTTAACTTATACATTAGTTAACATGAACTAAGAATGAACAATACTTCTACAGGATTTATTTATCTTAGTGAATGCTAATTTCAGCATGCGTTATTAATATCACAAGTTGTGTTTACTAACGTTAGTTAATGTGCTCTGAGCTAACATGAGCTAACAATGAATGGTTAACTAATGTTAACAAGGATGAATAAATACTGTAATAAATGTATTGTTCATTGTTTGTTCATGTTAGTTAATACATTAACTAATGTTAACAAATGACACCTTATTGTAAAGTGTTACAAAAAAAAAAAAAAAAATATATATATATATATATATATAGTTTCCACAAACATATTAAGCAGCACAACTGTTTTTAAAATTAATAATAAAAAAATATTTCTTGATCATGAAAGTCAGCATATTATTTCTGAAGATACTAAATACTGGAGTAATTTAGCTTTGTCCTCACAGGTGTACAGTTTTAAATTGTAATTATGTTTCTCAGTCTTATTGTTTTTGCTGTATTTCTAATTAAATAAATGCAGCACCAAAGTTTTGAAACTTTTTCTCAAAAAAACGTAAAAAATTGTTATTACAAATTTAAGCAGGATCTTTAAAGAATCTAACATTGTGTGTATCATGTTCAAAAATAAAATGTCATGTATTTCCATTTGCTATGTTTTACATGAGGAGTATTTTAGCATTATCAAGTGTTGTTGCTATTTTGTTTAGCTTTTTCTTGATAGGGACAAATTGATATTAATATCTTGCCTTTTATCATTCATAGCACTGTGAAAAGGACAAGTTCGTCTGAGCAAGTCGGCCCCAACAGCAGGAAAGACAGTGGTGTGGACTCCAAAAGCAATCGCACACGCGCTGGTTCCACGGGGAGCAACTCCAGTGGCAAGAAAGCCGCAGAGAAGTATGTAAATAAGCATGTATGTATACTTTTAAGCCCATGTGATTGACTAAATAAGAGCAACACGCAAACATTACACAAGCACATTCAGATGACTTTCTTCCTTCTCACTTCCTGCAGTAAACAGAGGGAGCCTGTTTTCAGTGCAGGTAAGAGCCAGGTGTTCTGTTCCTGTGTGAGATTAACTCTCTGAACTAAGACCGGATCATACAAGCAGTGGTTATACTGTTATTGTTCTTTTTTGACCGTACTTTTCAGAAAGTACAGACTCTTGCCAAATACATGTGCTCAAAATAAATGGCTGGCCACCCTTTTGTTTAGCAGCAGTGCAGCTCAATTAGACGGTGGACAGATGTTACAATGGGACTGGGGTGAATTAAGAAAAACTCATTTAAGACAAAAACTGAGATTTCTGCTTGTGTGATCTCTAGTCATAGCTCAGGGAGGGGCAATCTTTGTTTCAGATCATTTCACCATTAAATTACCTGCTATTCTTTAGTCAGTAACTCATCATCCCTTACTAGAAACATTTCCTTTTTTTTTCATTTTTGTGTTTATTTAATTTTACTTATGTTCTGTTTAAATCATTTTTATGCATTTCGTTGAAAAGCATAAACATTCTGGTAGTAGAAAATTATGAGAATTAATATTTATTACATGAGTATAGTTATTAAGCATGAAAATGGCAGACTTATGCTAATTCTTTTTTTTAGTAGAGAGAACAAGGTCTTTCGAAGTAAAAAAGCTTGAAATTCTCAAGGTCCGACAGGCATTTATAGTCATTGTGCTTATCTATTATGCATCAGTTCTGGTCAAAAGCTGTGCTGCCCGTTTTTTTTTGAAAGAGACACAAAGGAATTCAGCAGCAGTTCTTGGGAACGTCAGAACAAATTTGATTTGGTGTAAAAGCAGAGCGTGTGCAGCCAAATGGGGCAGAATAAAACAAGCTGTTCTGCCTGAAGGCCACATTTGCATGTTCCTTACTGTATATGTGACCCAGTTACTGTATTTAAGTGCGCCCAAAACTCTGATTAATTGAGGGCCATCCAGATGTTAAATATACAGTACACCAAATTAACCAGTGGATTTGTTAAATAGAGCGCTTGGTGAATGAAACAACTATCCCGGAGGAGCTTGTTGAGTAATTACCCAGACATGGCGAGCTGGGATCTGTCTTTCCATCAGCTGTTTTCTGCCATCTTATGTGATTGTCTTTGTCTCTGTACGTTCACAAAGGGATGCGACGTGTGACACACTGCAAAGGTAGGCACTGTTTGTCAACTGTCCCTTATGTGAGCAGCTCTGTGGACACAGCTTAATTCCCAAAGCCAGGGGGAAGTCAAAAATTACAGATTGAGGGCAATTATGACGCAAAGACAGCTGGTAGAGTTGAGAATCATTATTTATGCACTAACATATACTGTTTTGAACCATTTTTCTTTTAAGATGTTTCTTTTTTATTTTTGACATATGTGACCCTGGACCAGTGTCAGTTTTTCAAAACTGAGAGTTATCCATAATCTAAAATAATAAATAAGCTTTCCGTTGATGAATGGTTTGGGGATAGGACAATATTTGGCCGAGATACAACTATTTGAAAATCTGGAATCTGAAGGTGCAAGAAAATCACTTTTAAAGTTGTCTAGATGAAGTTTTGAGCAATGCATATTAGTAATCAAAAATTAAGTTTTGATCAATTAATGGTAGGAAATTTGAAAATATCTTCATGGATCATGATCTTTACTTAATGATATTTTTGACACAAAAGAAAAATTGATAATTTTGACCCCTTACAATGTATTTTTGGGTGCAAATATACCCCAGTGACTTAAGACAGGTTTTGTGGTCCAGGGCCAAAGGAAATTACATCATAGTGGGACCCCTGCATACTCTCATTACTGTGAGTTAAGGTTAATAAATCACTTAAAATATCAGATAATTTGACATTTATATGACAAGGCAAGGTTCCGGATGAAAAAAAATATTGTTGAGGGACTCTGTGATATTCAAACTTGAAAATAACACACGCGTACACTAGGGTTAGTATTGTTACCTAAAGCTAAAACCATAAAAAGTTATTATTATTAAAATAAATATATAATGTATTTTATAATGTGTGTGTATATACACACATACTGTATATACAGTACAAATACACACACACAGAGCATTATTAAAACCATCTATATATATATACACACATATAATAGTATATCATTTAAACTAAAATAGTGCTTTATTGCACATATGTACAGTACAAGGAAAATATTGCTTTTTTAAATTTTATTTTATTTATTTATTACTGTTAATATTTTAACTTGATGTCATTAAATGCAAATGGCAATTTTACAATTATATCGATGTATTTTAGACCATATGAAACCAACATTGATTCCTAAGAATTGGCATTTGTGTTTAAAACTAGACTCATAAATGATTTTTGCCACCAAACTTTGATTTTATTGGGTCTTTAGAGATTTCTTACCCCTTTTTATTATGGTTCTTTCTGCTGTAATAAGCACGTAATAGCCCTTTATACAGTTTCCAGATGGGACAGTAATCTAGCAGACTTTGATAGCTCTGGCTTCATATTATGGGATCAGCACACACACAGAGCCATCTTGCATAAGGGTTTGGGTTGAAAAGACAAATTCGTGTGTGATAGAAGTTCCCACCCTTCTTCCAGAAATGCTACCCTTCCCAATAAACTAATGCGCACTCTCTATAACACCCTTCTGAGTGATGACAACCTTTGGTTGATTGGAGTGGTGCTAAAAACACAAGCTGTTAACCCTTGAGTGATGCTGCTCTGACAGCTCCTGGGTGTTTTGCTCACTGCTCATGACACTTGTTTTTCACATGAACCATGGGAACCCAGCACTCTCATGCAGTCACACAACAGCACACTGAACGCCTTTTATTCCAGTTGTTTATTGCTGCTTTTTGCTCCACGTACACATATTTGTTCTCTCAGTCCTGTAAAGGACATTTATCTTACTGCGTCAACCAGCTTTTCTGTTATTTCTCTGAAACTGGAATTTGGTGTTTATCGTAAATCTGAAGTTAAATGTCATGCTGGTTTGTGTGCAGAGTGTCACAGTTAGTGGAAATAATTTTCCCCAAACTGTTGTCTTCAATGTTGATGCAACAGTCAGTGAATGACTCACTATGCCCACTGCGTTTTATAGTCAC
The DNA here is from genome assembly GCA_032361145.1 of Enteromius fasciolatus. Classification (NCBI taxonomy): domain Eukaryota; kingdom Metazoa; phylum Chordata; class Actinopteri; order Cypriniformes; family Cyprinidae; genus Enteromius; species Enteromius fasciolatus. The sequence continues at coordinate 11,714,787 of JAUMHR010000072.1, read as the reverse complement.
AAAATACTTGTAAGGCAAATAAATTAAAAAACCAAATGTCACTTGGGTGGTTGGAGTAATGCTTCTTCAGAATACATTTTATTAGTCTATTTTCAGTATTCTTGGTTTTCCTCGATCAAGATAACATTCAGTTTCCCTTGCGCCTCCCCTTCCCATCAGCACTGCAAAAATATTTTTAAACAGCATTTTTGTCTTGTTTTCCAGAAAACAAATCTATATATATATATATTTAAAACAAGAATACATAAAAATAAACCATTAATTTCCTCTCTTTGTTTGGGAATATATGTTTTTACATTTTATTTCTTACTTTTAGTGTATTTTTAGTCTCTTTCCTTCTCATTGGTTTTAAGCATAAATGTCTCTAAATCTCTAAATTGAAATTGCTTACAATTAATTACAATTTCCAGAATAGTAAGAAGCACAATTATTCTCTGAAAATGTTCCCTATATTTTCTTCTTAAGCAAACTGATGTTGCTTTACAGATATGCTGCTTCAAATCAAGAAAAATTCAAATTGAGAAAAAGATAATTTTGCAGTGTTGTTTCTTAGATTTGTGGAGACCTTGTCTTGTTATTATGGTGGTATTTAAAGCTATTGGACCATATCTGATCATGATTATACTTCATCCCACCTCTATACCCTCTCTCGCACCCGCCCTGTCCAATTTGACCACTTCACCTAGTAACCGTGCAGATCTACCTGCACCGACCGTCAAAAAGGAGCGGATCCACTGAGCCCCCCAAATCCACATCAGCTGTGCCCTCCCAGTCCACCAACACGCCATCAGAGGCCAAGGTTTTATCTGACAGAACGGCCCGACTCGGAAGCCGAAAGGTCCCGCCGTTTACCCTTCCTCTGAGGAAGTGTACTTCTCAGTTAGTCCACTCGCCCTTAGATATGCCCTCTTACAGAAGTCCAATCAAATCTCCCAGCCAGTATTTTCAAATCTGTTACTAATCAAAAAAAGATGTAATCTTAAAAAAAAATAGTCTTTTGTTCGGTTCTGTTTAGTTTTGATTGTGTTTCTTTGAATTAGTTTTGTTTCATGTTGTGTATATCTTCACACGTTTGTCTTTTTGCTTTTGAATAGGTTTGTTTTGTTCATGTGTGCATTTTATAAACTGTACATCACCTTTTTCATTGTGTTTGCATGCATGCCTATCTGTGAATTTATTGTGTGTCTATTGCTAATTTATCAAAGCACGAAATTGCTGCATTCACATGCTTCTGCATTTGACTTTACTTTGTTTGTCTTTACTTTTAAATTGAGTGTATTTTAAATACTACGCATAATAAAATAAATTTCCTTTAAATCTTACTGATCTGTTGAATCATTTTCAGAACATTGTTGCAATTCCTTTTAATCCTCCTTTTGGGTTAATAGCATTTCATTTTGTCTTTGGATTAACATTTAATCACATTTTAAAATATACTAACATTCAAAAATTTGGGGTCAGTGAGATTAATGTTTTAGGTCTCTTATGCTTACCAAGGCTGCATTCATTTAATCAAAAATACAGTGAAAATAGCATTATTGTGAAATACTTTATTTAGACAATAAAAAGTATTGTGATATATTTTAGGAGGTTATTTATTCCTGTGATGGAAAAGCTGAATTTTCAGCATCATTACTTCAGTCGTCAGTGTCTCGTGATCCTTCAGAAATCATTCTAATATGCTGAGTGGCTGCATATTAGAAATGTAGAAATACTGTAGAAATATTTCTACTTATTGTCATTGCTGTTTTTTTTAGCTTTTTTGATAAATTGAAAGATCAAAAGAACAGCTTTTTAAAATAGATTTTGATTCCCTTTTGATTTTATTGCTGAATAAAAGTTTTAATTTATTTAACAAAAATAAACAAGTAAATAAACTGTTCTGACCCCATATTTTTGTCTTTGTTTTACTCAGAATCAGATGATATTAACCCCAACAGATGTCACAGTGATCCTTCACTGGCCCATGCATTTTCTTGCTCTTAACATCTACATTGCTTTTTCTAGATGAAGGGTATGTCAAAATGTATTTGAAGGGGCGACCCATCACCATGTACATGCCCAAAGACCTGGTGGACACATACTGCCTGGAAACAAAGGCTGACTTGCCTCCTAAAAAACTGAAGCTAGACTGGGTGTATCCTTTGCGAAATAGAAACTGAGCTGCATGTAGATTGATTCTTGTATTGAGCGCTGCACTGTTGATTTATTAATACACAGAAAATCAGCTAATAAAATGTCATGAGCTAATTGATGGATATGGTTTCTAGGTCTAAGTTATGTGTTATTGTGCGTAATGTTAAGCTTCTGAAACATGGACCTCAAAAGTATTATTCACTATGATGCACTAATTCCTAATTCACATTCAGAGATGAGTTTTGAAGCATGAAGGATGTCTGATCTTATACCCTGGTGTTCTCTCTAGCTCTGCTGAGCACTGCAGCCTGTCAGAGTGGGATGTCTTCTGCATCTCTTACCCATGGTGCATTTGGTACATTGCAACTTTGTAGACAAGACTGAGAAATAAAAGATTTCTAAAGACCAACAAAATAAAATTTAAAGTGTCTAAAAAATCTAAGAAATGTTCCTTTCACCCTTAATAGCTGAGATTTGTTCCTATTTAGCTCAACAACAGTAGTTTTTGCTCTTAACCATGACTCAGCTATGGTTACCGGGGCCGTGACTGTCGATCCAACCTGTACTTGCTCCCGACGGGGGAAACGGTTTACTTCATTGCATCTGTGGTTGTGTTGTATAATGTGGATGAGCAACTGCAAAGACACTACACTGGACATACTGATGATATCAAGTGGTAAGACTTATATTTCTGTATTTGTGACATCATCGTCTATTTGTTCATCGTAGCATACATTGATCCTAAACTCATCGAACCAGTACATTAAGTATCTTTTTGTCGCCTCAAAACTGCCTCATCTAAAAAAGATACTACAGCTTAAATTATTATTCAGATATTCTGCAGCATAATTTTTCAGAACTATGCTGAATACACGATTTCTGAGCAGCGTTCTTTAATTTTCTGCTTTGATGTGCAATTCTGCAGAACATTTATCATTAGTCGTGTCACTGAAGTTTATTATTCATTCCACTTTCCTCCTTCAGTCTGAATTTTGCCTCTGTGTTACACCACATTAATTTTGGGGGATAAAAGAGACCTCAAAACATTTTAATTATAGTAATGCATTATCCTTTAAGCATAAACTGTCAATAAATTAGTGGCGTTATGCTTAACATCGAAGTTTCAGATTCCTATTTTTTTTTCCTGTTTGAATATCTTATTTACTTTTTAACTTTCCTTAATAACGCTATTTAATCTTCATGAAAATGTTGTTTTTTAAACTAATACTTATATTCAGTAAGGGTGCATTAAATAGATAAAACGTGACAGTAAAGACATAATAAAATAAATAAATAAATAAATGCAGTTTTTTCTATTTATCGAAAAATCTTTTTAAAAAAAAGTATCACATATACCCTTTTTTCATACATAAGACATGTACAGTATTTTGATTTCTGAAGGATCATGTGACACTGAAGACTGAAGTAATGATGCTAAAAATTCAGCTTTATATTACATATATTATTAAATATTACTGTATTTTTGATTAAATAAATGCAAGGTGAGCATAAGAGATGTCTTTCAAACTAATTTAAAAATCTTACTTACTTTTCTAAACTTTTGAATAGTGAATATGAATGGCCTCAAACTTAAAAAGTCAAGCCATCAGGACATTAGATAAAATATAATGACATTAATATAATTTCCTCTTGACCGCCAGTCTCCAGTCGAGACGTAAACATAATGGTACGACACAAATGATTGTGTATGGCTGAGTAAATCTCATATTGAGGAATTTTCAGAAGGTCAAGGCTATTCATTGTAAGCCAAAGGCCTTGAGCAAGAAAAGCAACCATTAACCAAGACGTTCATGATCGGTTTCCTGTGTTTACGATCAGTCCTGTGACTCATAATGCTCAAAGTCATGAGATACGTCAAAGATAAAATGTGTTGTGATGGCAGTGACTCGCAGAGACAAAAAAGTGTGCTGTGTCATCGGCTCTTCAACAGTCCCAGCTGCCTACATCTTTCACCTCTTTTGTCTTCCCCTACAGCCTCGCTGTCCATCCTGATAAAATCACCATAGCAACAGGACAAGTGGCTGGCACATCCTCAGATGGAAAAGTAAGATCAGTTATTTTAAACCGGTGTCAATTATAAACACAAATAGCTTAAAAGGCTTGATCCAGCCAAAATAAATCTCCTAGTTATTGCATGCGCCCTCAAGTGTCTGTCATAACATGTTGAGGATCAAGAACCTACATCGACACGCTTCAAGCTGAATTGGTTTAACATGTTCAATGTGTCTGTCTGTGTCTGGCAGCTTTTGGCTCCTCACGTGCGAGTGTGGGACTCTGTGAGTTTGAACACGTTGCACATCCTTGGAACCGGTTTCTTTGATCGAGCTCTGGTTTGCCTCTCCTTCTCAAAGTCGGTAAGAACAAAGTCCTCTGTATAACGTTAGCAAACAAACGTTCTCATGTGAAACCGCAAAATACAGCCTACAGTTCTTTGAATCATCAAACAAACCGGTCTTTATTATGAGTACTGGGTTGGATTTTCTGTAGCCTGGTCAGTTTAAAAAGAGTTCACACGAAGATGAAAATGTAATCATCATTTACTCACTCTCTAGTTGTTGCAAACAGAAGCTATATTAAAGAATGATGGCAACCAAACTGCATTGACCTTTTATGGTATTAAAAAATAAATACTGTGGAACTGTACTGTTTGGTTATCAACAATCTTCAAAATATCATCTTTCATGTTCAGCAGAAGAAAGAAACTCTTAGTAATTAGGAACAATTTAAGGGTGAGCAAATGACTGACTTTTCCTCTTTGGGTGAACGATCTCTTTAAATATATCTGTCGAGAAAGAGGTTGAGAGTGATAAAATGTCTTTCAAACATTCAGAACGGTGGAAGCTGGTTGTGTGTTGTGGACGACTCCAATGACCACATCCTCTCTGTGTGGGACTGGCAGAGGGAGGAAAGACTTGCTGAAGTCAAGGTGAGTGCTGTTCAGGATAGATATTGTCAACAAGAGGCGTGCAGAAATGAACTGATTCCCTTTTTTGTGCTTCTTCTTGACTTTTCTTTCTCTGCCCTCACAGTGCTCCAATGAGTCAGTCTTTGCTGCTGATTTCCACCCGACAGATGCTAATATAATTGTAACCTGTGGGAAGTCACATCTTTACTTCTGGTCATTAGAAAAGGGAACTCTTGTGAAAAAACAGGGTCTTTTTGAGGTAAGCTGTCATAAGCCTTTGTGGTCAAATTCAGTGAATCTTTTCACTTTTTTAATATGTCAGATTGCATGTTCAGATGTGGTGAAATGTGCATGTACACGATGTACACTAGCAGTTGAATGTTTAGACATATCTACTCATTCTTTAATATTACTGTTTTATACTCCTAGGAATAATAGTAGGGTCATCAAAACTATGAAATAACACAAAAGGAAGTGTGAGCTATATTGTGTAGTAAGCAAAAATACAATTAAAAGTATTTAGCTTTTGGGATTAACGTTATTAAAAAATAACTAAAGTGTTACTGTTGTAAGAAACGGTATGCTTTGTCATTTGTAGTTGGTAAGATTTGGTAATGTTTGTGAAAGAAGTCTCTTATTCTCACCAAAGCTGCATTTCGTTTGATTAAATAATAATATAAATAAATATAAATATAAATAAATAATAATACAGTAATAACTGAAAAAGGTTATTGCATGTAAAATATATAAATAAATTAAATATAATGCATTTACATTTTTTTTTGTACTTTAATGTGCTTTAAAATATATATTTTTTATTATATTAATAATTTTTAATATTAATTATAAAATGTAATTTATTCACGTGATGGCAAAGCTGATTGTTGTAGCAGACATTACAGTTTTCAGTGTCATTTCTTATCATCAACATTGAATATAGTTGTACTGGTTAACATTTTATGTGAAAACCATAATTCATTTGATCAGGATTATCTGATGAAGATAAAGTTCAAAAGAACAGCATTTATTTAAAGTATAATTTTGTTGCGATATTACCTTACATCAGCATTTGGTCAGTTTAATGCAACTTTGCTAAAGTATTAATTTTTTTAACAAAACGTTTAAGCCTTTAAATCCAAAGGCTCTCAAGATCCAGAGAAACGTAAATTCAGTTGGATGTTCCAAAACATTTCACTGGTAGTGTGGTTGTGGACTAAATGAAAACATGTAATCTCTGTCTTGTGTGATACATGTATTGCATTTCTGCTTTAAAAATAAAGTCATATTTATGTTTCTTGCAGAAACAAGAGAAGCCCAAGTTTGTATTGTGTGTGACTTTTTCAGAAAATGGCGACGCCATCACTGGAGACTCCAGTGGAAATATGCTTGTGTGGGGCAAAGGTAAAAATGGTTTATTATTATTTATTGATTTATTTGAACGTTTTGTAAAAAAACCTACCTCCATTGAACTGCGTGAAATATATTCTTTATGAAATAATAAAAGAAACACTGTACAGCATAACAGCTGTGTGTTATCTAAGGTTGACCCTGCTGCCAACAAAAGACTCTTTATTAGTGATAATAAAAGAGAGATTGTGCTTCATTTTTACACAAATCAATAAGACTCTTTTCGTGTAGGCTGTGAACACCTTGGATTGTCTAATGTACAAATGTGTTTGAATAATGCTTGTTTTCTGGTCATGGTTGACAGGATCTAATCGTATTAGCTTGGCTATTCAGGGAGCACATGAGGCAAGCGTCTTTGCACTTTGCATGTTGAGAAATGGGAAGCTAGTCTCAGGCGGGAAGGATCGTAAACTCATCTCCTGGGATGAGAATTATCAAAAGATTCAAACGGTGGAGGTAAGGCATCTACATAGGTATCATTTTGCAGTATGCATTTGTATGCTTGAATAATAGTACCGATCAAGCAGGCAGACATCATTTACCAGCTATTTTGGATGTTACTCTCAGGTGCCTGAGTTATATGGCCCTATTCGGACTGTGGCTGAAGGGCGGGGAGAAACGGTTCTTATTGGCACTACCAAAAACTTTGTACTGCAAGGCAGTCTGGATGGGGAGTTCATACCCATCACCCAGGTAAGTTAACCAGTGTAGGGTCAATATGAGTATGCACGAGTAACCAGTGTTTTCTGAGTTCTGTTGTGATGATACTGTCTTTAAAATGTGACTTCGGACCACAAAAGCAGTCTTAAGCCACATAGGTTAATTTTTAGCAACAGCCAACCAAATATTGTAT
>JAUMHR010000072.1:11681481-11695088 GCA_032361145.1 Enteromius fasciolatus | reverse complement strand
TGACATTTGGTTGAGCTACCCTTTTAAAAAAGCATTCATAAAAAATGCAGTGTGCATATTTGGCATAATGCTGACTAATGGTTATTGAATGGCTTTTACATGAGGTCAAAGTAATGTTATGTGGCATTGTTTACATCATTGTTTGACATCTTTAACTCAAACAAAAATTGAATGATTACACGAGAAATTATGATTTATTTATGATTTATTTAGAGCTCAACAGAAAAAAAAAATTTTGCCATGTCACCTTAAAGAGCATCAAAACAACATTTATTATTTGAATTTTGTTATTAATTTGAAGAATTTGAGAGCTCTAATTTTTGTTTCGTATGAAAGTTGCGAAGCACAAAGCTTTTTGTGATTCCTAGATGCTACAAATAATGTTTAAAGTTTGTTCAACTGAAAACAGCATAGACTAAAGTATCTCAGCTCATCAACATGAAGGTCGATTTAAAACGAGAAAACGATATTGTCAACCGAGCCATAGCGTCCTAGACACAGACACAGTCAAAGCGCGCCATCGGAGAAGCGCTAATTAAATGTCACTGTTTCAGTCAATGATTTTCAACCCCCCAAAACATTTGGTTCAATGATTTCGGCCGTAAATTGTCGGCTGCCCACACTGTCTTTTTTAAATGTGTGCCGTCTTTGCTAGAAATAGTCAATGAAATGTGTGTGCCGGCAATAGCATTAGCAAGCAGTGTGTCGTTTTCAATTCCTCTGTCACAGCTGGGTGGGGGGTTGGGCAGTCATGAGGTAATCCCCCTCAGGGTTAGACAAAACAACACACATCCACAGTCAGGCCGTCCCCTTACAGAGGAAAACCTGATGCTGTGATACCCGAGTGTTAGTTAGTGGGACCCAACTATTGACCACTCACTCACTCACTCACTGTTGAACCTGTTTCTATCTCTTACTTGTACTTTCTCTTCACTTTTCCGCAGCAGTAGAGATCAAACAAACTTATGGATTGTCATGTGCGTTTTTTTGAGGATATGATGGGATTATGACGTTTGAAAATGCTTATTTAATCTTGGAACGAATCCCTAGATGATATAAAGCTTGTTTGGTGGGAAGCACGCATCTGTTGTGCTGTACTACATCAGGTCTATTTTACGTATGTGTTTGAGATGAATTAAAGCAGGTTTGGTTAGAGGTCCAGTAGTGTGGTACAGATCTGTTTGAGAGATGGATGCTCATTCTGTCCAGTTCTGCCTACCACAGAGCCACAGTGACTCTGGGCTTCATGTGACTGGATGCAAAATCAGGTCAGTGTGAAATTCTGTTCAAATCAGCAATCTAATGCAAGGTTTAAATGTTTGAAGGACATGCCTGGAGATGATTAATTTGGCATAAATGCCATCATTTGGACATTGTTTGCATATGTTTAGATGTTAGGATGAATCTGGAATGAACTGAGTGATGCTGTTTGTGTGTATACCACATCTGCTCATATGCTTGATATGCTTGTTTCACATATCTACCCCGGTTGATCTCAACTGGTTTTGCACCAGGACAATAAGTGCTGAAGTTACCAATACAGTATAAAAATTGTATGACACAGAAGAAATAAAGAATGGATTAGTATTAAATATAATATCATAACATACAGTTGGCCTAATATTAATCTCTAATAAATAATCAAATTGTAGTCTGGAAAAATTGTGTATGTCCTCGTACCCATATTTAATGTAGTCTATCATATTTTCTTTTATCTTGCTTAGTTTGATGTTTTTCAAGGATTTCATGCTGAACAAAACCTGTCCTTGCTCACATCTGTCTAATCTCAAACTAAATAAAAGATAAATTCACGAAATAGTAAAAAGATATGGGATGTATTCTCTCCTACCTTTTAAAACCTGTCCTAAATATACACTTAAGATGTCCAAATAGTTATACACTTATTTTACTTGTCCAACAGCGACACCAACCTCCCTTGAGCCCATTGAGTTTTAACAGACCCCTAAAAGCATGTGGTGAATCAGGAATAGTCACGTGAGAGGAGGCAGTGCTTCCAGCGCAATATGATTGAATATGACTGGTTATGATTGGTTCATGCAATGTGATCAATCCTGCCTCTTGTGTTCGTGTGGGTCTGAACAAAAAAATGTAACAGCATTAATGTGAAAACTAATTAAAAAAATTAAGTAAGCAACATTTACACACATTTAGATATAACCATTTTAAGACTTGAAATGCCATGAAAACATGATCTGTTGAGTTTTTAATCAACTTGAGAAAATTGAAATCAAATCTCAGAGCTTGAGACCAATATTTTCTGAGCTTTAACGGCTGATGATCCAAAAAATGCAAAAAAGAAAAAAAAAAAAGAATAGCTGAACGTAAGTTAACAAATAAAATATATTGTTTAAACTGTTATTATTTTGGAAAAAATATAAAATGCTTAAAAAACTTGATGAGATTCATACTTGGGTTGAAAAAATAGAAATATAGAATATTGATTACATTGTAAATGTAAAAATATCAAATAGAATAGTTTCTTTTCTGATAGTGTAAGGAATGTGAATTTAACTGAGAACATGTGAGCATGTGACATAAAAGATTTTGATCCACTTTAAGTCCACTACTGTATATACTGTTATATATGTGTGTGTGTGTGTTGTGTGTATATTTGTTTTTTTGGGTTGCCTGTCACCAGTTGGGAGCAAGTGTGAACACTTTCGAGCGATTGCAGAAGTAGTGCTGCTCACTGATCATTTATTATGAAGGGTTGGTTTATGTGGAAACCCTGCAAAGATGTTCTGTGAGGGCCTATGTTTAATTTATGTGGTTATTAAAGAAAGAGATGCTTTAGGGGAGATGTTCACTTTCGGTCCAGTGGCTCTCTTGAAACGATGTGGTGAGTGTTTCTGTTCTACCTCCAGCAGTAAAACACAAGACATGCATCGGCTCTCAGCCTAGCCTTATCCAGCTTTATTGAGAACATTCTTTAGACATTATCCTCTTCTGAGTCAAAACCTTATATGACAAAAGCCATATGTAAAATTACCAAGATTATGTGTCCTTAAGAATAGTTGAATGTTTTTTTGAAAGCGTGGAGCTTAGAGAATGACAGATAATGCCACAGTAAACGTTCTGGATAAATCTAGCATTATAAACCTACAGTAGTAGCCCTGCCTGAAACATTTAGCTGAGCACTTAAGCACATTAATTCAGAGGCAAAAAAAGACCATTAGGCCATCAGCACTGCTTTCTGCCATTGTAGTGTTAGCGGAGCCTGTGTGTGTATGGATGTGGATTTTGGGGGAGGGTAAACTGGACATACAATATTGAAGTTAAGTGATGTGCTTTAGGAGCTGACACACATTTGTATTTGTAGTGTGTAGACACATGGCCAATGCTTCTGTTTTGCAAATGTCACTGAATAAATCACATTCAATGTGTTATTTGCATTTAATAGTATTATCATTATGGCCCAGCAGAAGTTATTTAAAATGATAATTAGCATGTTTTTATTTGTTCATGTTTAATATGGTGAAAAAAACACCAATTCACCGAGAATCATTACTTTAGGATAATATTTACTTTAGCACGAATTGTGGCAAGTCGAACGTGCCCAATGGCATCATTATCACATGAGTGATTGGTTCTCTCTTAGCCAATGAGATCGCAGCTCAGCATTCAAATATATAACTAGTGCTTGGTGTAGCTGTTGCATGCACGCTTCAAAACCCTCCACCTTCCCCAGCTCCACCTGTATAGGTGTGCTGTGGGGTTTTTCATGTATGCTATATGGGGGTTATTCCAAATATGTTATTTGTGTATCAGCTGTAGGGTTGGGTCCATCGCCGATGACAGATAGACACCCTATTCAAGCACTCGCGCGCGATCATTCCTGCGCTCAATCCTCTTTCACCTGCTCGCACGATAGAAATATGCATGTTACAAAAGATATCCATTTCTAATAAATGCTGTTCTATTCGACAAAAGCAAAAGTTTCCACTAAAATATTAAGCAGCATTGATATTGATAAGAAATCTTGCTGATAAAATAAGCTAGTAAGTTGGTTTTTTTTTAATGTAGCGTAGTTTGGTCTCTTATTTGTTTTCTTCAGTGCATGCCAGGAAATAACAGACAATGAAAACATTTTTGACGAATTGTCAAAATTGACAATTAGTTTGATTCTCCTCAGTGCTCTGTGGCAGTCCCTTCCTCGAAGCTGAGATTACACTAAATCCTCAGTCATTTAAATTGCGGCCTAGAAGTCCCGATCTTACTGGAAGTCAGCCTGTAATCCAGCTTCTTAGGCCTCAGAAGCTCCTTGTGAGTGGGAAGTGTCTCTCATAGGCAGAGATTTAGCTTGGTTCCCACCCTTCCCAAAAATGATTACTGGGTTACTAGCTAAAAAAATGCCTCCCCGTGTCCTACAAACTCTCATTTGATTCAGCTCCATCCTCCCACTCTAATAACAGGGAACTTCCATATTTTCTTTGCTTTAGAAAAGTTTACAGGGCTCACTTTGTCTAGCATTTTTACTATAAGCTAAAAATAACCCCAGTTGTAATTTTAAGGGGTGCTGTTGAGTCTCAGTGTTTCATTCCCTCAAAAATGTCTCACCAATATTGGCATCCAATATTTACTTTTTCCCCACTAACCAGGTGCTATGTGCGCTAAAGTAGCCTGACGTTTGAGTATTTAAATGAATTAATTGTCATCTGTGTCAAATTCACCAAATTTATTTCTATGTAAATAGGCTTATTACAGATTGCATTGTGTTTGGTGTAATTAATGCTGTGCTGTCACCCCCACAGAAAAAGCAGGCTTAATTTAAAAGAGATGTTTATGTATATCTATTATTAATCATGGCAACAATTTGTCATCAAATGATGGTGAAGAGTGTCACATCCAGGCAAATATCCAGATGCAGTAGACTCCATCGGCTTAGAGCCAATTCAGGCACATTCTGTTATTTTCCACTGAAATCTGGCCAAACAAGGCAGTGAAGATCTTGTGACCAGACATAAGCAGAGTTAGACCTTGTGTTTGGCCTTGAGCGGAGACAAAATGTTTTTTTTTACATGTGATTAAAAGGAGGCTAGTCCTGCTCTCTCTCCTTCTCTCTTTATCTCTCTGAAATTGAGACAGAGTGAGTGGAGACCAAGTTCACTGCTGGTGTGATGATGGCAGAAGCCAAATGGGAAATGCCAGGCTTTTCACAGCTTTTATTAATTATGGCGGCTTATCAACTGGGTGTCTATGGCCGATAACAGCTTTTCTCGCCCCCCCCCTCTCTTGAATAAACTCAAAGTATCTTGACTTGGAATTGGTAAAACTACACATTTTTAACATTCTAGCCGACTAATGACTTGGGATAGGTCAACAAAAATAGGAAATCTGTTTCTTTACTCATTTTCAAATTGTTCCAGAACTGTATGATTTCAATTTATATTAAGGCCAAAATAAAAATAAGACGAAATATGTAATAACTACCAAAAAATACAAAAAAAATACAAAAATAAATAAAACTACTAAATTAATAGTACTAATTTATATTTATTTATATTTTATATATATTTATATATTTATATTTAATACATTAAAGTAATAAAAACATTATAGATTCATTATAAACATAATAATGTACATAATATATTTAATTTAATACAAATAATCCAGAAAAATTAGTTGACCTCTTACTGTGCAGTTTTATTTCAGTTATTTGATTAAAATATTTAGATTTTATTATATACACACCATACCATAAATTAACTCACATCACAGAAAGTAACTGAAATTCTGCATATAAGCTGCTATTTGCTGCATTTTTTATTTTTTTTTAATTTATTAATTTATTATTTATTTAGAAAAAAATATTTCACATGTGTGTCTACTTATTTTTTTAATAGCTTTATTAAGTTTTTCTCTGTTCGCACAAGCTCTGCTCGTTATGTGAACATGTGAATCATGTTCGTTTTATGCTGCTTTTTGCCCCTTGCCTCCCCTTTTAGAATCCCGGTCCACCTGGAATATCACTTGGCCCACCCTGCATCTCCTATCTGGAGCCAGGCCTGATACACACACACACAGCCAACATGCACATATATGCGTTGTAAACATTTCTCATTGGTACACTGATATTTTTCACATATAATTAAAAGTGCTCAGACTTGCACAGGTGTGGAGAACAGTCTGGAGCTCAACAAACAATTTCATAATAAAAGGCAAGTAATACTCATTATGCAACAAAGCGCTGTGCAGTGGACAAATGGTGGAGTCTGGCCTGTTCCAGCACGTTCAGCAGAAATCATCACACCAATCTGCCAGGCAACAATGGCTTTGACCATGCCATCGCTTAGCAACACTTATCGCTTTCAAACTGGAGTCTTTCCTATGGCAACTGTGAGCCATCAGAAAACATTCTTACATTATATTGTGCCTGTGATATGTGAGAACTACGTATGCGTTCAGCAGGAATTCCCATGCCAATCATGCAGTGTCCTTACAAGCTCAGGTCCTTGTGGCCCTCTCCATCACACATACGCTGACAAATACACATGTTTACTCACTCTTATTCACATTAGAGAGCATTCAGCTAATGGGGTCATAGCTGGGAGGCTCAAGAGATTCCTGTCCCATAGTGGTACTTTATGAAGTAAAAGCATTGGATGTGTGGAGCGTTCAGACTCTCATCGTGGCCTGCTTTCAGCCCTTTGCCTGTCGGGTGCTGTAGCAGATATACTCCAAGAGCAAAATGGGATGTTTTAGGCAAAACTGTTCAAACTGGGATCAGATATCTGTCCTTTTGGCTAGGTTTTGTCGTGTCTCATAAAGTATGACATTTTGTAAGAGTGCAGAAACCAAAGCAGCATCTTAATGCATCACATTTCTCATAGAAAAATTGCTTTGCTCTAAATTTAGACTGCTTAAAAGTTTAACACACCATTTTTTTACTTCATACTTTTCAGTTTATTTTACTAAAGAATCAGGGTTTGCTGGGTGATGTTAGCCACACCATCTTTCTTCATTACCGCCATTTACAAATATTATAGATTTTTATGGCAGGCTCTTAAAAGCTTGAAATGAACATTCCCAAACTTTCAAACCTTTTGATTTTAAATGCTTAAATATATCAATAATTTAACAACTATCATGTTTACGTTTCTAATGTTGGAACAGTATTTAGGAAATCAAATATTTTATTGTCATTTTTTATTTTTATTTACTTTATTTTATTTTGATTTTCATAATTTAAATAATGAGTATAGCCTTTTATCAGCTCATTAAGCCCTAAAATAAATAAATAAATAATGAATAAATAGCTAATACTAAACTAAAACGCTGTCGTCAGAGTACTTTAAAAACGTTCTTTAGTTTCACATTTTGGACATCAAAGCTCTTCTCAGTTACTTGTCTTTTTAGTTCTGGGACAGACTATAAAGCTTTCTAAGTTTTAAATGTCCATGACTCTGATATTTATAGCTTGCTATTACAAGACGTGTTGGTCTCTGACCCATTAGAAGTGCAGGTTTTGTTGGAAAGTCTTGGCATACTGATTCTATTTGATAATGAATATTCTTGTTCCATTTGATACAGCATTGGCAAGTTTTTCCATGTTTTTAAATACATAAATAGTAATAGAGAGATGCTTTGCACGATGTATTAGAAGAAGTAAACTGAGATAGCCCAGTGTCTAAATATATTGGATGTTTATGGAAGCAAAGAGCCGTCAGGATGTAATTTATGACGACTAAGCATCATCGGTGGAGGAGAGACTGTATACTTTATTTCAGACTAGCTCTGGGGGGGAGAAATGAAACCGGGAGGACAGGGAAGAAGCTGCCATGCCGCCCTCTAACCCCAGATGGATGCCAGAAATAGGCTCTGTCGTAAGGCAAGCATGAAAGACTAGAGAATGAAGAACTGAGAGTAGTGAATGACAAAAAAATGCTGTCGCGAAAGGATTCAACCATTAAACATCATTGTAACTGATGTAGTATTATTGCATCAGGTTTTAAGTTTAAAATATGTATGAATGAATATAAATTAAATAATACTTTATTTAGGAAATAGATGTTATATATATATTTAACCATCATTTATATTCATCATATTATAATTATCACAATATATTTATAATTTATGTTGTTTTTCACAACTTTTAACTTTTTATATTTGATTATTGGTTATTTTAAATTGTCCTGCATTTTTTATTTGTATTTTTTTTTATATTTCATGTAATTGGTGTATGAATAATATAAAATGGTGTTTAAATGTGTGTGTATGTGTGCTTATGTATGTATAAATGGTAACACTTTATTTATGGTTACACCTATTAGTTGCTTATTTGCATGCATATTACTAGCAGGTTATCCATTTATTAGTAGCAATTAAGCACATATTAATACCTTATTCTGCATCCCTAATTCTACCCAATACTTAAGCGTACCAACTACCTTACTAACTATTAATCAGCAGCAAATTCAGAACTTACTGAGGGAAAGTTATAGTAGTGAATAAGTGTTACCTATTCTGCACATAAAAGCATATTTAAATGAGCTGAGTTTGTGCAAACACATCCTTTAAAATCGTCTCTTCTCACTTCTTTCACTTCTCATAAATACTTGTGGCTTTATTATGGGCTCTCTCGTCAGTAGTCCAGCCCCCTTGAAATAAAATGTATATGTGTCACATTTCTGTATGTTCAGAGTGTGAATTTTCTGTTTTGGCATAATGTCACAGAAGCGGTGAGTCTGGTTTATCATTTATTGTTTTAAATGGCTGTATCTTACAGGTTTGTTAGTAAAAGCTGGTCATGTGCTGCTGCTTTTTCAGTTATACGGGCGGGTGTAAAGAGTGTGTGTGGCTGGATTTGGGTGTTTCTGTGGGAGTGGGGTGTGGTGGTTCAGTATGTTTTAGGGTATAT
The DNA here is from genome assembly GCA_032361145.1 of Enteromius fasciolatus. Lineage (NCBI taxonomy): Eukaryota > Metazoa > Chordata > Actinopteri > Cypriniformes > Cyprinidae > Enteromius > Enteromius fasciolatus. Next base: position 11,686,204 of record JAUMHR010000072.1, on the reverse strand, counting down.
AGGAGTGAGAGTGGAAATCTGCCTAGCTTAAGTTAGCACACTCACAGGAAACCCAATCTTCTTTGTGTGAACCATTCAGCTCTCCAGTGTTTTACTTCATCTTCAGAGTCTTGAGATGTTTGGATTTCGTGAAAGGCTGGAATATAAGTTGAGTTCCACTTATCACAGTGCAAAGTCTGAAAGAAGTTAACATACACATTAGTATAAATAACAACTTAAAAATACAAATACTTATCTAATGAATGAATTAACACCTTTATTTTTTTATATATAATTATTTTTTTGTATAAAGAAAAGACTTGTTATATATGGGATAATAGTACTCATTTGTTAACATTAGCTAATGCATTAACTAAAAATAAACAATATTTTACATAATTTTCATCATTTAATATATACATCATTTTGTTAGGTTAGTTGATAAATATATTCAAGTTCACATTGCATTTAATAATGTTAAAAAATATATATTAAATGCTAAACTAAGGGTTAGGGTTAATATTTTAGGATTAGGACAAAAAAACAATATTATAACAGTTATGTTGTATTATTAAACTCTTATATGTTGTATTAAACAATATTATTAGAAACACTATGGAACAAAAGCTAGCAAGGTATATTAATGCTGATCATACAGTACACAATTTCTTCTCTCTTTATAATTGTTCTCCCTGACAACAGAAGATTTCTATTTAAAGAAGCAGAGAACCTCTGTCTTTAATTAAACCGTGGCTTCATATTAAGCAGTCAAAATGGTTACATTCCTGCCTGACTCGTTAGCTGCCTATTACACTGTATAATTAGTACAGATAACAAACCCGCCCCTTGCTGAGTGTCTTCAAACAAATTCAGTGGGGCAATTACTCTGCCATAAAACCACAGTAATAGCAAAGGGCATTTTTGGAGGGTTTGGCCATTCTTCTTGGAATAAACAGACTTTTATAGAATTTCTACACAATGTTGACCGTTGTAGAGTATGTTTCACTGAATATGTACAGCTACAATTACACACACGCACACTGTTGCAGAATCAAGTTGCAGCATTATTGTTGTTGCTAAGAGTCTGACATCTGTTTTTCATTGTCCCGTATTGTGATTTATCGTTGTGGTTTTTGTTGTTGAACACTGTGAATCTTAACTAGTGTTCCTGTTTCTTCCTCACAGTGAACAGAGTATATGTCAAGCCCGAGCCTCTGTGATGATCTATGATGACACCAGCAAAAAATGGGTGCCAGTCAAACCAGGCCAGCAGGGCTTCAGCCGCATCAACATCTACCACAACACTGTCAACAACAGCTTCCGTGTGGTGGGAGTCAAACTGCAGGACCAGCAGGTGAGACACTAACATGGTACAACAAAACGCTTACTGTACACAGTGTGTGCTTTCGTTTCACCGTCCCATCCAATAAACATTCAGTTGCATACCTATCTGAAATGTTTCTGTTTTGTGGTTTTCAAAAATACCAAAACTGATGTGAGTGTTGCGTTTTTTGTGTGTTCTGTTTTGGTTTTCCCCACGAGTCTGCCTTTGCCCTTATTAGGTGTAAATAAGTCATGTTCCCCAAGGTGTCTTGAGTTCTCCCCTTGTTAGGTCTTGCATTTAAAGTGTGTTCGTCCCTATGCACTCTGTCCTGTCTACTCATCTACTCTGGCATTCCCTCCTTCGTGAAGGAGTTTTGTCAGTTGACCGCGGAGGTCGAGTTGGATCATCCATCTGTTCCGGCTCGGGGTCTGTAGCCACCTCCCCGTGGATCTCCCAGACACCACGGGACTGTGTTGGAGAGTGTCTATACCCACCGACAGACCCTATAGGAGAGCCGATCCAGAATCCCGTTCCAGATTCGCGGGGAGGAGAGCCGTTCCCGAATCCTGTTCTCGAGTCACGGCCAGGAGAGCCGATCCAGTTCCCTGTGGATTCCGTTCCACAGTCATGGCCAGGAGACCTGTTCCCAAGTCCTATTCCCGAATCACGGCCAGGAGAGCCGTTCCAGTTCCTCGCGGATTCCGTTCCACAGTCACGGCTAGGAGAGCAGTTCCAGTTCCTCGCGGATTCTGTTTCACAGTCACGGCCAGGAGAGCCGTTCCAGTTCCTCGCGGATTCCATTCCACAGTCATGGCCAGGAGTGCTGTTCCCGATCCCTGAGAATTCAGTCTGCCAGTCACGGCCAGGAGTGCCAATCCCTAACCCTGACAATTCAGTTCCAGAGTCACGGCCAGGAGAGCCGTTCCCGATCCCTGAGAATCCAGTTCCAGAGTCACGGCCAGGAGAACCGTTCCCGATCCCGCTAGATTCTGTTCCGCATTCACGGCCAGTAGAGCCGGTCCTAATCCAATAAAATCCAGTCCTCGAGTCACGGCTAGCAGAGCCGTTCCTGATCCCCGTGGATTCTGTTCTGTATTCACAGCCGGGAGAGTTGTCCACTAGTCCTGAGAATCCAGTTTCCCAGTCACAGCCTGGGGTGCTGTTCCCGATTCCTGTTACGCCAGAGCTCGCACTGCAAGAGTGCCCTCCCGGGCTCCTCTCAATTGCCCACCTGACCTCACTGCCCCTGAGCACCAACACAAGCCATGGCCCGTACGGGCTGGGAACTCCCCCAAGAAATAGCCATATAGCCATGGCCGTGGTAGGGGTGGGCCTCCAGTGTCTCCTGATCCGCCATGGCCTCCTGTGGCTCCTGATCTGCCATGGTCTCCAGTGTCTGCATTTGCCCTTATTTGGTGTTTCCTGTCCTTGATCTGTTCATTGTGTTAATTTGTTTCCAATCATTTTCCCTAGGTGTCTTAAGTTCCCCCCTTTATTATGTCTTATTTAAAAGTGTGTTCGTCCCTATGTGCTCTGTCCTGTCTACTCGTTGCAGTGCTATTGTTTATGTCCAAGGTGCTTTATGTTAAATAAAGAAGTATTATTTGCTCATCTACTCCGGCGTTCCCTTTCTTCCCTGAGCAAAGCGTAACAGTGAGATGGTTTCTTGTTAATTTGAAATAGTTTGATTACAGGGAAAAAATGTCACAGATTCAAATACATAACCACATGTCATTACTCTTCCAGGTTGTTATAAATTACTCCATTGTGAAAGGTCTGAAATATAACCAGGCCACACCAACTTTCCACCAATGGCGTGATGCGAGGCAAGTTTACGGGCTGAACTTTGCCAGCAAAGAGGAGGCCACCACCTTCTCCACTGCCATGCTGTTTGCGCTCAATGTCCTGAGCTCTCAGGATGCAGGTAATTTTTATATTTTATCATATTTTTTGTACCTCTGTGCCACACTCCTATGTGGTGTTTGGTTAGGTGCTATCTGGATTAAATTGATCTGTGATCTGTGTTATCTGTAATGTATTATTTTTAGAAATGAAGCTTGATATGAGAAGTTATACTTCGGGTTTATAACCCTGTGCATTGATGAAAGAGTGACACTAAATGCATTTATCAATCAAATAAATGCTCTTTTTTGAACTCTTCATCAAAAAATCCTGAACAAAATGTATCAAGGTTTTCACAAAAATATTAAGCAGCACAACTGTTTTCAACATTAATAATAATCAGCAATATTTCTTGAGCACAAATCAGCATATTAGAATGATTTCTGAAGGATCATGTGACACTGAAGACAGGAGTAATGGATGCTGAAAATTCAGCTTTGCTGTCATAGAAATAATTACATTTGAAAATATATTCAAATAGAAAAATAGATTTAAATTTATTGTTATAGTTTGTTTTTTTTATCTGGTCTACTGATGTCTTTAATTATTATGCTTAAAAGATTGTCAAAATGCAGAAAAATTAAATCACATCGTGCAAAATATTATTTTATAAGCAATGGTATGCAATATTTTTCTCTTAAATATATATAAACAGATGATACTATTTTTTTTTTTCATATTTAATCATTTAGCTGTAATTCACTGTAAAAGTGCTGCTGCAAAAACATGTAAGGAATGCCAGCTAATAGTCAGAATGTACTCTGAATGCACACTGAAAATATTGTTGTTTGGGTCCTATACATGGGACTGTTAAGTGTAGTGTAACTCTTATTTAAGAACAGCACACGGGCCTCTCTGGTTTCAGGCTGCTGCTACTTATAAGACGTATGTGGGGGGGTCTTCTGCCATTGGTGCTCAGCCTTGGTTAAAATATCCATGGAGCCAAACAGTCTCAGGCCACGGGTGTTACATGTTTCTTGCTTTTTGGGGCGGGCAGATTAGAAAGGTTGTTAGAAGTGCTGCTCGCACCTCAGCATGCAGAGAAGAGAGAAGCTGTTGTTCACCTGCCTGAGCTCACCTGTACGGAGTCCTGACTGTTATTACCAGTTCCCACCTGGTAGTGGAGCTCAAACTGCACCATTATAAATATCACTAAAGGCCCATGCTTGGACCGGAGTTTTCCCCGGGGCCAATCCGCCGGATCAGCTCCACAGTAATAAAACTCAGCAGTAAGTAAGGGCTGGGGGATTCGTTCGCATGTTTTAATAATGTGATAGGATGCCTCGGATGGGCCATTGTGGCGTCTTTGATGGAGGATGTGGTTGTGGAAGCTGCTCAGTGGTTTTTGGCACGGTGCCTGTCAGAAGCTCGTGATGAGGCGTGTGCGGGTTTGGGAGGTCTGGTGTGTTTTTCGTGACTATTTCTGAACACTTATCATTAGTGCTTCACTGATATGGCTGTATGGATTTAGATTTTAGTGAAACATAACAATAATGGTAGGACTGGTCATTTTATTTT
>JAUMHR010000072.1:11671359-11681470 GCA_032361145.1 Enteromius fasciolatus | reverse complement strand
TGCTTCACTGATATGGCTGTATGGATTTAGATTTTAGTGAAACATAACAATAATGGTAGGACTGGTCATTTTATTTTAAATCATAATTTAAATAAAATGCTGGAAAAAAAAATCTGTTAAGTCTAATTGAATTTGTCATGCTATCACAAACGCACACAAACCAAAATGTACAGTTTGAAAACAAAAACAATTAATTAATACCATTAATTAAAAATTTAAAAGCTCCTAATTATGTACCTATTAGTTATTGTTTCCAAACATTTTTTTCCTTTTGATATTATTGCAAAAAGAAAAATGAAAATGCTAACAATTATGCATGAAAATAATGTCTTCATAAAATAAATATTATTTGTATAATGTATTGAAATAATGAAATTGATAGACATAACGAAGTATAAAAAAAAACATAATAATAAACAAAACTAATATTAATAGTATAAAATAAGAATTATTAGTGTTATTACAATTGTTATTATTGTTATCTATCTATTATTGATTATTTTTTTGTATTAATAATAGTAATTGAGACAGTGATATGAATGTTGCTTCATTTAATATGGGCTATTGTCAAGCTGTTGCTACAGCAATGTAAAAAAAAAAACATCTCTACATTTCCTAAATTCAAGAAAAATATTATATTTTATAAAAATTAAATACATTTTGTTCAATTCAAGAGATTCAAGACAAAAAAAATATATCATACGACATACTTAATAAGTGTTGTACTAAATGTTTTGTTCTGTTTGTTTTTTAAGTGAACATTTTCAAACCATAAAATACACCACAGATTAGTATTATGCAAGTAATGAGTTATAAAGGAAAATGGCAGGGTTTATCAAACAAATGACCAATAGGTCTCATCATCCAATCAGATTGTATCTGTGTTTCCACTTCTTATTATCTCAGTAGACATCATCGTGTCAGCTCAGTGATCACCAGGGTATGTGTATTTGGAACAAAGGGACTCTGCTGCTGCACGCAACAACCAAATGATATGTTATGTGCGTCATAAAACTCTGTAAATATTGTCTATGCATTACTTCAAAAACTCATCCGAAGATTTTATCGCAAAGTAATCTTAATATTTGGTTAGCGATTCCTCCCCAAGGCTTTTATAAGTATTTAACTATCAATCAAAATAACATCGAGCTACATATTTGACTCTTGAGAAGCACTTAAAACTAGAAATCCATTAACTTTATTCAGCATCAGCACCGTTTTAATACACTCCAACTGCAGCCATTTATCAGAGTGTTGCTATTGCAAGGGATTTAATCAGGTTTATGAAATAAATCACACAGAGTATTACACCTCGACCTGCGGTAGAAATAGATGAGTAATATCATTGCTTTTTATGCTGTCTGGTTACAAAGTGCACCTCTTAATTGATACCAAACATTATGGTTGAATCCAAAGCACTCAGATTTAGATTTGCTTAGTAAAGTCTACATAAAAAGAGATTTCATGCAAGTCTTGGTCTAAATTTCTAGTGCCGCTTTGTCTCGCTTCACCAGTAGAGCAAATAGCATTTACGCATTACCCAGAATACTCAGCAGTGTTGGATTAATGGTTTAAAGCCTGCAAATTGACATTTTGTAAATGATGGTGAGTTCTGTTGAAAAAGATTTCCCATTTTCCCTGACTGTTTATAGTCAGATCATATGAAAATCAAGTTCTTTCACATATATCAAGAGTTTTAGTAGATGTGTGGTGTCTGTTATAATAAGTACAGCTGATTTGGGACCATCTGCTGCCGACAGGACCTCAGGTGGATTGCGTGTTTGCCACACTGTGTGAAATGCTGCTTTCACGTGATGTATGAACATATTCCCATTCCTGTTGCTTGAGGGACTTGATATTCAGTCCTGCTGCAATTATTCCGAGTTTTCCCACTTAGATGTTGAAACAGTGCGAGCCGAGCACATACTGAAATATAGCTGTTCTTTTTTGCAAGTAGGCCTAGTTTTATTATTATAGGAATATTTTTGTACTCTTATTAAAATGTGGATCTTGTGATGTTTTTGCTACATTTTTTGGGGAAGTCATTAACTATTTTAGGATGCGACGCTGCATCTTGGCATTAAATTCAGTGAGACTTCAGCTCCCATAATCACCTTGAGGATGCAGATTGTTTAATCATGAAATGTGGAAGCAGAACCCCTCCTGTCATCTGCAGCTTGTTTAGATCCGGACTGAGCTTGCTGACAACTGTTAATGCAAAGCTGCGTCATTTATCATGCTTATTCTCTCTAACTGCAATAACTGAGAAGAAACCATGTACGTTACTCCCTGACTTATTAGTAATGCAAAACTTTATTTAGTATTTATTATATAATTACAATTCCTTGTACTGTGAAGGAGTTTGTTCTGTTTCTGCAGAACTGCCTCAGGTTTCCTGTTTAAATATCAAGTATAGCACAAAAAATATAATCTGCCAGCATAATCAGTGTGTTTTGTGTTGTTTCAGGACATCAGCTCTTGCTTTTTACTGTTTATTATTGTTTGTTTTGTCTCGGTTATCAGATGATTGACCTTCAATGCTGAAATGTGGTTGAAATCATGTCAGTGGTTGTTATGCTGTAACGCTGAGATAGCATTTTATTGCTAAATGGTACTAAAACGGTTAAAAGAAATCAATGTTGAGATGATAAGATTTGTACAGAAAGTAGGACATTAAAACACCTTGCGATATCATTGTGGATTCGATCTGTAAAAATGAGAAGTTGAATTAATAAGATGCTGTTAATACATAACATTATGGCAGAAGTGGTGACTGAATAAATAAGAAGTGGCTTTAAGGTCTGTTCACACAAGGAACGATAACTAAAGATAATAACTAGTACATATTGTAAACTAGCGCATGCTGATGTTTTGTTTCTTGTTGCCATTTTAAATGCAGTTTTTAAATCTTGATTCTGATTGGCTGTCAATATTTTTTTTATCTAGTGCTGTCAAACGATTAATCGCATCTAAAATAAACGTTTTTGTTAAATAAAAAATGTATGTGTACTGTGTATATTTATTATGTATATTTAAAATGTTTTCTTAAATATATACATTCATGTATTTACAGTTATATTTTATATTGTTATTTTTTTATCGTATTATAAACATATTTTTCTTAAAAATATACATGCATGTGTTTGAATTTATATATAGGCTACATAATAAATATACACAGTACACATGCTTGTGAAGAAAAACCTTTATTTTGGATGCGATTAATCTTTTTTAATAGTTTGACAGCACTATTTTTATCATTCGTCAGAAGAAATAAAAAAAATCGTTCTGATGGCTGAATCATTCAGAAACAACACTGTACCTTTGTATCGTTATAGTTGTGATGCGAACTTCCCGATTCTCAAAGAACTAGAATGATTAATACAACTGTAAACAAGGGTGCACAGAATGATTCTGATTGGCTGTCGATATTTGTAGCATTCATCGGCTGAAAAAAAAATCATTCTGAAAGTTTAATCATTCTGAAACAGTATTGTTCCTTTGTGTTGCTATATTTGTGATGTGGAGTTTCCGATATTCAAATAATTGTTACAACTCTTAGTTATAAACCTTTTCTAGCTGTAGTCATTGTCCTTGGTGTGAAAGGGCCATTAGAAGACTCTGCCATTGTGTGACCAGCTCATTATTTTTCCACTTTAAATTTCACAGTTGATAGATTTTTGATGTTAAACTCAATTATGTTGATGGTGCCTAGAAACTAAAGATGAACCACATTAGATATGGCCACACTACGAGTCTTTCTCTGAACAGAGGGGCCTTCCTTCTTCCCTTGAGCATTCGTGCCCCATACTGAGTCCCTGAATGTCATATGACGTAAATAGTCATCTTCTCTGTAACCTGAGAGCTGTGTTTACCATTATTAGCAGAGCTCCTTCACACCCTATAACAAATTCAAAAGAACGATTAGGGTGGCTTACGGACGACTGTGCTAAGTCTCCCAGTAATGAGGTGTTGTGTACGAGGGTGATTGTGACTTGGCAAATTCTCTTTGGTGTCTTGCTGGATTTATTGGATTGCATTAGTTTGATCATTTGTCTCTTGGATGTCTTAGTTTGGGAGAATAAAATACTTTCTGTATGTTTTGTTGTTGTTTTCAAAGGCCATATATCTAGTCAACTCATTCATGTGTCAATTAGTAGCCCAGTTAGGCAGGTTTTTTGTGGCGTGGCCTGACAAGCGAAATTATGTGGGTAAAAGAAAGCATGTTTGACCAATGTCATGTTTTGTTTCCTAAATTATACTATATATATATGTGTGTGCGGCACACATTTTACGCTTCCTGAGAGACAATTAAATAAAATATTTAAATTATGAGGTGCAATTATGTTCTTTTTCTTCAGGTCCAGGAGCACATCGTCAGAATGGACCGGTGACAGATGATGGCGAGGCTCAGAGGAGGTGCGGACCATCTCTAATGACACTTTCTCTTTCTGAGACATCTGTCAAATGTTAATCAAGCTTTTAAACATTGGACACTGGCCTGAATTACAGCATATGCTCTCTTTTTAAAGGGATGTGTGTTTTTTTTATTTTTTTTATTCCCCTGAAAGGTGTAAACACATTTTCTCTGTTGTACCTTCAAATTAATCTTGTTTAAGCAACCTACAGCAACAGTGACTCAACCAATGGTTTGAGTTTGGGGCGGGACTATCTGCTTGTCCAACCAATAGCAGATGGTGTTCGGAAAAATCAACTGAAAAACTAAATGTCCTTTAGGACTGCTAGACACACTGAAATTGCTCGCTTAATTTTTGACATTACAGGTCAGAAAGTGTAGTGTTAAGTGCATTACTGTTGCATAAAGTACAGAACTCACTTTGTTTTTTCACTGTTTTTTTTATCACTTTACATATTTGCTGTCATGAAGATTGAGAACGCTTCTTAACTGCTGTCATAATACAAGTTTAGATTGTGTTCTGCCCTCTAGTGGACAAAACCTGGACTCTCACTGTGCAGCCTAGCTGAACAGATCAACGTGTGAACAACACACGATTGTTTACTCTCCAGTGAGCTTGTCTTTGTGTCTACTCGTACGGTGGATTGAGAGTGTTTAGTTTGCACATTGCCCAACATCATTTTTAAGTGAGTTAACATTTGTTTCTAGGCAAATGATGGACCAGCATCAGATGCAGATGGAAAGGGAACGACGAACATCTGGCTCTGCAGGTAGACTAAAGACCCCACACCTCTGTGGAATTGAATATGAGACTGCACACTGTGCCATTAAAAGATACACAAACACACACACCCATTAAATCACCCACAGAGTAACCCTGCAGACTTCATTGTCTGCTTGGAGAAGTGTTAACACTAAGGCTGCAGAACAGGTCCCTAGTCCAAACAGCACATGCTGCCCATCCTCTTTTACACACACACTTTCTGTTTCAGCATTAGTTCAGAAAAGAAAATCACCATTCATAATGCCATAAACAGCATTTCTGAGTTCTGTTTTGGTGAATCTCATGAAACATGTTAAGATCATGTGGAAATCTCATTTCATCCCCATCAAAGAAAGAAATAGAAATGTTTAGCTTATTTATTAAAAATAAATAAATAAATGAATAAGTATGTTTTAAGGACTATTAAGATTTTATCTACACATTTAAATTGTGAAGTAATATATATATATATATATATATATACCTGACAACAAATAAAATTGTATTTATTACATTTTGTACATTTATTTATTTCTAAATTAATATAACGTATTTATGTTAATTTACATTTTTAAAAAAAAGATTTTTGAATACTTTTATATTACTTTTAAGTTTTATCACGCTTACGTTTTGTATCACGGTAATGTGAATCTAATATGAATCCCAATTGATAATAAGTAGAATTATTTTAAAACATCTCACAAATAAAACATCGGGATGCATTATTGTATCAACAATTTGAAAGATCGCTATTAAAATATGCTTCAGTTTTAATTTCTCTTTTTTTCTGAAATCCATCTAATCTAGATGTTTTTGTGAGATTCATCTGTTTGCAAGGCATACAACATGCTGTTTTGCTCACATTTCATCTTTTTTAAGTTACTTTTAAGCTGCTTGATTTTCATCGCTGTTGCGTTTCTCTCTTTTCGTTTGTCATTTGTGTTATCTTTTTCTCTGTTTCTCAGTCTCCACCCTTCAGTTTAAAGTATCAGCATCCGCCTCTCAGTCCGAAACCCCTCTGCATGACCTCAGACAGTATCGGGCTAACACTCTTCCCCCTTCCTATGCTCACCTTAATCCCGCGCAGCCCCCCTCCCACACCTCGTCTTCCTCCCAGGAACGAGAGAGTGGCTACCGTACTGTGGACTCCCCTCAAAAAAAGGCACAGCAGCTTTCCCAGCTTTCCACCTCTCTGGCTTCTGCTTTCTCCCCTGTGCAGCCGGGTGTCACCCCTCCACCTCGCAATATCAAGCAAATCCCTCTGTCCCCTTCTACAGCCCACCAGGACCCCAAACATGCCACATGGTCCTCCACCCACATGTACGCCCCATTACCCACAGCATCGCCACCTGTCATAATGGCAGTGCCAATCAAACAACCCACCCTGCCTGTCGCCCTCCCCTTGCCACCCCTAAACAATGGCCCAAACTGTGGCCCCAAAGCTCCCACTAACATGTCCCACTTAGAGCCTGTAACACACCACCAACAGTCGCCCAGTGGTCCGGGAGAGTACTGCCCGTACCAAAACCCTCCTACGCAGGTCTCCTCTGGAGCTCCGTTGCACCCACATTATCCAATACAAGAATCATCTTGCCCCCTGCCCCTTCTCATTAGCCAGCCCATCCAAGGCCCCGCACTCCACCAGCAGCAGCTATACCAGGCCATGCCCCAATTCAACAACACACCCACCTCTCACTCTACTTTATGCGAGGGGGCAACGCCCAAGACATCTCCCTCGCCTGTTTATCAGAATGCCACAGCATCCAGCAGTAAGTATTTCAGACCCCTCTGTAGTTTACTGCCCACCACCAGAAGACTTCCCGCACCTATCGAATGAAACTGAGCTGATGACATGTTGATCTTAAAAGCGGTCTAAAGAGAACAGTACGGTCTTTGTACTGAAACTATATGCAAATACAGGCTTGCCAGGATTGTCAATGAGGCTGTTGACTTTTGTCTGTGTTATACGACAAAATCACAGCAGCTCATTTGAACAAACGGCAGCTTCCTCACCTTTTTTGTTCAGAGTACAGATTTAAGATTATAAAGTAAACATTTTTATATCGCAGTGATGTTCTTGTGTTTGCTCAAAGGTGATTTGTTCATATTGTTTAAATGGTGCGTCATACCTTAAACTAACCCCAATATGTTCAATTTTTCAAAGTTAAAATGCTTTGCTTTATCTCACATAGTTATGTAAATACACGTTAAGCAGGGCTCAACACTAAGGATGGACCCAGGATCGGTGTGTGAGAACTTTGGGCTGCTTGACAGACCAATGTCACTTGTGTTTTTGTTGCGCCATTGAACGTTCATTGATCTCGTACATCTACTTTGCAAGTTTAAACGCTTGGCTTTCTGTGATGTATTATTATGCAAACTCTAGTCTTCAAGATAATATTATCTAGCTGGCTGACATGGATGAGGTTATATCAAATTTGCAAATCCACCCTGGAGGCATCAATAAGAACGTGTTGAAAACTACAAACCAAAAGTGTGTTTGTGAATGTTATGAAATAACAAATATGTATAAAAAACATACAATACTGTGCAAATGTTTGGGGTTGGTAAGATTTTTATCAAGAAGTCATTATAGTCTCTCACGCACCTCTGCAAGGCTGCATTTATTTCATCAAAAACATTGAGTTGTGCTGCATAACATTTTTGTGGAAACCATAATACTTTTTTCCCAGGATTCAATGATCGACAGAAAAAGTTGACATTTTGTTTGAAGTCTTTTGCAGTATTAAAATGTCTAATGTAATATTCTGTTTTCTACGATTTAGCTACAATTTGTGCAATTTCACCTTTAAGTCAACACAAAGGAATAAAAGCTTGTTTCTGACACAGATCAAATAAATAAATAACCGCTAAATAATAAATAACTTTTTTCTTACAATTGTGACTTTTTCTCAGAATTGCAAGTTATAATAAAAGTCAGCATTGCAGGATACAAGCTTACAATTGCGAGAAATAAAGTCAGAATTGCAAGATATCAGAATATACAGTATTTAATAACTTCTGTAAAGTTATATCACGCAATTCAGAGAAAAGAAAAAAAAAAATTGGAAGAGAAAATCTCAGTTGTGTTTATGACTTTATTCAGTGACCTAATCAGGCCTCCCCAAAATTGCAGTTTATTTCATTGGATTTGTTGATTCTTTCCTCTCTTGCAGCAGGTCCTCCCCTTCCACCGGGTCATCCCTCCATGCTCTCATCCAACCCTCCTGTTCACCCCCCTACCTCAGCATCCATGGCGGGTCCGCCGGCCCCTCCGCCCCCTCCTGGGCCTCCCCCACCCGGGCCACCACCCCCCGCCACAGGACCCCCTCCTACCCCACCTCCACTGCCGGCTGGTGGAGGTCCTGCTTCGTCAGGTCTGGCTGCAGCTCTAGCTGGTGCCAAGCTGCGAAAAGTGCAGCGGGTGAGTGGAATTTATCTTTCTCAAACCTCAACATGTTTCACATATTTCTTTTCATGCCATTTCAATAATATTATCATGCTGGCTGATTATTCCGTGTGTTATCTTTTCTAGTCGGAGGAAAGCAGTAGCAAGAATGATGCCAATCGCTCCAGTGGAGGCAGTGGAGGTGGTGGAGAGGGTCTCATGCAGGAGATGAATGCCCTTTTAGCACGGAGGTCAGAAAGCATCCTTTTCCTGTAAATTTCCCCATAAAAAATGATCCATGACTTGTGGTTTTATCAACTTTGATTGTTAAATGTGATCATTCTACAGGAGAAAGGCTTCAGAGAAACCAGAAGACAGTCAAAATGTATGACTTTTGTACACTATTTGTCAAAACACAAACACATTGTCTACATACTGTATATTGCTTTTCAATTCTAATCATCAGTTTAATATGTTTTTCTTGCAGGAGGAGTCTAATGGATCCCCTTCATTTTCTCGTGGACAAAATTCAGGTGTTTTTTTATTACAAAACTTTTTTTGTAGTGTACTGCATACCGTATGGTAAGCTTTTCATATTTTTAAAAAGTCTATTGCTTAGCAATACTTAATAAAATATACAATAAAAACGAATGTTTTGAAATAGTTAGGGCTGTCAAAAGAGTAATCACATGCAAAACAAAATATTGTTTTCTTAATATGTGTGTGTACTGTGTATACACATTCAGAATATATTTAAAAAATATTTACATGTATATATTTATTCATATAATTTATATTATATTTAAATATTCAATATATGTATATAATAATAGTAAATATAATATCTTAAATATACATGCATGTGTGTTTATATATACATAAATATACACAGTGCACACTTATTTTTGGATGCAATTTGACAGCTCCAGAAATAATATTACAATTTAAAATAATTCTATATAATTTAATTGTATTCAGTGTCATATGAGCCTTTAAAAAATATTGTAATATGCTCATTTTGTATTACTTTTAATATACTTTGGGCTTAATATTTTTGAGGAAACCATGATTTTTGGGGTGGGATATTCAGAAAACTAAAAACCTTTTAAGTAATAGTATATGGTGAATTATGACATGTTTAGGTTTGGGGTGCAAAAAACCCCAAAAAACTGTTAATATTCTTCTCAGATCCTGTGAAGAAGCCATGGGAACGAGCCAACTCTGCAGATAAGTCATCGGCTGTGTCAAGGTATGTTTTAACAGCTTTAATGTGCAGTAAACATTTAATTCCTGTCCTGGGGCCTATTTCAGAAAGGAGGTTTAAACAACTCAAGAGTTTAAACGTGAACTCTTGAGTTTCTAATCTCTGGGTTGGGCAACTCAGAGTTTTGGGTTTCAGAACAGCTGATCTGAATAAGGTCTATCAACTCGGAGTAGACTAACTCAGAGTTAAGCGTGTATACCGCGACTCTAAAAAGCCATTATCAGTGGAGCGCAGATATTACGAGTCACCATGGCAACATCTGAAAAAAGAGGTTGGCAT
>JAUMHR010000072.1:11615894-11627021 GCA_032361145.1 Enteromius fasciolatus | reverse complement strand
AAACAGTATATATTGTAAAAATATTTAAATATAAATACATTTATATATTTATTTTCTTATATTTTATATTATATTTAATATATAAATATAAAATTTTCTTAAATATATACATGCATGTGTTTGTATATTTATTATGAATATATAAATACACAGTATACACATACATTATGTAAAGATAAACTTCTATTATATATATATATATATAATTTATTTTTTTTCTTCATCTTGGAGACATTGCCACAGTTCATCTGGATTGAGTCTGTCTCAGTTTGTTTTGTTACTTCATGTCGTTCAGATCAGATCAGATCTCTGTGTGGAGCACTGGCTGTTGTCAGATATTTCCAACTGACACGCTACCGCAAAAGATAGAAATAACGCATTTAAAACCATTTTGTGTTGGTAAAAATATTACTTTTGAACAGTACTGTATATGCTGCTAAAAAATGGAAATTAAATTAGTAGCAATGCTGCTTTTAGTTATAGTTAATTAGAAGTGCTCCACACTCTGCAGTCTGAGCATCACAGAGGACTTCCACACACACATATTCCTACACAAAACCTTAAGATTCATGAGCACAAGCTGCTTGACCTTGATGACCTTGGCAGCTATTCAGAGAGACTGATCCTGATCTCGTGCAGACTAAACGTTTGGCCAAGAGATGTGTTAATATCCTTTCTCATCAGGACATTCCTCACAGTGATGATTGTTCAACCTCAGACTGTGGAGGAAGTGCATACATATGTGTGTGTGTGTGTGTGCGTGGGTACATGAAGAAAGCATGTGTGTATTGTGTGTGTGTGTAAAGGAAAAACTCCTCAAATGACTTGCTTCCACTGAGTGAAGAGGAAGTGTTGGTATGATCACACATCCGCACAGCTCTAACACTATAATATTAATCATGGCCTGTGTGCTATATCATCCAGCACTGTTAACACATTTCACTGGAGCTACATACTAAAAAGAGGGAATGAAAGGAGAGTAATCAATTTTATCCCTTTCTCAATGCAGAAAAACATGGACATTTTTTTTTCAAATCATTTAAACTCACGCCATGTTTCATTAGAAAGTTCATTTTTAATGTTTGCTCCCTTAGAGTTCAATTCAGCACAATATTTTACAGAGGAAATGATTTTTGGAAATGGGGAAAACTGAATGAAAGCTTTCTGTGCAGAAAACTAAGGGGTTTTCCACATTTCCTTAGTAGTGGTGTAGCTCTGCACATGCCCACTAAATAGCTTACAAAAAACACAATACATTAAATTACTTTTAAGTCGAAGCCCAAAGTTTTCAAAAAAGAATGAAAATACCCAGATCAAGTACTGTTTCTGCCAAAACTTTACTGTCCCATTAAGCATGGAAATGTTGAACAACAGCGACACAGTTGGTGTCACAGGTCACATATACACATAAAAACATACTTTATTATTGGTAAAGAAGTTAAATAAAAGCAAAGTGCATACAGTACTGTATGATAACGAATGAGATGAGCTGCTGCTACATTGTTAACAATTTTCCACCTGGTGGACAATAAAACAAGTGAAATAAATCCCATAGATAGAGGGAACGCGCCATAACTGTAGACCAGAATATCAAAACTTGTAGGCGAAACAGAGAGTGCCAGTCATACTTTAAAGAACTGAGTGAGAGAGACTCCTGGCAGAATGTGTCCTTTATTCCCAGCATCAGAGAGATTTCAGAGTCACTTATGTGTTTGGGTTGGCTGCTGTTGGCTTCTAAATAAATGTTAAAGTTACATGTAAGCTTTCCTTTGCATTTTGATGTGTGCTAAAGGGAGACATTAGTCATTTGAGACGAGGTGCAAACAAATATTTACCATGGATCACAATGAACTCATTGAAGATTTACTAAGATATCTAATTTTATTACACTAAACATATCACAAACAACATCTCCACCCATTGAGGTAAACTGGATGAGAAGATTTAAACTAGAGGGTTTACAGAAGAGTAAAGTTTACCGTGTTTGCATTACTTTAATTTAAATACAAGATTTAAATACAAGAAGCTACTATTTGACTGTAGGCAAATAATCAGGTAGGCATGTTTCAGTTATTCAACCAAATCATGCTAGTCTGTGATAACTACAATCACTGTGCAGGTTAAATCTCAGTTACATATCATATATTTAAAAAAGAACAATTTTCTGGTGCTTTAAGAGTTTGATTCGCCTTATTTAAATTCTCAAACTTAAAGATACTTATTTGGTGGCACTTGATAATACCAATACTTACTATCTAATTAACATGCCTATTATTAACATATTGGCTGTTTATTAATACTCATAAAGCATTTATTCTAGATTGCCATATTATATATCCCTAATCCTTGACAATACATTATAACATTATATACATTATAAAATAACTGAACAACTACCCAATACATAAACATAACTATTAATATGCAGCAAATTAGGAGATTTTATAAGGGCAAAAGTAATATTTAAAAGGTTTATTAAAAGTGAGAACTGGATCTTAACATAAAGTGTGACCAAATTTATTTATAATGAAGACTGGATTGTTGAAAATACACAAAATAAGTTAAGACAGAAATGTTGCATGTTATTTGTGATGAATAAACAAACAAACAAAAGCATTATTTATTGTATTAATATTCAGGTGGGCAGAAAACAAAAAACAAGAGTGGAATTTAAACATAATAAAACAATTATTATTCAGTAATTAGAATTTTATAATAATATTCCTCAACCCTGTTAAATTATTTGTATGACAATTAATCACCAGACCAAATTTCATAAATGTTACAGCCCTTTGGGTAACATTCCCAGATCTGCCAAGCTCTCACAGTAACACTTTAGAACAGAAAACACTGTTTGACTACGACTAATTTGCTGCTTATTAATAGTTAATACATTTTCCACCAAGGGTCCACAGCAATATATTTAGAGTCAATCATTTAAATTAGATTATTATATAAAGTTCAAATACCAAACTATGCAGGCAATGCAAACAATATGACTACATACAAGAGGAAAACCCCATCAGTGAGGATAAGAAAGGGAAAAAAGAGAGAGACGGTTGTGCCAGTCTTGGGGCAGTGATCTGCGAGACATCCCCTGTTCTATTTCACTTATCTCCAGGGGGGTATCGGGCTGGGGGGTTTGGCAGGGCACAGCATTCCAGTCAATTTTACACATCCTCACACATGCACCTAGTTAACCGCTGACTGGAGAGGTAAAAACCAGGCATGTGTGCGCAAAAAACACAGACACACAAACAGACAAACACGTGGCGGTATTTCATTGTCTGTGAGCGTCCCATCATGGGTGCCTCCATGTGGCAAAACACAAAAACAAAAGGGGTTTTAGAACATAATATGTTCAATGTATTATTTCTACATCAACATCAAGATTTTCATTTAATATTAATATTAGTATTAAATAGTTTAGTAAATTTACATTGAAATTGCTTTGTCAACTAACCATATGTTCAACTATAAATTCAAGGTAAACGTCTAATCTTCATAGTTTTATACAAGAAAATCAACTGTAAAACACTCTAGCGATTCAAGGAGTAGAAGGAGCCTCACAAACAAAAGCTTTTAAATGCTTCATCCTGCTCAGTTCAAGATACAGATGGGAACAAAACGTTTTCTTCTTCCACTGTGCCTAATGTGCCTCTTTACTCCTTGCTTTAAATTGTCCCATTGACATTTATTTTACACCACACAGTCCTTCACTGGTTCTAAAACCATCCATTTCCTTCTTTCCTCCAGTCACTTTGCATTAGTAACACAAACAAGACAATTTCAAGTTCATGACGGCACAATAGTCTGAAGTCCACGGACTCAGAAAGTAGAGCGCATTATCCAGTTTCTCCACAGAATGTGCTTCTCTTTATTCTATTTGCCTTTAAAACAGCTAAGCGAATGTGACAATTATATTCTCCCTTCCAATTCAATAACACATGTCGTAATAGACAGCCACATCAACCGAAATACAATACAGGTTTCATTTTCGTTACTTTAAAAAGAGCCCAAGGTGGGTGGCCGTGATCCATTGCATCTCAAGTAAAGTCACACAGAGCAGAAATTTAGTTACATTAATAAACAAGCCTTGCATTATCATCTGTCACCACTTTTTCATTCATTCCCCTAATGAACAGGATATTCCTATCCGGGCTTTTGGGATGGCTTGTTTTCTTTTTTCATGATATATCACACCTGATGACCAAGTTGTGAAATTAACTATAACTACTGTACTAACTACTGCTAGAGAAAGTACAATTTCAGCATGGCTTTATTATTAGGGAAGGTCAACCGTTCAGCCATATATCACAAACCACAACGAGAAAATGATTGTTGCGTACTGAATGAGGGAAAAAATCCACATTTTTAGGGTTTTTTACTGCCCTCTGGGCTAACACAAGAGTTGCAGATGTGGTTTTTGGATCTTGAGTAAAATAATAGTATAAAAATAATATAAATGACTAGCCCATGGACACAATGTCATAAAATGACAAATCAGGCAACACAGTGCTCTACGAAGTGTGGAAAATCAGGAATCTATGTATTCAGCTTCGAGCTGATCAAATCCTGACACCCCATTGTATTATATAATGACTTTCAAATGTATGTCACAATCCAGTCCTTCAAGCCTTCTACAGATAATGTAATCAAACATCATGTTCTCTTCATATCTATGATTATAACAGACAATAACACAACAAATGGCATTTAGTTCATTAAATCTCAGTATAATCAAAACGAATACAATGCATTTTAACTCTAAAACAGATGCAGCAAGCTTGCGTAAAAATTGATATTTCCAATCCAAAAGATGTGGATCAGCTTATTTTAAAGATTTAAAAGATGATTCTGTTTGTTTTTGTACGACTGTAGTAACTCAAAGACGCCTGGCACTACATCCAGCACTGCATCTTTCTATTGTGTCCTGCTCCATCTAATGGTGATGTGCCGGCAAATACTAGAACAGCTTTCATAGACACGGTGACTAAATTGTCACATGGACTGTTTTTCCCCAATGTTTTTGCTATGTTTCTGGATCTGGGATCATTTCAGTTGTATTGCTGTCTATGGAGGGACAGATGGCTCTCCGATATCTTCATAAATATCTTAATTTGTGTTCTGAAGATGAACGGAGGTCTTATGGGTTTGGAACCACATGAGGGTGAGTAATTAATGACAGAATTTTCATTTTTGGTTGAACTAACCCTTTAAGAATACCTCTTGGTGGGGTTGACAAATTATGTCTTATTTTGTTTGTCTGTTAAAGCAAAATACTCCATATGAGTGTTTCTCAAGGTTATAAAATAAGAGCATCTGCAAGAAAATAGTCTGATTACTGTAAAACATGGTAGAGCACTATGGTTATCATGTCTGAGCTCGTAAATGTCACGTGGCTACTGCCAAGGTGCTTATGGGGACACTTCACCCAAAAATAAACATATCCTCTCATTAACTCGCCTTCATGTCATTCCAAACCTGTATGACATTATTTATTCTACAAAA
Organism: Enteromius fasciolatus; assembly: GCA_032361145.1. NCBI lineage: Eukaryota > Metazoa > Chordata > Actinopteri > Cypriniformes > Cyprinidae > Enteromius > Enteromius fasciolatus. The sequence continues at coordinate 11,621,510 of JAUMHR010000072.1, read as the reverse complement.
ACAAACTGTTTTGGTGAACATTACACTTTATTGACAAAAACTTGAAACCTTCCCAAAAGAAAAAAAGTCACACAGGTTTGGAACAACATGAGGGTGAGTAAATGACAGGAGTGAAAAGTTTTAGTGAACAAACCTTATAAGGTTTTGAAGCACACTGGAGGAAAAAAAAACAAAAACATTGCACTAGACGTTCACATTGTGTTTTGACTGTCAATGAGTAAAAAAACTACAGGAAGAAACAACAACTGATCAACAGCCAAGTACTTTAGTGTTTTGTTCAGTTGGAATTCTACTAATATTAAAGGTGTTTCACGTACTGGCCGACTTTCCAAGCAGAGACAGGTGGCAGGAGGAGGAAGTGAATATGACTCAAAAGTAAGGTGGCAGATAAGAAGTTCAGGAGTTTAGCCTCTAGGTTCCAAAATCAGGTCAACGTTAAGTTTGTTCCGCTCTAACGTGAAAAGGAAACCACTTGCCGCTACGCTCTGTTTTCCCGCTTTCCCAGGTGAGTCAAATTATGATCGGAACAGCAAAAAGAACTAAAGACACAGGGGTTTAATCTGAGTCTCCAAATACGGTAGGTCAAATCTCTCGGCCCTCATAAATTAGGCCAACAGAAGCCTGGATAGAAAAGTCCAAGAGTGTTCAATCATAAAAAACATGTCATGAGAACTGGCATAAGTGCTTAGGTGAGTGAAAACAGAAGCTGTGTGGAGTGTTGCAGTCTACTGAAAGGATAAAGCATATTAGAGACCGTTACATAGCCGCTTTCCCTACGGGTGTGCAAGCAGGCACGCCTCATTGACGTTTATGCTCCTAGATGCAGAACCTTGATGTCTGCATGACAGACATTGTATGCATGCTCAACATGCAGTTAACATCAAAATATCAACATTCTCAGTTTCAAGGAAAGGGATTTCTGAGCAAATAAATCCTTAAATGTGCCCAGGAAGTTCTAGCTAATAGCAACATGCTTTCTTAATTAGGTCTGTCAACTCGCCATTAATTACGGATGTAATACAAGACAGAGAGTCGGAGCAGCTTTTCGTACGCAGTCACGGGCCAGCACTCAATGGTACAAAACGCACGCATGCACATGTGTACATTCAGGACCACCTGGCCTTTTCAATGAATAACAAGAGATTCAACTTCCTCGCAGCAAAGTATTTCAACATTTGTTGGTATTTAATAAGGAACAGGGAAAAAAAAAGTTGAACATTTTGTTCAAAAGAAAAAAACTAAATCCATTCCAATTGACACTACATGAGAAGTGCTAATGATTAAAAGCATGCTTACAAGCGCTGTCAGGAGCAAACCTCCAACTCCCTCCGCAACACAGGGAGAGAAAAAGAGAAAAGAACCTAAAGGTAGAACTGACAGCATGAAAAAAGCAGAGAAGAAGGTCGAGCGAGCGAGAGAACTGGTTCTTCGGAGCTCACACTAATGCCTCTGGGCTCTACTGAGGCCTCTTTGGCAGAGACTCTCCGGCCATCACAACATCCATCACTCTCCTCCCAGGACAGACAGGGAAAACACTCAGCCTTTCACCTAGAGAGAGACTACGTTAGCAGTCCGTTCGCTCACTGGAGAGGCCTCTTAATTACTCCTACTCACAACACTTCATCTGCACCATTAGTTCATGTACCGAAAGCCCTGGAGATTAAATATGAGTTATGATAAATAAAACTTTATTCAAAACAATGTGAGACAACGCTCTCTTGGCTGCCACTCAAATATTATTTGCGTTTTTCCCTTCTCCGGCCTTGACTTTTTTATCTGAACTAAATAGGTTGAATCATCTTTGAAGTGGTGATATACTTCTTATCGTCCGATAAAAAGAGAGAGAAATGCATCTGAGCAGTCGGGGTTTGGAGGGATGCCAGCATGTGAACTTTTGAAAGGTTTCAGCACCTCATTGAAACGAGGATTAGATCTTTGGAGAAGAGGCCAAACTTGAAATAGAGAAGTGAGGGGACATCGCTGAGGTGAACTGAAAGGCTGCGTGAGAGTTACACTTTAGCGCAACATTAACGTTACTGCATGAGATTATCACATGCTGTGATGCATCCTGACAACAAGAAATCACCACTGCCAGCTGATATTTCGGGGCCAAAAAATACATTATAATAAATCTTTCATCAAAACTTGTGTCTGACACAAGAGACAATACACTTATTATAGGAATAGTTCTGCATATAAACTGCCCCGCTCAAGGGCAAAATGATGACATTAAGGTCAAAACAGTATCTTGTGTACTTTTCAACATTTTACTTTAGTGACTAAAAGGGCCAAAATCCAAATCCATTTTGAAAAGTTAATTAAAGTAATAAAATGTGTTAAAACAAGATAATAGTACTAAATCATGTAGCTGAGAAATGTATTAATTTATTAACACACAAAGACTGGAAGTCAGGACAATTAAACAACCAATATTTGGTTATTTATTGTATCAGTCAATACATTTTCTAACCAGGAAAACAAAAACAGTCTGTTTTAAATCATTTGAAGTTCAAACTTTTACCTGTATTTTACTCTCAACATTTCATTTTGATGAACAGTTCTAAACAAATTTTCATTTAAATAAATTTTTCATTAAAATGTTGAGATTTTGTGTAAACTGTACACACTTCAAATATTAGTGCACATACAGTATGCATCAATAATTTAAAAATGTAATATCTTACACGTTTGTGTACATCTGACCTTATTAACCATCATTTAACTGTAATACATATAATGGTATAAATGTGATTAAATTCTGTGTGTGTGCAGGTTTATGTTATGAAGACACAAATTTGTATAATGACAAGGGTGTGACATAGGTATTACAATATGTAGGTGATTTATGAGGACATTTTCAGTGTCCCCGTAATTCAAAAGTCTTTAAAAACATACTGAATGGTGTTTTTTTGAAAATCTAAAAATGCAAACAGTTTCCTGTAAGGAGTAGGTTTAGGTGTAGGGTCAGTGCAAGACAATAGCACATACAGTCTGTAAAACCATTACGCCTATGGAGAGTCTCCATAAATCCCAACATGTGTGTGTGTGTGTGTGTAAATATATACATACATACACCCACAAAAATATATATGTGACCCTGGACCACAAAACCAGTCTTAAGTCGCTTGGGTTTATTTGTAGCAATATCCAAAAATACATTGTATGGGTCAAAATTATCTTCCATGAAGATTTTTTCCTACTGTAAACATATCAAAATGTCATTTTTGATTAGTAAAATGCATTGATAGTATATTCATTTGGACAACTTTAAAGGTGATTTTCTCAGTATTTAGATTTTTTTGCACCCTCCGATTCTAGATTTTCAAATAGATCAAATATTGTCCTATCCTAACAAACCATGTATCAATAGAAAGCTTATTTATTGAGCTTTCATGTGATGTATACATCTCAGTTTTGTAAAATTTTACCTTATGTTTTGTGGTCCAGGGTCACATATAACAAATGAATTATTTAATTAATAAATTAACTACTGGGAAGGCAAATATCGGTTGATCTCTAAATTACACCAACCAACACAATAAAATGGATTTTGTTGGAACTGGGTAAAATGTTTACTCACCTGCACAGTCTACATTGATCAGGCTGACGGTGGCTGAGATGATGGAGGTGTCCAGTGCATATAAATTCTTCAGAGCCAGACGCACTATGCTGACCTTCAGCCTCTCTGGAAGGAGGGAGAGCAGAAAGATGGGCAAATAGAAGGCGTACCGCAGCCGGCAGAGCACAGGGGTCATGACCTTGCCTTGAGGGCTACAGGCCATGCGCTCAATCGTAGGGAAGAGCATCACTGCCTTCACAACCTGAGGATGACAAGTACAGATGGACCAGCAGAGCAATACGTGACTTACTGAGATGCAATGCATAATACAGCAATGGGAGCAGTTTTAATAAAAACAAATGACATACCTTAATTTCAATGCTTAAGAGTTATCAAACTATGAAAAATGGCATATCTGTGTTCTCACTATATGAAATCGATAGGAGAGACAAGGGAGGGAGGAAACAGAGAGAAGAGAGAGACTTCCAGAAACAGGAAACACCTGCCTCTGTTTGGCCATTGAGTAGAAGGCAGCTAGACTCATTCAGTGAGTAAGACAGAGTGGATGTGCTTCATCTGTCTCTACAATCCTTTGCAGTTGCAGCCAAGTATTTTTCAATGAAACTAAACAGTGCAATATCTTCAATTCTCTTGTGTAAAATATGTGATAGCCAGCACAATTCTTTGTCAGCAGTGCCAAATACAATCTATTCAGCTTCAAACCACTAAACTTCAAACTCAGCTAGTTCTGCAATCCTGAAAGAGTGCTGGTTTCATCACGCCCCGGCAACAGGCGAACAGGCAAAGTTCTGCTGCCGCTGAATTTATCATCCGAATGGGCCTTGAGGAACTGAATAATATCTATTGCTGTCAGTGGAAAAGATATCAAACCCCAAATGGATGAGAGATTCACAATCCAGAGTCGCTCTTTTGTAACGATTACAATACAAACCATCGAATTAGTCGAGAACAAATGAGTTGCCCCGCTTACATGTGAAGAAATAATCACATTTCTTTAATATGCAAAGTAACTATACATTTTCTGGAGTGAATGTAAATGATGCATGAGGTCTTTGTTTTACATTGCTCTGTGTCTGCCACGTTCTAAGCAGCTGTTAGCACATTACAATGCAGCTGATAGTGTGCTCAAAGCTGCTAGCATCTTACTGTATGGTTGCTAGTGAGTTCTAAATGTCCAGGTTTATTTATTTTTCCATATTCCACTTTATCTCGTGCACAGCTATGTCTGCACAGCTTTCAAAAGTATGGGTCTGTCCGAAAACCCTCACCTGCAGTCTTGGCCACTACAATAGTGCGCAAGACCAACGCGCAGAGCCTTTAAAGCACAATAAATCCAAACTATCCATACCACTCTGGAGCGGTATTCGAGGTTAAGTGTATCATGCATCTGGAAATAAATTGAGAGAGTTTTTGCCAAAATCTCACAGAAACCTTTCCAGTGTAAGTTACATTTGAATGATAATTATGGAGCTTTTCCACTGCATAGTACGGCATGGTTAAGTACAGCTCACTTTTGGGGGGTTTTCCACTGGGAACCGTACCTGGTCCTTTTTTTAGTACCACCTCAGCCGAGGTTTCAAGCGAGCCGAACCGTTACCAAAACGTGACGTGTAAACTCTGCTGGTCACTGATTAGCCCGAGAAAATCATCATTACTGCGTCACTAAACTTGCGACACCAGACACAACAGACCCGCTAGATTTAAATCAGCACAACCAGCGAAGGATGGGACACAACATTTTTGTTTGAAGAAATGCCCCTTTTTGTTTTTGAAACAAACTCCTTCGTCTTGCTGTTAAAAACATCCACATGCCGAGAATGAAGAACCCCATTGCGTCGATATGCTCCATTGTTGTGTGTTTGTTTGATGTCACGGCAGTAGAGGCGGCGCAACTATAATGACACGTGAATAATCCCGCCCACTCTAAAGCGGTACTAAACTGCAGTGGAAACTGCAACTCGCAAACCGAGCCGAACTGAGCAAAGTCGTACCACACAGTGAAAAGCGCCATTAGAAACTATAATCTGCTAGTTAAA
>JAUMHR010000072.1:11586201-11613597 GCA_032361145.1 Enteromius fasciolatus | reverse complement strand
ATTGGAAGCGGAGGTAAAACGATTTTGTGCTTCATGCCCTGTATGTCAGCTAACCTCGCCTAAGAAACCTCCCCCCAAACAAACAAACAAAAAAAACAGTACAACAAATAAGGAATGCTACATACGTATATTGTTTAATCAAATTCATAAAAACACTGCATATTCTTCACTGTGTACATAAATGTGTACTTCTTATTAAAGCTACAAAAGCGATTTAGTCAAAGGCAGTGAGAGATTTCCTCACTTTTGTTGTTTGATTAACATGATTTAGAGACAAGAATATTAGACTGCTGTCACTTTAAGAGCTGTCCAGATGTAATATACACATTTGTCTTCTTTCTCAGCTGTTATTTTTATTTAAGACCTAAATTACTGTTTTCAAGGATACTTGTAAAGACGGGTATTTTGACACATACAACTGTGTATTTAACCTTTCAAGGCCAATAGTGCATCAAAAAAACCTCCTGTGCTATATGAGCATCGTCTTCATGTGTGCATGTCTCTCTGATGGCACTCAGAAACAGTCCCTCAGACAGCATGCACATATAGCGAAATAATAATAATGCAATAACGCTGATTGCATTTCAACAACTTAAAATCACTTGTTTTTAAACCACAATGCATAAAACCTATGCAAACAATACGTTTTTGTGACCAAGTAGCACAGCCAAGTTACTTGAGCATGTAACTGTGATAGAGACAATATAGTCCACAGATTAATAGTGTCTACTGGTATAAACACCCACCCCTAGGAAATCCTATGCCACTTTCATTTAGACGAATGAAAACACCGGGTCAAGCCAGGATGCCAGGCCACCATGACCCTTCAGTCGGTCAAGGGAAGTCGCTGCTCCTTGGATCCCAGAATGAACAATAACAAAAAAAGTGTTTTTTTAACCGTGTGACTGCATGTCCAGTGGGCTGGACGGTCTGTGGTCACGTCTGGGAGCTTTAAAATCTGGAGATGTTGTAAGGGTAATCTGAGTCGGGGCTACGTGCTGTAATGTTTATGCTTATGTTTGGCTCATGCTGTGACTGTAACAATGTTTTATTTGAGTGAGGTATGAAATCATACCAATACTTCAGGACTGTCTGTGTGACCTCTGCTCCTCAAATGGAGGCCCACCCAGAACGCTGCGACACACACTCGCCCACAAGTTAACCTACACACCCAAATTCTCATGTCCTGGACAAGAAAGGCACATTGTAGTGTCAGGGGAACTTGAGCGTGCCATCAGTCCACTGAAGAGAATGACATGACTTGTTAAGCATCTCCAAGAATCCCTACGGCTTTCCAATAAAATGCATCTCGCACAGATTTGAACATAAGTCATAGAGATTTAGAACAACATGAGGGTGAGGAACAGAATTTTTATTTTTGAGATGACCTTTTCCTTTAATCTACTTTTGATTGCAATCAGAGTAGCTCACCATCATAAGAAACGTTATCTGTTAATAATAAAATGAAAAACCACTTCAGCCAACAGCTGTTAAACCAAACTATACATCTGTGCAGACAAATGTAGGAAATGACATCACCTTCCCGGGGCACATGCAGGAGGAGGCATAAAGCATTTTCCCTTCTCACCTAAAAGTCCCAAGGGCTCTACTCACCTCAGGCTGTCAGGTGGAAAAAGGTATTTTCTGCAGCCTCACATCTGAGCGACAAATCAGTTTCTTTCTTTAGACGGTCTATTCTACAATTGGCACACATACAGTGACACTTTCTTACGACACGCAAGTGCTTCAAAAGGCAACAGAGAAGACTTGTGAATTGGACTCATGTCAGACACATGCAACTGAGCACCTCCATATGAAGTTAGTCAAATTCTTCCTCTAGTTTTAGGGAGGTTTTCAACCTATCTCATGCTGCTCCCGGTCTGAGGCTGAAATCTGCAAACATTCTCCTCCAGAAATGCACTAAAGAAACCCCTAACATCATTCAAACTGACTGGTCTCTTCCATTCCAAAATAAATATCTAGAGCCCATAGTAACAGTTTCTGATTATCACACATCATATGTTACCAGGCATAATCACCAGGTTGGCTTCCTGGCAGCCTGCGATCTGGGACAAAAAAGGAAATCTTTTTCTCCTTGCTGCATGTTCGCTCTGAGCCATGCCATATCTGTCTACATCGTACAGGGATTTAACTAGCCATAATTTGCAAAGAAAAGATTCAGACAAGTACACAAAAAGGTCTACATGGTTGGCAATGTTTTAATGACCTGGAATGAAACGTTTTTCACAGATTATGCAAGGGAACCTTAAATTCGAGTGATATTGAGATTGAGACCAGCTTTTTGACTGAAATTCTTGAACCGAATCCCTATAAGTGGTTTAGACGTGGATTGTCTCCAAAAGTATCAGAACATATTTTTATCGCACTGCAAAAAGTGGCACATAACTGCACTGGCCCCATTAATGAAGCTAAAATCCATGTCTCTTTGCCAGGAGGAAAACATGGCCCTCTAGTTAAAAAAAATGCTTAAAAATAAAAATGACGAAGAGCACATCTTAGAGAAGGAAAACCCCGGAGGGAGAAAGAAAATCAAGGTTCTTTTCCATGTTATTTAATCTCCTGACCTTTTACACACAGCAAGGAAAGGGAACAGAAGTGTCTTATGCTGCTGATTGGCAGTGTCTCGCTTTGCTTTCACACATTACATAATTGAATGCAATGACCATGTTTTGGCGGCACGTCCTTTAATTGCAAAGTAGCAAATCTCTGAGGTGGTCTGCGGAGGCTGTGCAGACAGCAGTACTGTAGCTGTTATTTATAATGTTTTAAGTGGACAATCAGACAGAATTAGTAGATAGTCTCTATGCAAGGCACTGAAACAGGAAAGATGTTGTGGGTCAACGAATTGGGGTACTATTTTAATACACTGTCAGTATTCAATGAGAAAAACCTTACTAAGAAAAAATTGGTCATTTAATTAATTAATCACAAAAAATGCAATCTTTTTAAATTAAAATAACTAATTAATTATCACTAATCAAAGAACCAGCTTTACTTATGAGATGTGCATGAATATATAGTGCAATATATTGTCCCTGCTCTAGAATATACATAAATATTTTTCATTTAATTTAAATTCCAAATCAGATTTAATATTGATTTAATCTTATCAATTAAAATTAATTTAAATTAAAAATTTGTCAATAAATAATTTTGTAATAAATCATTTATATATTTACATACATATAGTATACATATAATATATACACACCAAAATACGAATATTTACTTTTTAGCCTAGATTTATGCTTTGAGCTTGAATAGAAATCTTATTCAGTATTGCAGTTTGTCAGTCTAAAATGGTAATTGTGGACGAACAGCTGTCAACCATGTTGGTACACAAACAAGTGGTCTGAACTTATTTACTTATTTTTTATTTTAATCATGCATGCGCAGCTGTGTACCATTTATGTGCAACCCCTGCATATATAAACTAAATAAATATATCTGATTTGGAACTCAATGCTAAAAAAACCGGGTTCATTCATATAATATAATAATAACAAACAGTTCCCATTGATTTTCTCATCCAGTTGCTTGTACCTTTAGCTCTGGGTCTCTTTTCATCATCTCCAAGATGATGTAGCAACCGATGGAGTGACCAATCAGCAGTAGGTTGATGTCCCGAGGCACATGCTTTCGAAGGAAGGCCAGCTTGTGTTCGATTTGCCCGTTTAGCCCGAAAACATCCTCCTTCTCAGTCACAGATGCATCTTTGAAAAAAAAAAAAAGAGAGAAAAATGCTCTCACACCAAACCCAATGTACATCATCACATGGTGGCCAGGATCGTTGCCAGTACTTTCATCATGACCTAGAACTAATAAATACAGCAAATAATATAATTAGACAAAGCTGCCTAGTTTGATCGATTGTGGAGCTCCGATCACAGCTGAATGAGAATTGTAAAGGATCCAGAAGACACATTAAATTGTTAAGCGCTCCATATAAGACGTTTTCTTTCATCATCTCGATCTTGTTCTTCATTATTTCTTTGGAAAGGAGTAAAATTACGCTCTATTGAACAATAGCAGTAACTGGAGATCCTGATAATGCTTGGCAGGCTTTGATATTAATATCTTCCTACAGGTGCTGAATTCACCAGTATGAACCCGAGAAAGGGTAAGAATTAGAAAGACAATGGACCACGCAGAAACAAAGGAATGACAGAAGAAGAGAGAAGAAGCCGGACTGAGGTGGGGTGAGGTTGAGGCATTTATCACTGTGATGAGTTATGGGAGCAAAACTGTTAATGATGAGACAGGGGGAGAGAGGAGTACCAGAGGGGAGAGAGAAATAACTCATATTAGCTTCAAGACATAAATAGACAAAGTGCTCCTTCATGAGACATCTCACAATATATGGTTCCTGGAGCACTCTGCATCTTCTCCTCTTTCTAAAATAATAAAGATATCTCAACTGACGTAGTTGCACATGGCTAATTACTTAGACCCGTTTTATGATGAGAAACGCTGGAACAACAAATCCTGAGGGTCTCGTGGATCACCTCGAATTGGACTGTTGTTGAAAGACAAATGAATATATTTTTATAAATTGTCAGCAACACATCAAGAAAGGACACCTCAAATATTTTCTTGACAGATTTTTGTTTTGTTTACTTTTTTTCCAAGGAGAGTGACTTTGGTGATGTGTGCAATACTGTAAAAGAGATCGGCACCATCCATGAACCTTCAAATTTACACAGAAGATAAAAAACGATTTCAAAAAGGAAAGGATGTTGGATGGGGGTGTTAGAGGGTGAGCAGGATGGATGGAGGAACAGGAGGGGGACCGCTAAGACCAAAAGGAGTGCATATGACCTTAAGGTACAGACACATAGAGGAGAGATAAAAAGGAAGCCGAAGAGAGGAGGAACCAGTGAAGCCCATTCAAAAGGTTCAAAACATTAAATCACTTTCATTGCATAAAATACCAGTGGATGTACAAGAATGATAAGATAAGACAGGGTAAAAAGAAAAAAAGAAACGCATCCTGAGAGAAAACGCAAGACATATATACAGTACATGCCATGTGCAATACAGCTTAAAGCTGGGTTTGGGGTTTGATGGACAATGGTACTAAAACGGCAAATTCAATGCCAAGCACTAACCCATCAGGGTCACAAAAATTCTCCAAGATATTATTCATGGTATCATTCTATTATCAATCAAAAATCTTTAAAATAATCAAAAATAAAAAGAGGCATCAGTAAAGTATTGATGATATTAAGAAACGTTTCTTGAGCAGCAAATCAGCATTTGACACTTAAGACTGGAGTAATTTTAGATTTGCAATCATAGGAATAAATATATTTCAGAAGAAAACATTGTAATATTAGTTCACGTTATTCCTGTTTTACTAAATGCAGCATCAGTGAACATAAGATATGTCTTTATTATAACCCATTTATTGAAGTTTATAGGGCACTGAGCAGGACCTTTAAAGGGACCAACTCTACAGCACACACAATTTCAGAAAATATTATTTACCAAATCAGATTTTTAAGTACTGACAGGCACTCAATCCAGGGCTATTTTCATTCACGAATGCAAGCGAGAGATCAGACACTGAGCAATGAAGTCAGTGACCTGTGCATGCACACACATTTAGCTCTCCCCAACCACTCCTTACCCCTCATTTCCCATTTTCCAAATCCAATCTTGATTTTTTTCCGAAGGTTCCCACTGAAGTTTGCCTACAAAGAGGCCCTACATGTTTATCTACCAGCACAGAGGGGCACTATGAGCTCAGAGCCCAAACACCAATGAGAGCAGTTTACACATTGAGTGGCCTCTCAGGATTACCTCATGAACATTTAAGACTATCCTACTCGTAAAACATACCAAACCAACATCCAGCCACAGTCACCTATATTAAAGAAACCTTTAACTGTGGGAAAGATGGTTTGACAAAATTAAAAAATAACAAATATATCAAATAATATGCACTGTTGAATTGTGGATATATATGGAGAAACCAAATATGAAAGGCAATTTGCATTTTACTGCATGTTGATCTAAAAGCTATATGCATTTATCCTATGGTAAGAAATGCAAAGGATATCTTTCTGGATATGGAACAGGAACAAAATCAGAACAACCTGTAATGGGTCCAAAGAAGCATTTATGCAACATATGGCAAACACAAATTCCTCAATATAAAATAACGATCTGTTGGCAAGAGCAAGCGATGTATAGGGAGCAGGCTGTTAAGTGATTATATCCCCCTCTCAAAAATGTGCAATAAATGTGTGGTGCATGTTTCATCCAGGGATCAGGTTACTGAATATTAATGTCAAGAGGAACCACAACAGAGTGGTGTTACTGATTAAAAATGGGTTGATACAGCGGGCTTGTCCTTTTGCTTTTGTAAGTATGAACTGAAAGCATTTCAAATAAAGGAGAATGTAAGCCATGAGCATCTGATCACCATTGAATCCTCTGCAGTGAATGGGTGCCGCTAATAAAATGATCTCCAAACGATTAGTCAACAAACAGTGTGTTTTAATTAATAGACACCAATATGTCAGTGGATTTACATTTTTTTAAAGATTTATTTTGTGGGGGGGTTTTTGGTATCACATTTTGGTGGATTTGAATGAGAAGACAACAAGGCATGGACTTTTCACTGGAGGAAGCATTATTATGGATTATGGACTGGTGGAAGCGATGGTTTAAATAAAAAAAAAGTTTGATTGATAGACTTTTTTTTTTTGCAGATACAGCTTTCTGCATCACAATACATTTATTGGTGGACTGTAGTCATGTGACTTACTGTGATGTTTTTAATCAGTTGTTTGCACCCTCATTCTGATGGCACCCATTCTCTCCTGGGGATGCATTGGTGAGCATGTGATTTAATGCCAAACATCTTTGAATCTGTTATGATAAGGATGGCCTGAGGGTGAGTAAGCTTTCAGCTAATTTCAGCTAAGAGTTGAACTATTCTTTAAGACTGCATCTATATCAGTCTCTAGCGACAAATAAAATCTAAATTCAACTAAATGTAGAAGGCCATCTTTAGCATTCAGAATGAAAAAGTTACAACCAACCAATAATTATTACAAAGAGGTATTAGACGACTTTTGTTTTAAATGTTATGTTTAAAAAGGGCCAATAAGCTTCCCACCAATGCCCATGCCTCCAATCAGCAAGACAAACATGAAACCCAACCTGACTACAACTGGTCACAAAAGGTCACATTAACCAAAACGCTCAGAACAATCAATTTCCCTTTTACTATACCCCAGGCAATCTTACAAGAACGAGGGAAATTCCCTTTTTTATGCCTATTTTAATAGCCTGGCATAAATGGAGGGTAATTTGGTCATATCAGAGAAGGGAAAGTAGGTTCTGAGTAGTAGCTCTCTTAACATGCTCTGACAAAATGAATGAGATGTGTAGGTCTGGAGGGCGGCTTGACCCAGGGCAGGGTTATTGACATTGGCAAAGTCTAAAATGTTCCCCATGTTTGCATTAACAGATATTTTTACTGTAATCAAAAGGCATCAATCACGTATCGCCAACCACAGGAACAGTTCCTCCACAGAGATTTGGCATGTTTACCCCACTGCCATTTCCCCCTGCTTTTGTTTATGTTTCCAAGACACAGGGATGTAATATCGTTTAATATATGCCGTTAAATACGACCAGCCCTATATTGCCAATGGGACTGAAATGTTTGGCGTTGAGAGTTTAAGATCTCATCAATGAACTCAATGAAGTCTCTCTGTGGCTGTGCTGGACGGGATGAAGTGAGGTTTCTGTGGGTTCTGATGGCTGTGCCTGCTGCTGACCGCTGGCTGACCAAGAGCTCTTTGAACAGCAGAAAATCAATGGGCAGCATTCACACGGAAAGCCACCAGTGACTTCTGGACAAGGAAGTTGAATTTGAAAACCTGAAACTATTTGAAGGGTCATCATGAGAAGAAACCGCAAACTAGTTCTGATGCTCAATTCAGTGACGCCATCGCTTTACAGAAACCAAGTGGAAGACCACCAATCAGCTTTTTTTTAAAAACCTAATAATAATGAATAATAAAAATATCAATGCTTACAAACAGTTTAAATAGTTAATTTCAAAGCAATTTACATGTAAGTTTTAAATATAGTTAATTTAAAAATAATAAAAAAGTAAGAATAATTTAAAACAGTGTAATTTTAGTATTATTTATATTCTATCACAAGATTTTATCATCGTTAATTAATGTGTGCATTTTAAAGTTATTTTTAAGTCATTTTTATTTGTTTTTAATCAACATTTATATTTATTATAATTTTAGCTCTTTGTTTTATTTCAGTTAGTTTTAGTTAACATTAATAAGTTTATAATCCTAATTATTTACACATTAATCTGATCATTTCGGTCCTACTAGTTTCCATAAACAGAACAGCAAAAAGAATAGTTTCTTGAACACACCACCTGAATGGCATTGGGCAAATAAACAGATAGTCCAGCCCCCAAGTGATGCCATTGGTTGAGCCAACATTGGCCTTTCGGCCTGCAAAAGCGAAAAGAAAGAATCTAAATAATTATTACTGAAAGAAACTATCCCAACAATTAACTATAATTTAAAAACTTCATTTAATCAAACACAAAAAAAAATATATAAATCTGCACATGCCTGCATGTTACAAAACAAAACCTTTCAAGGACCTCTTTAGCAGTTTTCAGTTGATTATAGTCTGATATACTAAATCCCCAGCAGTGAGAAGCAACACAAGCAGCTATTTCCTCGGACAGGGGCATCTGTGAACCAAATGGCAGAACATGATGAGGGATGGATCATTGAGATGAACAAGACAATGTGCCGTGGAAAGAAAAGCCCAGCGTATTTGATACCGCCCTGCTTAAGACAGCCAATGATGGTAATCAAGAATGTCACTCAAATAGCCAGATTGGGGAAATGAAATATAACTTTTAATTGCGTCCCCTCTTTCATCTGCGCTGGCTTGGCAAACGCCTGCCGCTTGTTGTCATCTCTTGGCACATTTGAATCCGCTGCTGAGTTTTGACTTTTAATCATCCAGCTCATGATTGCACAACATGATATGAACAGCAATGAATGTCATCATTAGTTGTGTGAGCCAGAGATCAGCTGTCTGTCACTGAATACTTTAAGACTGTGATTCCGGTAAAAAGTATTCCATGTGTTCACAATAAAAAAAGCAATTGTTTGATACTTCAGTTTGTTCTGAACAAGCCTCAAGATTGCTGAAAATTTCAGGTACTCTTCAGGAAGTTTTGTTTTCTACTGATTCGATTTCTGTCATTTCTGCTAATACACCACAATATGACATACTGAGAAGTGCAAGCTTGTTCGTCCAGATCGTAGACCTGAAGTGACCAGCGTTCACATAGACTGTCCAATCCATCAGTAGAAATGCTGTTTTTGGAGATCCCAGCCATCTGCATGTGGTTTGTCTTATTACAGGTGAGGGCTTGGTAATGTCTTTCCCACGTAGCAAGCTCAATAAAAACGTCCATGCTGCTTTATGGATGAACATGCTGGACTTTCATATACTGGTTCAGGCAGAGGAGGGAGACACGGCTTGGCTCGTTCTTCTGTCCCGAATGCATTCCACCTTACTGTGCGCTCTGTGAAAGGATTCCAGGAGGAGCATCCCGCAATCTGACAGACACTACAAACCAGCATATCAGTCAGGACAGAGCACGGCTGTCCTTGAAACTAGCAAGAACTTATGTTTGCGTGTAAAAGTACAATATGTCCTAAATAAATTTGTTTCAGAGCCTTTTTTCTTTCAGGTCTTTCACCATAATATTGTTTAATAATTTACTCAAGTTAGCTTTAGTGATAACTAAGGCTGGATGAATATAAATCAGAACACATAAATTAAATTTTATATTGATCATCATGGATTGATATATTGATATTGATACAAGAACTTGAACCATGCAATATTGTGAGAAAAGGATAAGTGATAACCAAATGCACTACAAAAAATAAATTACATAAATGATTAATAAAATGTGAAGTATTCACATAAAATAATAATAGCATTTTTTAATAGTCTAATAATAATAATAATAATAATAGTAATAATAAATATTCACAATTAAAGACAATTATTAAATAATAATAAATATTTGTAAAAAAAACTAAAACACTATTGCATAATAATAATAATAATAATAATAATAATAAATATTTGTAAAAATTTAAAACAACTAAATAATAATATTATATATATTTGTAAAAATAAAAACTATTAAATAATAATTATTATTATTATTTGCAAACATTAAAAACAATTATTAAATAATAATAATAATAATAATAATATTCATAAATGAAGGGTGAAACCATCGAAAAAATTACTAAATTATAAACAATTATTCCCCTAAATAGCAAACAACTAATCACATACTTATCTGCTGCCATCTACTGTCTCATTTATAACACTGGTAATGACATCATGCTGAGTCAGAGGACAGCAAGCTGTTTCTGCAGATCACTCTATGATCATTCAGATTTATGTAAACACAGAAAGCTTTAAGAAGTGCTTAAAAAATGTTAGCTCATGAGAAGGAAAACAATTTTGACCATCTGCAGACAGATATTTGTAATATAGTTCACATCTGAAAAGGCTGACACTCTGAATTAACTTAAAAAACGACAAGTGAAGTCCATGAACAACTGAGACAGATCATATGTCAAACATTTACATGATTGTCCTTCTTTGTTCTCAATATGGGCCACTTCTGAACACTTCAGGTGATCACTTCACACTCAAAAGGACTATACTGTAACCGTATGTTGGATTTTATACACCTGTTAGTAATGGCATAGCTGAAATAGCTCAAATCTGAATAATTAGAACGGAGGTGTCCGCATGTACTTCTGGCTGCATAGTGTATGTAAAGAGGAAAATGTCTCACCTTCAATCATATCATAGGTTTCTGGAGGCATACAGTGGCCAGCATGGCTCACAGCCCACACTGGATATCTCCGGATGAACGTCTGATACAGCGTCCACATGTATGTCTTGTAGAAGCCCACCACACCTGGGTTACCTGTGGAAAGGTGAAAACTTTATTTAGCTCAATTTAATCTTTAATATAAGAATTGTGATTATGTGTTCATTGTTTAGACAAGAGCAGACTGCTGACGTAGCTCTGCTGCTCTTCACAGATGAGGTTAACTGCGAGTGAAGGGAGATAAGGAGATAAATGGCATCTCTGATACCCAGCTGCCTTCAGTGCAGAACAATGGGCACTCTGTGTGGTCACAGGGAGTTCACTCTCTCTCTCCAAAGAGTATCGATGGGCCACAGCCTCACAGGTCGATCCCTTTAGCATGATTGTTGTGTGTGTTTCTCTGAGGTGAGATTAAACATAAACTCATCTCACCAGCGTTTGAATTATAATGTGTTAAAGAATCACTCATCATGGGATACATTTAAACTAACTGTAGGACTATTGTGAGTTATTTAAATGTAACTCGAAGGCATTACAATCCAGGCTAGAGAGCAAAATAAAGTTTTCTTTTCCAATTCATATGAACATGCAAAACACAATATACTCTGATACACCAAAGTAACGCTCTAATTGGTCCAACATACAATCCAAAATAAATAAACTATATCATTTAAATACTTGGAGCACTTTAATACATTTACTACAGTTTTTACAGGGAAAAAAAACTGGTACCACGACCGGAAGAGGATTGTTTTTGAACCCTTTTACACTAAACTACCCTTTACTTGCTAAATAAATATGTAACATCTATCAGAGGTTGTGTGCATCAGTTTCTTTCAGTAGTTTTGATCACTTTAATATTTTAGAAGTCTAGGAATTCATGCATCAAATATGACACAATAGGCTTTATAGGGTTAAAGCTAAAACTGGTGAAGCAAAGTTTTCCAGCGTTCATCCCAGTCTTCGCAGCACGGGCAGTGTTCGCTGAGATACGCTGCACTGATATGAGCGGTGAGGGCCAACAGCAGCCCTTCAGAGCTCTTTTCAAACTGATTAAATCCATTTGTATGTTTTTATTCATGCTGAGGGTTACCAAATCTCTTTCAGATGCAACTTGACATGCTCAAAGTCCGAAATGTTTCAAGCCAGTGTTATTAGAAACGGCAGGTTTTTCCCAACCAGCCACCACAATAAAGTCACAGGCTCTCTGGCTCTAAAGGCAGATGGAATCAAAGAATGCACTGTCACACATGGGCCTGCGGATTGATTTCATCTATAGGGGCAGGGGAGGTGGAAGAGGAGACAAGTGCTCTACAGCCTTAAACAACGCCCCACCCTTGATCGAGCTGATAATTACACCCACTTTCCGATTTTTCTGTCCACACTGTAGGTGAAAATGCTGCACAAAACTGAAAAAAGCAATAAAACCACAGACAATCAGATGGATTTTCACTATGTTGCTGCTCCAATGAGGTTTCACTGTGGGCATGATTACATGAGCAACCAACACAACGCTTGTTTCTTGACATGACGTAGCTGGGAAGAACAGAAACTACAATTCAAGGGAAAGTCTTCGTCATCATCGTTTTCTCACCCTCATGTTATTGCAGACCCGTATGACTTTCTTTCTTCCATACAATGAAAGTGGATGGAGACCAGGAGCTGTAAAGCTCCACAAAGGATGCATTATAAAATAGTCCATATAACTTATTCCTCCTGAAACAGCTATCGTAACACTTTTTTACAGGGTTTCTTAATTGCTTATTAGCATGCATATTGCTAGACTATTAGCTATTTCTTAGTAGTAATAAGGCACATATTAATGCATTACATGACCATGACCTAGCATAACTTTATTTTATATCCCTAATTTTAGCCAATACCGAAACTTAACAACTACCTTATTAACTAATAATAAGCAGCAAATTAGGATTTTATTAAGGGAAAAGTCATAGATGATAGTGAATAAGTGTTCCCTATTCTAAACCTTCTAAAGTGTTAGCCAGCTAATACTGCTTGTATGAAGAGGAGACCGAAATTTTTATTTCATTTATTAGTTAGCCCAAATTACTCTCATTAGGTATGCACTAACGTTAAAATGTTGCATCAAGTTAGGACACTAAATTGTCTCACTTGTGACTTGATTTTAAGGTCCCATTCTCGCTATTTATAAACCATTAATTATGCTGCTTATTAATAGTTTGTAAGGTAGTTGCTAAGTTTAGGTATTGATTAAGAAGTGGTCCCAATGCTTTGGTTTTTGTGTGTATTAGTACACCAGGGAAATAAAAGATCCCGTTCAACTTGGTAATTGTGTCTGTTACGTTCCTGTGTTAAAACTATAACAGCCTCTCTATATGGACATCACTGAGACCGAACTAGAGTTTGCCTCTGTGTGGGGAAAAAGAATGCAAAGGAGGCATTCCTACCAGAAAAAGACGACAGAAGCATGAGCTATCCTCTCCTCTCCCACACGTTATCATTTCCCTCTCTCCCTGAGTACATAAATTCAGGGCTGCTCACCGGGACATTAAACAGATACCCTGCCTGCCGTCTCTGACCCCGAGGCTGCCTGGACTACCACACCACTGACGTAGCCCTGCAGGTGCAGGACACTCACTCCCTCTGTCACACACACACACCCCATCCTGCTTGCTTACGAACCACACTGATTCACAAATACACACGAGGGAATAAATCACTGAATAAACACCAGCCGTGATGTAGGACCCTATAGTGGATATCAAAAAATAAAATACTGACTTGAAAATATTAAGGAACCTGGCACTCGAATAAAGAGTCTCTTTCTGGTTTGTGAATGTTGCATTAAACCAGTGTTTTTTTAGCATCACTGAGATACTATTACAGTTTTGAATTTTGTTTAATTTATATATTATTCTGTTTTTATTTTAATTTTAGTTAAAGTTAGTAAAGGTAGATTTATTTTAGCTTTTTTATTTATATATATATATATATATATATTTTTTTTTTTTTATTTTTTTTTTATTATTATTATTTCAGTTGAAGTTTAGTTTATATCAAGGAACAAGATTTTTTTTTTTACTGATTTTAGTTAACTACAATAACCCTGCATTAAACAGACCAATTTACTGCTTAATCTATCATAGAAAACGTCTATGCAGATACCACCATTTAATAGCATTAAAGTGCAGAGAAAAACAGGAATTAAACAGGTTAAGGAGACCTGGCGTAAGGAAGGCATTAGCAAGTGCTGGAATTCGTTCATGCAGACAGTGTGTGAAGTTGTCTTTAACTTATTAGCTCCAACATGCCATAAAGCTGATCCAGTCTGCAGAGAGAGAGGAACAAGTGAAAATGCTTATTGACTCTGGCAAACATGCAGACACATGGGTGACTATAGCCAGATCTCCTGACAGATTGCCCTCCGAGGGTTGTTTCAATCTATTCAAGAGGTATTGTAATCCAGGATAAAAGGCAGTAGGGGAGTTGTCAACCTCAGGAGGTGGAAAAGTTTGGATGGATGAGGAACAATTTACGAATCAATAGAGAATACCACAACAGGTATTTTTAATATAACAGTCAGTTTAAACTGAATTGGCCCAGTAAATGCAACTTACTGTGTTGTTTGAGGTTACAAATATATTATACTATTCAAACAAATGAGGGAAATACTACAAAAACTCCAAGTTAATACAAGCATGCTCCAAAAGTATTTAAATATGCCAAGCACACTAATAAATATCATTTACACATATTTGTGTGTTTTGTGATTGTCAGACACTATAAGAAAGTATACATGTCAAATATCAGAGAAACTTTATTTATAATTGTTTATATATATATATATATATATATATATATAAATGGGCAATGGGGAAAAAACACTTTTATTCAGCAAGTACACATTAAACTGATCAAAAGTGACAGTAAAGACATTTAGAAAAAACTATGTCAAATAAACTGTTCTTTTGAAATTTCAAAAGAATCAAAGAGTCCTGCTAAAAATTACCAACGTTATTAATATGACATATTAAGCAGCACTCTTTTTAACATAGATAACAATAAGAAATGTTTATTTTGATCCAAAATCAATTAAATAATAAAGAGTTAAGGACTCTCTATGCAAGAATAGAGGGGAGGGTAAAAGGTCATTGCTGGACAGGCAATCAAATACAACCTCCGGGTAACATTCCTAAAAGCATTATGCCAGAAATCCCAGAAATGCATGAAAAAGCAAAAATAATAACGTCTTTGGCAAGCCCATCGTAACTCCTGATCCACCTGCTCATCAAATGCTAGCAAGAGAATCATAATTGCAGAACAGTCATATAATTTTATATAGTTGCAAGGTGGTCAGCAGAGTTGGCTGGAGTGGAGTTGTTCCATGCATGAGCCATGAAAACTGACATAAATATTAGTCTCCATATCCAAAAAGAGAGGGAAACCCCTTGGAAACTTTTGGTGATAAAAAAGGCCATGTTATTAAGAACATAAGCTAGAGTAAAGTTCGCACTGATTAACTTTGTGAACACAATGTGCCTCAACCTCAAGTGGAAACCAACATACTGTCTAGAGATGGCAAAGGAAAGAGGAATCTTTGTAAGATTATTATGAATTATCAAACAATGTGATACTGTGGGCTATTGGATGCAGCTGGTGGGACAAGCAGAGTGCTTTGCACAGCAGGTTCCTATAAATCAAAACCATCTGGATAGCTATCCCTGACCCATTGAACATCTCATTGCTTTAAATAGGACTCATCGTAAGCAATTTTTCTTCTTTTGAAAAGATAAGAGACTAAACAATTTTCTAATACAATTTAATATATAAAATACCCTTCCTATTTATTAATCATTGAAGGTCAGACAATATCACCTTTAAGTCTGTTGTACTTTAGCAAAAAAACATGACCATTTGTTATCGACAGTGGGCCATTTACATAAAACATAGCTAAAAAAATATTTGATATAGATGAACAACATGTAGATAACAGTTTGAAGAACCCTCAGAAATTGGTCTAAAATCTATCTAAAATAAATATTTAAAATAGGCAGTTCCCATGAAACAACAACAAAAATGGCAAACTAATTAATGTTAACTGGCAAAATAGGTACTATATTACTATCTAATATTACAGTATTCCCACTGTAAAGCTTTCAAAACAAAAAAACAACATGAAACACTTCATGCTCAGCAGGGGACATGCAAAATCAGCAATAACACAGCAAACCTGCTGCCATCCAGTGGTTTAGTCAGTTAACACGGCTAGCATGCTACGTGAACTGAGGTGATTTAGCATTTATGCATCATATGCATTAAGTTTGATATCATTTACACTAAGCAGGTGAAATAAGGCTATACAAGGCTCTTTCAATGGCAAATAAAATATATGTGTTTATATCCTATTTCTGTTCAGTCGCTGTGCTCATTTTAAAAATACAACATCAATCTTCATTCTTACAGAGCGAACCCATTACAACAGTAGCACCTGTGCCGGCCCTGGCGGTTATAAGAGCCAAGGGAGCCTCTGGCCAGACTGCAGAGATTATTGCCGTTATCTCTGGAGAAAAGGGCACAGGTTCTACAATAACAGTGTCGGCGTATGGGATCTCCATTTCCCATAAAGAGTCTATTGAGCACAATGCTCAGTGACATTCAGAGCCTGGTGAAAAGCGGCCCTCTTTAAGGTCATCAGTTTGACCGTGCTCTCTCTGCAGGACATCTGCAGTTAGGGTTTCTCTTTTTTCTTCCAAAGCTTACGTCGGGAATTCAAAAAAAGTGTTATATGTACACTGTCATAAAAAAAAGAAGAAGCTTTTTTTAAATTAAAAAAAATAAATAAGCTTTGCTTCACAGAAATTAATTGGATGTTTTAATATATTCGAAAAGAAAGTTGTTATATCAAATTGTAATAAAAGCATAAGAGACTTCTTTCAAAAAATATAACCACCCTTAAAGTTTTTGATAGACAGTATAAACCGTTCAAGAGTGAGAAAAAAGAGGAACTGGGAGATGAGATTTCATAACTATGAAATTTGGTGATGCTACACTGACAGCTAAACTGCTTTAAAATGACAAATATAAAAAATAATTATAATAATAATTCAGTGAATTATTATTACATGAAGACTTCAGTGAATCCAAGCTGTCTTTGTTATGAACATTCATAAACAGCTACAGTATATCTGTGATAAACACATTCTTTAACTGTAAAATTCACAAGAGAGGATAGAGATGTGAAGTTTCATGCTGCAGACATTTTTTGAGGGTCTTTAGTTCAGTCATTTTCTTAACCTGACTTTCCTTATTACGTGGAACACAAAATAATATATTTTGAACAATTTTACTAGTTCTTTAAATGCCATTA
This sequence comes from Enteromius fasciolatus, assembly GCA_032361145.1. Taxonomy (NCBI): domain Eukaryota; kingdom Metazoa; phylum Chordata; class Actinopteri; order Cypriniformes; family Cyprinidae; genus Enteromius; species Enteromius fasciolatus. The sequence goes on along the minus strand of JAUMHR010000072.1, from coordinate 11,596,291 downwards.
CAATGAATAGGACTAGGCTGTTCAATCTTCAAAAAAAGCATCATGAAATCAGCATAAAATATAACTTGTGCACTTTACTCCAACATATTCATGAAGATGAACAACTTGTTTTTTTACAAAATAGTTTTTCAATAAATTGGTGAGTTTGGCTACTAATCGGTCCTGAATTGCTCAAGAACATAGTTTTTCTGACTAAGTGTAATAATCTGAAACAATATTTTTAGTGTTTAACATCTGCTCCTGAGCTACACAGTTTTTCCATGAAGTCAATGTGCTAGAAGCTGCTGTCAGGGGAAGAGTGGTGGCCCGTTGAGCCATTTTCCACTGGGGTTTTCCTCTTGACCCAGGGCCAAGTGTAAAAAAGGTAGACTCCCGACTGTGCTGAACTTTTCCTCATATCCCCTGCATCTGTTTGGCTGTGTTATGTCCAATGCTTCAGATAGCGGTGACGCACTCACCCACCTGTGTACCAGTCACTGCTACACAAATTTGGCTAGTTCCATTAGTTATGTTTATTTATGCCTTGGAAACCAAAACCTAACACAACTCAGTGTACAATTCATGCATTTCGCTTCAAGACGGGTTTATTTGGTGCTTGGTCTTAATCATGGAATGAAAGTCATAGGCTTTGAAGCTGAGCACAATTTAAAAAGATTTAAAGTTCATGCAAACAATGCCTGCAAAATAAAAAAATAAAACAGGCAGTGTATATAGCAACACCCAAGGTGGATATTTTGGGCTGTCTCAAATAATATAATATAACATAATATGGCTGACAATTTAACAGGTCAACAGAGCGTGATTAATTATAGAAAAAGAGAGCTACAATTAAGCTATTTAATACAGTTTCCCTGACCAAGATCTGCACAATGTAGACTTTATATGACTGTAAAATTCATCACACAAGCAAGAATGCTGTTTTTCTTCATTTACAATATTATATTGATTTTATTAATCAATCAAAGCTAATATATGTTACAATTTGGACACAATATTGTCAGTATTGCATGTCTTGTTTCATTTCACCAACAAAAATAGTTCCAAACAAAGTCAAATATATTTTAATATATAACAGTTTTTCTTCCTACCTGGAATGACAAGGATGAGCATTTTGGGAGGATTGGGGCTTTTGCTTGCAGCATGCAGGTCTGTTGGTCCATATTTAAGCAGCTCTGTGATTGCTCCTCTGCAGTACACATACTCTACAGAGGCGTCCTCTTCAGACCCCCCTGATCCTGGACTGCACATCACATCAACCGGATCAGCTCCACACAGTTCTGGGCCTGAATAAAAAAAACACACAAAAGCAACTGATTATATATTACATCAAATCTACCACAGTATAACTAACCGATAACAGATATATGTCAGAAGGGAAGGTATTAATGTAATATAGGCTATCATATGAAAGAATTGTGCATTAAAGCAGTTTTTAATCAGAAAAAAAGTTAAATGTATAATTAAAAGTTGCTGATTAAACGCACAGTAAAAAACAAAAATGTTGAATCAGCCTTTTTTTATTGATTATGGTCATAAGCTGCAGCACTCTGTCCCAGATTCCCTACAATCAGTTCTCATACAGACAGCAGAACTGCTGTGTGATGAAAGTCAACCTCTGACCCCTAATGCCAAAACGACAGATTGCAACACACTGAAAATTGAAGCTAAAGTTGGTTATCTTGGTAAGTCTTTTGTTCAGATCATTCAGTTCAATCTCAACATGCACACAGAAACAACAGTATGGAAGAGAATAGAATAGAATAGAATAGAATAGAATAGAATAGAATAGAATAGGTACAAACAACAACAACTGGCCTTTGGAGCATTGTTATGCAAACAAAAAAGTAGAGAAGAGCAGAGAAGAGCAGAGCAGAATAGAATAAAATAGAACAGAATAGAATAGAATAGAATAGAATAGAATAGAATAGAATAGAATAGAATAGAGCTAAGTACGGGACATTTACATTCAAGCATCACTCTACATGCTATTATCCAAAATCTAAGCGTGTGACTAGATAATTTCTTACTGACATTTTTAAATTGTAAAGTTCTTCGATAACGCTATGATCACTAGTGAATCCGTATAATGCTCATTTATTAAATCTACCTAAGTTACGACTTAGGTTCACAAAGTTCAAAGCTTTAACACGGCTGTGACATTTGAATGACTTCATTGCATTTCTTACCGACAGACGATATTCTTTTGAGTGTTTGTGAGCGGAAAAAGTTTGTAAGAAGAGATGTAATGACATTTACCGGTAATTTTCCTAAAGCAGGTACCATTAAACCCACGGAGCAAACCGCTTCCTACTGTTTCTTCTCCTCAAGGTTTGAAAGTCTGAGAACCAGCAGAAGATTATATCGCCACCTATCGCACTGTATGTACTCATATAGAGAGGCTTGCTACGTAACAATATGTGATTATCTTTCTTCATTATTTGTTTCCATCTTAAAAAAGTTAAATGTTATTATTTTAATAATGTTGTTATATATATTGTTATATATTAAATGTAATATAAAATTTTATATATAAAATTATTACTATTATACATATAATAACAAAAATGTAAGATGTAGTTAAAATAATTACATGTTTTTTTTTAGCAAAAATTAAATAATACATTGTATAATATACATATATATATATATATATATATATAAATATATATCACATACAGACACGGAAATATATAGATATATATATACACACACACATACACACACACATTTATTTATATATTGAAAAACAGTAGGTTACAAATTCTGAATACTAACTGCCTGTTGGTATTCAAAAGGATAAGTGCTGATAGTTTTTTTTGTATGTCTTTTTTTTTTTCTTTTCAAATATGACACATATTGTTTCCTGAAACGCATTTCGGGAGGAGGGGTGCGAAGGCAGTCGTTTACGATCTCCGCCTCCCTAATCTTCTTAACATCCTATTATTCTATCAGATCTCAAGCCAGGCCCCATAAATAGTCGGAGTCCCTTCCTTCCTCAGCTCGATCTAAATATCCCAACCCTACGCCTCCTTCTTCTCTTCAGGGGGAGCCCTCAGGGTTGGGAATCGGCTGTCAGCCTCTTCCCCTCCCGAGCCCTATAGGGCTATTCACCCTAGGGCTCGGCAGCCCTTCCAACCCTGAGCAGCTTCGCTTTATTTGAACGCCGACAAGCCCCGAACTCGTCAACTGGCAAAAATTGCAATTATACACAACCAGTCAAAATAATTGTTTTAAGAATAGAATTTATTTCAAACAGAAATCCTTTAACAATATACACTACTATTCAAAAGTTTGGGGTCAGTAAATTTTTATTCTTTTTTTTATTTGAAAGAAAAGAAAACATTTTTCATCTAGGATGTGTTAAATTGATAATAAGCGATGGTAATAAATGCTGTCCTTTATACCTTTTTATTAATCAGAGAATCCTAAAAAAAAGTATTACAGTTTCCAAAAAAAAAAATTGCCATCACAACTTTGCCAACATTGAAAATTCTAATAATAAATCAGCATATTAGAATGATTTCTGAAGGATCATGTGACATCTTGTGTTTGCAAATTCGATTTTAATGTATGTTAAACGAATAATTAAATATAGCCCAAATTAACCTTAATTTTGCTCATGTGTGATATTGCATTGATTGTTGTTGATAGCAGGGTTTGCTATCAGGTCCACAGACATTCCAATAGTTTGCATCATCTGCACAACTATGCTGGAAGTCCCCTTTGCCTGCATTAGCTCATCTGTGTATGTGTGAGAAAGAAGGAGCACAAAATGTAGTGTTCTTTGAATTTGTGGGCTGGGGGGGCTGAAGAAAACAAAAGATAAGGCACAAAAAACATGATGACATGTCAGCTGATATGAGACATATTTAGGGCTGGACAACTGGGAATGCTGTCCCAGACCTTATGAGAAAGCGGGCCTGCTTGACTGCACTTTAATTGTGAATTCAACCCCCGGTTATTATGCCACTGTCGTTACATTATATACAGTAACAAACACTCACTTTGACCTCCCAGAACTGGTCAGCTTCAGCAGATGTCTTGGAGCACAGCCCCGAAGTGAGGACTCAAACCTGCAGGTCATAACGGCCACACACACAGCAGCGCTCTAGAAAGTACATTCACCTTTAGATATCAAATTGAATCTTTAGCTAGTCGCACACTGTGAGCTTTCAGAAAGACAAATGCATAGTAACAGACTAACTGCCTTCTGTTGCATGCGTAGCCAATAAGTCTCAACTGCAACTGTTTTAAATATCAGTCTTAACCATCAAGAGTTCCACAGTGATATCTGGACATAATCCATTCTCGTACAGAAATATGTTGAATCTGATTTTCTGCCGCTGTTGTAACAGCCAGTAAAATGTCAGCACTAAATCCAAGCAAAGCACAAAAGGCTCCAACACTGGCTTAGGCAGTAATCTCAGTATTCTTTCAACACACTATCACAAAATCATGAGTCAATCACTGAAAGAAACAAACTGATTAAAACTGGTAAAAGAACGTTTTAGGTGCCAAACGGGGAAAAGAGTTCCACGCACTTTTTATTAGATCAAGATTCGTTTCAGGAAAGAGCATGCAATATGACATTATACCATTGCTCTGTACCTGCGTTTCCTCATGGTTGACAGATACTGTGACACAGGCTTAAGATGCAGATTTCTCATACAGAATCAGGTGTCCTGAAAGTAAACCCATATGTAATCAACCACCAGATCGATGTTTGATGTATACCGCAAGTGCACATGTAAGCAGACTGAGACAGCGTCACCTAGCAACATAATTTAAAAGGCATTTAGAGAATATCTGGAAAGTGTAAGCCTTGAAAACTCTAATAAACTGTTACTTTGACAAAAAGATGCATTTTGTGACTACTAAAGTGGGTTTTGGCGTATTAATGTCTAAAGTAATGTTTATTCATGATAATGTTCACACAAAAAATACAAGTGCTGCCAATTTCGCCTTTTTGGCATGCTCCATGTGACGCAGGCCAGTGAGACAGCTGCAAATAATGCGAATGTATAAATAATGAATTGAAATGCTTGTTATTCAATTGACTAACAAGAAGTAAGCCGATCCGTGTTAAACCTATTCTCAAAAGCATACACTAATGTATCTTGCATTCTTGCAAAAATAGTCTTTTATTGTGTATGTCTTTTATTGTGTATTATATTAGCAGTATTTCTTAAGTTTAATATATTGAATTGTGGGCTGTGAAACATCTCAGATTGTGAAGCTAATGATACACAGTATTATTTTTAGGGATTGTTCACAAAGATCACAGACATATTTTGACCGTTGAGCATTGCTCCTTGTTGTTTAGCAACAAACCAGTTGCAGAAACTGAACAGCATTTGCCTTTTTAAACATATACGGTTCGTATAGTCATATAAACTTCCATGCACTGTATTTTCAATCTCGCTGCAGTTTGAGTAATGATCACATTATTATGATCTGAAAAGTGTGAAAAGCTTTTAAGGGTGTGTTTTAAACAGGAGGAAATAAGCTTGACTTTATATTTTCTAGTAGGCTATAAATATAATCATATAACCCCTTACCCCCATATACAGTATTTGGCCTCAATCATATTCTTATGGCATTGCTCTAAAGAGCATAGATCATATACATACTATTTATGCCTGCAGAGAGTATGCCAAAAATTCCATGCGTCTGACCTGACATTCTCACATCTCAATCTAATCAATAATAATGGTATTTTACTGGAAACACATGTAACGTTTAATCACACACACAGTCAAACACATTTTCGCCGAGCTGCTTGAGGACAAAAGGGAATACTTAGTGCACCTGTGAAAACACAGTATCAAAATATTGGTAGAGAGATCTGTTGTTTAAATATGAAAAAAGAGAGATTATAATGTTAAGTATTTCCTGAATGTATCTTGATGCATGACAATGTGAATATCATTCATTCATTAATAAATATATCCATAACACAGCTGTTTGTCTTGGTATGTTCTCTCTTTTTTTAAAGGTTTCACAAGACCTGAGGACTGAGGATACAAGACTGGAGTTCAGATGTGATTACAAGCATTCAGCTATATGTGGTATTTATATTCATATGAATTCATAAACAGAAAGAGGCGTAAAAAAATTACATTTGCATATATATATATATGGATATATGGATGCATATATATATATATATACACATATATGTGTGTGTGTGGAATTTCAAAATTTATAAATTATATATTTTTTTTTCTTTAACTGAAAGGAATTAATTTCACACATCTGACACACAATGTGCCTGGAAATGTTTCAAAATACCAAGTGCCACACAGAAAGGATTCACTCTGCTGCCATATCTGTACTATGTTGCTCAGTCAGTGGCCAGCTGTTGTTTTACGCTCCAGCTCACAAGATTTAGAGAGACACTTTGAAACCTGCTGAGGTGATTTACATGTATGACAGACCCAACAGGTTGAGCAACATTATCTGAGCTCTCAAGGGGGGAGCTGCTGTCCATCAGAGGCATGCGCAACCCACACACACATAATGTAGCCAAAATTTTCAAGTGCCCTGTGTGGTTAAAAGTCCATATTAGTGACTTGCTCCTTTGGGGCCTTTAGTACTTGAGAGCATGTGTGTGCGTATTAGTGAAAAGGATGTGATTTACACATGCAGGGGTCAGAAGGAAGAGGGGGTGCCTGGTGTTTGGAAAAGCACCTGGCCCGTCATATCTGATCACATCAGTTTCTTCTTTCTCCCCTTGCTACTCAGAGACATTCATCAAACAAGTTCTTTATCACTACAACCTCTAAATCCCGCCTCAAACATTTAAAGAAAAAGCCTTCCTCGTTCAACCATCTGTGCCTCAGGAGAAAATATTACAGAATTTATTGCTTTATTGTTAAGGAACTAGAAATGGTGACTGAATGCACTTATATTATTTCCTTTTGAATATCTCAAACTTTTATGAAGACGGAAGAGAATTTAAATTAAATGTTAATAAACACATTTATAATATTTATATTGTAGTTATTAAAAATATGTACTGCAAGATATTTATTATTTAACTAGCCTATATGTAATATTTATGAATTTTATATGCATACAAATCAGCACTTTGCAATAAATAAGTATTGCAAGAAATTAAATCACAATATTATTTGCCGTCTGGTTCACTGGCCATATATAATACCACACTCTCTGTACTGGTATGTGTCTATGATGGGGTGCAATTACATCATTTCCTGCCTTCATGTTACTAGTGGCAAATACATCCACCAGATTTCATTACATTTGACATTTCAAATAGAAACCACTGGCAGTGCCGCTCTTTGTCTGGCATGGCTTGTCCAACACTGGGTCTCTATTATGGGGTGATGGGGGAAACTGGTTTAGGGTCACCCTCAGCTGCCATTAATTAAACACAGAGAGCAAAAATGAATGACAGACTGTCACCACTGCCGGCATGTGCCTTCCAACCTTTGCAAATGAATATGTGTTATGTAATGAAAGTAATGCCCATTGCAATGTTCTCTGTCAACATCCAAAACACCAACAACACCAAAAAAAGAAATCAGTTTTACTGTTTAATTTCTAAATGTGTCCAAAGTGTCCATAGAAACACCTGTATGGATTTTTCAGCTCTGTCCAGCTTCTCAAACTCTTAACTTGAGAGCGTTTATATTATGGTATGAATTTTCATCAGTCGACTGGGCACCATATAGAGGAAATGTAAAACAGGCTACTTATTTTAGCTTCCAAACCTCTTGAAAATGTCAGGAGATGGTCGGGAGCCACATGAAATCATCATTTTAACATGTGGAAGGTAATACATCATTTCTAGCCTTCATGCTGTCATAACTGTGATGCATTCAGTAGGATGCATTTGAAGAAATGTTTACAAATCTATGCAATTCAATGTAGACATTTACACAAACTGACAGAAAATGCTGCAATATTGTTATAGGCTGCTGCAACGTTATCTCATGATAATTTGTATGTTTTGTACGTAAAATGTTGTTTTTACAGGCACTAAAACGTACAATACTGACGTATTTTCAGCATAAATGCTTACGTATTTTCAGCTTTTTTTCTTATTGACTACAACTAAAAATGAATCTTGATGAATACAGAAATCACGCCATTAATTTGATTATTTTTAGTAGTCATATCAATGACCTTGTTTGCAACTACATTATTAAAATGTTTAACGTTACTTCATATGAAATGATAATGTTTCTTTCTTTTCTGTGATTTCAATTTCGCGAGCAAGGTCATTCTGGCAAAGCTGCCGTTTTAGAGCATTCCCAAAAAAGTGGAAACCAATGAGAAACGAGCTCTCCCCTCTTACCCTGCTGAATTCCGCCAGAAAGGACTGTGGCTGCAAAACGTCGTCATTTGGGTTACTTTTTGACATTTGTGCAATAAATAAATAATTGTAATTTACTTACACTGTACAGAGATAAAAATTGTTATTTTCTTGCATATTTCGGTCAGTTGCATTTTATATCCTGTTTTATTCACTAAAGAAATTGGTAGGTTTAGGTTCCGGGGTAGGTTAAGGGGTCTAAAAATTCCAGTCGCTTATTGATGAAATGATAGAAAATATACAGTATATATTAAAAAGAAAATGGGGTGTGAAAATATTTTCTGTAAAATGGGTAGGTTTAGGTATTTAAATATAAATTGCTTTTTGACAAAACGGTAAAAATACACTGATAAAAAAATCTTCAATTATAGGAAGGACATACGCAACTATTTTACGTATTTTAACAAAAAATAAAATTTTTACGTAAATAGTACGTTTTAGCAACAGTGTTCAAATGTACGAAAATGTACGTTTTATGCTTGTAAATGTAATGTATTAATACCAACGTTTAAACATGAGATCAGGCTGTACTGCGATATGTTTGACATTAAAAACTAAATATAGTGGTAAAATTATCTCCTTCATTTAAATAATAATAAAAATTAAAAAATTAATATAGACCATTGTTAGTTCTATGGAAGTTTGAAGAAAGGCCTTGTTTGCGTCTGAGTACGAGAGCATGTGATAAATAGATGAGTGACGGTACAAATGGGAAATTTAAAACCTGCTCATTCGCCGAACTTTAAAAGTTCCCTCAAAAGACTCAAATCCCTGTGATTTACGAACAGACAAAGAGTAGATGATTATAAAGAGGCTTTTGGTCTTTGTGGATAAAAAAAGGACATGCAAACTGGAAAATGCATAAATAGCATGGTGCATGGAAAAAAAGCTGCAATGTGTTACATTAAAGTTCCACTATTATGCTTTTTCAAACATGATCTTTCATGCAGTGTGTTTTTTAGCTGTATGTGAACATAAATTATCTGCAAAGTTGTGACGCCAACAGTGCACAGTAAATTAAGTTATTGTCTACCAAAAAAAAAGAGTCGGCTCAGATTCGCCTAAATGAGTCGTCAGCAATTTGAATCTTTTTCTGTTACTGATCCACTTCACTAAGTAACATATTTGCATAATGTCTGCCCACATTCTACGTTGCGAACAACTTGCCCCACCCCCAAACAGTACAATCTCCAAATGGATTACATCATGTGAAGAAGACACTCTATCCTGTGAGAGTAAATTTGTTTTACATGCCCTTCTGAAAGATGAATCTACAAATAATGAGTGGTTAACATTCATTTTTTTCAACAACACCTTAAGCTGTACAATCTCTTGCTGTGTTCGTCTCATTTTACTGATGACTGCTTTTCCAATCTTGGAGTACAATGTGATATTCACCAAATGCTTGGTCTTAAAAGATGGATCAGTGCCCAGTTTATTTGGACCGGCTTGCTCTTCTGAACGTCTACCTATAAGTAAGATTAATAATTGATCATTGTATTTTCTAGCGATCTTTCGAAATACGTATTTGTGTCCGTCATGTTGTGTAACAACCCTGCACATGTCCTGGTCACCGGCTAACTTGCGTTTCTGTAGTTCAGTTGTTCAGCCGTGGGCCTAATGTAGTCTAATACTGTGATTGATGCAGCTTGACTGTCTGTCTGTCTCATCATTAGTTTAAGGCCCTGTTTACACCAAGGGAAGACGCAGGTATTGGTTATGCGCCAGAAAATGCTTAACGTCATGTGA
>JAUMHR010000072.1:11562251-11586101 GCA_032361145.1 Enteromius fasciolatus | reverse complement strand
GCAGCTTGACTGTCTGTCTGTCTCATCATTAGCTCCGTTTACACGAAGGGAAGAAGCAGGTATTTCCCTGCGGTTTGATTAGAAAATGCTTACCTTCATGTGAGCACCCTATTTACGTAGGTTTGGCATAGTTATGATCGCGCTCAACAGCGTATTTATGCGGGTTGATATAAATGACAAGTTTTTTGAAAATGATGTTGTGTGCACAATGTTATTATTGAAAACGGAGGGTAGGAAATATTTGTTTCTCTAAATTCCCGGCTATGTGTAAATGTGGCCTAAGTAATGATAAACGATGTTTAACGCAGTGTTGTGCATTATACAATGCTGAAGTTCACTACGTAGAGGTGTGCCCGATTCACAAGGTACAAGCTCAATCACAAGACCAATCATACAGGACTGCGCCATCTGACCAATCACAGCAGTGAGGGCTCACGAGAAGGAGGGGTTTAGATAGACTGAGTCTTCGAACTGCTTCACACGAGTCGTTTCCCAATCATTTAGAAATGGCGTAAAATTAAATCTATTTTTGGAGAAAACTAAAGTGTTTTTTGACCTTGCATACATGTAAACCCGTTTTAAGAGACTCATAAAACAATATTAGCAACCTTTAAAATGGCATAATAGGGGCACTTTCAGTTTAACTCACCTGATTGGATTAAACACCAAAGTAGACAGGTTTCAATATTTCACAAATTTTCATTTTAGTTTGTAGTCAGTTGGCCCGAACTTTGTCACCCTGGATGAAAAGTTCACTGAGGAGTGGAGAAAATGAATGACCTTTTGATTAATATGATGCTGATGTGAGGAGCTGATGATACCCAAATGCCAGGCACTAGCAGAGAGACAGTCAGAGTTTGATCTGTAAGAAGGTCAAGTGAAAATCAAAACAGCTAAGAAGCATGAAATCATCCGTCCATGTGATTTTTATCAGTTTCCAGCTTTCTTCCAGCTGCAGCAGGCCTGGATGGTGGAGAGGGTGGAGCGACGTAGAGCAGTGCATGTTTTATTGCCTTTTACACACCCTGTAAATCACTGACATTTTGTTTTCACTGGTTAGTCTACTCCTCTGTAAAAATGAGATTATTTAGAGCTGGCACTGAATCAGCTCTGGGATATTTGAAGATCAGGGATGTTGTTATGAAATGTCTTGTTAACATCTGTGCATATGTTACTGAATCTGCTTTGTTTAGGCTTTTAACTTGGCTACTTATTTGATTCTGGCTAAATGTGCAGCACAAACAAGTACATTTTCACTGCAAATTATCAGTATTTTACTATTTATGTAAACATCTCAAGAAAAAAAATACTGAGTAAAATTTTAAGATATTAAGGATTATTAAGATGTCAGAGAATGTGTCTTAACCCATTGCTAAATAACGTTTTTTTTTAGATTAACCACAGTTTAAAAAAAAAAAAAATCTGCCAATAACAAAAATTAAAAAATGAATTCAACAGACATTCTCATACACAATTTTACTTTAAATTTATTTTTATTTATGGAAAATGTATGTTTTGTGCTTTTGCAATAAAATAAAACAAAATATAATAAATCATCTTTAGGAGTTAAAAAAAAGCAGATGGCTATTGATATTGACCAGTTTCTTCAACAATCTTGTGATCATTCAAATTCATTTTTGCTTAAATGTGATTTATCTAAAGGTCGTATGCCCACTTTAAAAAGAATGAATCTTCACTGAACTTTTAACCAACCCAATGTATAAACACTGCCTGTTAGGAAAAAGCAATATGTTATGTCTGGGTGATCACACACTAGAAAAATGTTGGGGTCACAACTGGGAGGCTGGTTCTCCATATCCTGAAGTTCATCTTCACATGCTGTGGGTCCACAATAACAGGCGACCTTGAATCAAACTAACAACAAATGTCCTTTCATTCACCGCGCTGCAGAACCTGGTTTTGCTGAGTTCGACATGGAACAACATTGTGATTAGCCAATCAGATTTGAAAAAACAGTTTATAGTTTTTGTGAAGTTTAGGCTTAAAATCAGTGTTTGGTACATCAGTGTCAGTCCTCTATCATTTCCTCTGATTTTAGGCAGTACTCATGGGTAGGGTTAGGTTTAGGTGTAGAGATAAAATTTTGGAATAAAATGTTGTTCCAGGGTCAACAAAATGTTAACCCAGGAGCACAGCAAAATCAGGACGCATCACAGGATCATCTAATACTTCCAAATTCTAAGCAGAAATATTATATATGAATCTTGGGATTGGGACACCCCAGTGGTGAGGGGAAAAAAATGGATAGCAACCAATTTTCTCGCCACTTCCATTTGGAAATCCTTTGGAAAACAGCAGACAGCTACTCTGTGCTACTCAGTTACTTGTGAAACATCAACTAAAGTTGTTTTGCCAAGTATCCATGGCTAAATAATAACTGGCATACTCTTCGGAGTGTTACATTAAACCTCTGACAAGTGAATGAACAAAAGCCAAGAGAAATGGAAAACGTCTTTCCTAAGAAAGCACTTCATCATGAATATGGTAGCAGGCTACTGCTTCAATTCCCTTTATTCCAGGAGCAGATGCACAAATGTTGATAATACGTTTGGCAAGACAAAAATAATCACATCCTGAAGAACTGGATATGGAAACGTTATCTATCGATGCACCAAACAGATTATTACCACTTTATTACACATGTACCTGTCATCAAGCTTCAGGTTTTTAATATTAATGGTGGTAAAAGCGATCAGCTATCAAAAATACGTTATCCATCTGCTGCAGAAACACACCGTCCAGTGCCATAATGCAAACTTGCTGGCAAAATATTGACAGGACGTTCCTAAGAAACAACACAGGTGTTGATGCAAGGATTTCTGCCTGTCATTTTGGAAGAAAAAAATGATGTACTGCATCCAGGTACCACAACAACCCCCAAAAAACCTATCCTTCACACCCCCACTCTGGTGGTGATGACCTCTGACCTTGTCTGAAAAGACTGCTGTGGGAAAAGCAGAACGCACTTGGACACAGCACAGGCCCAGATTCCAAACAGGTGGCAGTCTCTCTGCTTAGCAACATTTCTGGGCATTTGGGGCTCTTTTGATGAGGTTATATGAAATAACGGCAGGAGGGAACTGTTCCCCACCAGGTAACCAGGGGCAGTATATTGTGGGAATGTAACCTACTATATTAGACCGTTGTGACCATGCACTGAGTGGAGTGAAATGGCATGACTGGTTAACCATTTATTATCTTACAAGAGAAGTGAAATCCACAGCTGTGCGGCATTTGTTGTCATGAATACATCGCCCTCTTTTGGCTAAAAGCTGTAAACACTATAGCAAATGCGATAGCCTAATTTTAACAATTTTGGAGAACTGTAAAGGACATTTGTCCTCCAGTATTTGTTGCAGCAAACCACTGATCATCTGATGACCTGAGGAATGTTATTCTTTCAACACTTCTGCATACACAAGCACTAAGTCCTCAGATTATGCAAACACTTGTTTTTGTGATAATCTTGGCACACTGCATATGGCTTTTACTCCAATTTATGTTATGTCTTGCAGTTTTTTTATTCATGCATTTTAAATACAAAATACATTTTCCAAAATCATGTAAGCTTAATTATATTCTCAAAACACTGTTCACCAAGACAGACATTCCTTACATAAGTATATTATTTATACATTCATTTACTACAATTAAATTACAATTAAATACTAAAATGACATACAAAAGTCAAAAAAACTAAGTTCAGGGAAACATTAATGGAAAGAAGAAAACGGCAGACAAACAATTTTCTCTAATGCGGAATTATTTGATAAAAGGTTTATGCCATGCTGGGCCATTCACTAAAAGATTTCCAATAGAAAGGAAGAGGAATATCCACATCTGTCTTTTTGTTTGAAACCCGTACATATGGCTCTGTGTATGAAGGCAATGATTTCATTAATGCAATGTAGCTCTTAAACAGACTACTGATATAAGAATCGACCACCATAAGAAGATCATTTAGATTAAAGATGAGCTTCTTCACTGAAATTTCATTGTAGAGCTCCTGGATTTTATTTTTGCTTAAGTCTTTGAGCTCGGACAAACCTCTTTTGGCCTCCCGCATCCATTCACGAATCTTCTGAGTAACTTGTAGGTTCCCTGCTTCTTTGTAAATCCCATTGATGTGAGAGGAAATTTCTTCCAGTTTTTCAGCCTTAATAGAGTTTAGGAGCTCCTCTGCCTTCTGGATGTAAACCTTTACAGAGTTTATCAGATCCTGGAAGACTTTCTCCACTTTGAGATTTTCCCATCCCTCTATTGCTTGCATAATCTGACTTTTTGCTGATCTCATGGCAGCCCTCAGATCCTTCAAAATGTTCTTCCCGCTAATAACCTTAATGGTACCAGGAACAGTAAATTCTACTTTGTTAATGTGACCTGAAACAGTGTCAGCAATGGCTTCCATGAGACTAAAAAACCTTGTAGTAGCTCTATCAATCACTTTGGAAATGGACTGCCTGATCCTATTGTACAACTCTTGCCCGGTAAGCTTCTCCTCCAGACCTGGCAAGTGGAATTTAGTTTCCCTCAAGAACTTCATGGCAGCATCCAAAAGAACCCGCATGTTTGACTCATACTTCTGAAGGAATTCATTTGCGCTGATGGAGAACTTTCTGCTTAACTCTTGGAGATCAATTTGAGGTATGTTTTCCAGCATTCTCCTCCACATCTTTTTACCATGTTGTCTGAGCTGCTCAACTGAGTTCTGCAGAGCATCAATCATGCGTGGGATTTCCTGGTAAGCTCTGTCAATGCCATTGGAGAGTGCGTTCTTCAACTTTAGGGCAGCACGGTTCAGGTCTATGCCAAGGTAGCTGATGTGGTATTGGTTGATAAACTTGTGAAGAGATGCTATGATGGAAGGAATTCTGTCTTTAAGGCCATTTATCATGTCTGACAGTCCACTGTTATGATAGCCAACCTGAATACTCAGCTTTTCAGAGTTCTTCAAAGTCACCTTGAAAGTCATCAGGTCGGTGTCCTTGTCAGGGGTCGACTGGATAAACAATACAGACATTTTGTTAGAATATTTCAATAAGCTGGAGAAACTGCTGACCAAAGATGAACACTCTTACCAAATATCTGCTGAACAGTTTTGCATAAAATTGAGATGGTGATCTTCTAGTGAATTGGAACCCGATGAAGCCGGCTGCTGGTGTGGATATCGAGGATGTGATTCCATTGTTGTGTGATGCATAACGAAAGCTCAAGTCAGCAAAAGTCTGGCTTATTACATCAATGGCCAGAGTATGTCGTGAGGGACTGTGGAGTAAAAAATCATTGCTTTTTTGGTTAATGTACTGTAAAGCAAAACAAGGCAGATGTAAAACAGAAATAAAAAATAAAATTTAAGAGCTTACCTGGAACCTGACACATCCCGTCTCATTCTGAAGAAAAATCAAAGATTTTTAGGAAACTATGACTGGAGACTTTATAAACGTTTAGGTTTGAGAAAATTATATGTTGCTCTTACCTTAGATTTTGACGAAGATCATGCTTCCAGTTTATATTCACATCCTGATGAGTGAAGGTACTTTTTCCATCTAGACCCACAGCTCCATTCTCAAGAAGGATGGTGGCAATTGCTAAAAATTAATGTGAAATGGAATAACTAGAGCATTAATATTAAATTATAATATTTATTGAGAAACATTGCACATTGATTGAAAGGTAAGTTGTATATACATGTGTTTAATTATTTGTTTAGAATGATATAATAGTATGTTTGTTCTATTAAATAGTCATACGAATGTGTAAAAGCTTTTAAAGCTTACCATCCAAGTTATACTCCAGGAAAACCATGGTGGAAGTGCAGGTGGATTTCAATGTGCAAGCAATTCCTGACTCTGTGTTTTCTATATTTCCAGTCCACGTATTGTTATAAACTGGAGAAAAAATGTTGACAGTGGCTGACAGGGATCCAAAGGTTGGAATAAACACCCCAGCTGGGAGGTAGAGTGATATCCCTGGGACTTCGATTTTTTGTTCTGGGATGACAACATCTGGCAGCTCAAAATGATATAGTGTTTTTGTGATGTCATCCAGATGAATTGGGTAGTCACTGATGTCAAATACTTTTGGAAAGGTAAATGGTGAGATGGAGATTTCATACTGTGGAAAACTAACAAACAAGTGAGCCATTTTGTCTTTCAGATATTTAGTTTTTACATTAATGCTAGGGATTTCCACTTTTGGTAAACCAGGCAAAGTAATATCAAAGGTAGGTGTAATGATATCATTGGGGATTTGTAGATTAGTCAAATCAATGTCAAAGGATGGCACATGGAGAGTAGTCAAAGGTACTGTAAAATCTGGAATAGTTACTAATGGTGGTATTGAAATATAATCTTGCAGGTCAGGTTCTTCAAATCTCATATCCACTTCCCTAATCATTTTCAGTAGTTCTCTGAACCAATTAGGAACTGCGACTGTTATCTGTGGGATATTAAACGTGACTCCATTTTCAAACAATTTTGTAGGTAGTGCAAATAATGTTCCCTCCATGCTCTTGGTGTATATCACAACAGTTGAAGCATTGAGGAACTGCAATTGGTCAGTACTGGTCACTTCACCAAATTTAAATAGGTCCCATAGACTCTTCTGATAGACTGGTAATTTAATATTCTTCAGGAATGCAACATTTCCTTCAATGGATTCTGACATTTCCACACGTATTTCAGACTGATCGTTTGACAGTGTCAGATCAGACGAATGGGTCAATGTTGCTAGTTGTTCCTTGCCACTCCAAAGTAATTTTTGTTTGTCTAAAGTGAAGGAAAGACCTGCATTCTGCACTATGCCAGCATGACCGAGGTTACTTGGCTGTGATATGTCAATGTCAAAACTAGCGGACAAAGTTGTCAGTGGAACAAACTCAAGCGTCACCTTTATGTTTTGCTTTCCGTTTGTTGAAAATGATGCAATACTAGCTGCATTGGTGCCTGTGTATGTCATTGTAGCATAAACACGCCGCAGAGAAGCTTCAAGAGCGAGGTTCTTACTAGCGTCCATATTCCAGGAACCAACATTTTTGTGATAGACCTTAGAGGTTACATCTGTTTTCAGTGTGGAACGAAGACCATTGGCATTCAAATAAATAGTTGCCTCATTGTCCAAAGATCCAGCAAGACTCACACTTTCCATGATGGTTGCATCTGTTGTTCCTTTCCAAGTGCTCTCTAAAGAGAAGTAAGATGGCAGCACTTCGAGAGCAAAATTATGATCGATGCTTCCAGTGCCTTGCAACTCAATAATGGGTAAATTACAAGTGTAGCTAACTTTGATTTTAGAGGCTATATTAGGTTTAGACTTAGTATTACCTCGGAGCACTTGATTTAGGTCCATTGTAAAAACTGGGAGCTTAACTTTAGCCAAGTTTGTTAAGGAAGCCTCCATATTCCTCTTGGTGAAGCTTACAGTGCTTTCATGACTACATTCAGCATTCATATGTTCAAAGGACAGACTTGTGGCCATCTTCAGACCTCTCTTTTTATTGATGGTGGTACTGCCATCAAGTTTGCCTTTAAGGACATCAAATACAGATGTTGACGAGACATCAAACTTGATCACAACGTCAGAATGATTATACAGGCCACCATTGGCATTCAGAGTTATTATGGCGGATTTGACTGAGAGCTCGTATGTCATATTTCCAAATGCAGGTACCATTATGTTATTCTGAATTTCTGGTATTGTAAATGTTGGTAAGGTCAAGGCTCGAAGGGTCTCAGGGACATGCAAGACTGGTAGCTCCAAAGATGGAAGCACAAGGGTGTATGATGGCACTGAAAACCCCATAAAAGGAACTTTAAAGCTTGGTGTGCTTACCTCCTTGGGTATGAAATAACTGAATGCAGGCAATTCGGCTCGGAAGGCTGAAACTTCAATGTTTAGTACAGGTATTGTGTATCCAGGAACAGTGAAGTATCTTGGTGGCTGATTTGATGTGTCAATTTTGTACTTTTCATATTGAATTCTGGCTTCATTGTAGGAGTTGGTGAGGGCATCCAAAATATGGTCTCGTCCGAGTTCAAAATGCAGACTCAAGATCTTGGCATTTTCAATGAAGGCTTCATAGATTGGCTCAAGGTTTAGATCAAATGTGTGTTTATCTGGGTTTTTCTGATACAAGAGCTTGAAATCAATGTCAAATGATTGTTGAGGAGTGGTCAGAAGATGTTTTAGACCATAATCGTCCCAAAGAGAAAACTCTTCGATTTTAGGTGTTTTCATATCCAGGTACGGGATTATAATTTCTGGGATACTGAGTGGAACAGTCAAGAAGTCAAGATTGGCTTCACCATCAACAAAAGCATAGATTACAGCTTCATTTTCATGGTTATCAAAGGTAAAGTTGTGTTTATATTTATACTGATTGAAGCGAGCCAGACCTACCCAAAAAGCATTTTGCTTATTGGAGTTCAAAGTAAATCCAAAGTCATCTTGGAGATCAATTTTTCCAGTCAGCTTCAGGGGCAAGAGAATTTTAGAGTTACCTTTATTTCTGCAATCAAGTGTGATCTCAAATGGTTGAGCCAAGAACTCACATGTGTTGGATAAACTTCCACTCACTTTTCCAATGAGCTCAGCCTTATGTGAAATTCCTATTTCCATTCGGACATCCTCCATTTGAGCCTTTCCTTTAAGTGTCAAAATACTGCCCTTGATGAAAGGCGCCTCTGTCTCAACCCTGGCATCAACTGCGATGTGGCTGAGAATGACAGACTCTGCATTAACTGACTGCTTCATCTTAAGGTTTCTGCTGTTTGTTTCTCCATCAAAATTAAGCTTTGCTGTGCCAGCATTGACAGTGAACTCCAAATTACTCTTGTGTGCAATTTCATCAGAATAATCATCAATGGACTTGGCAGTCCTTGATGGACTCGCTGGAGACCATTTTCCACTTCCCACCGTTCCAACTGTTAAGGATATTGTCCCAGATTCAAAGCGAGCCTCCGCTGTTTTGGTTATTATAGCTTGACTGGAAAGATCTATGGTGGGGATGTTCAGATTATGGGTGTACGTTGTGTCCATATTTGCAGAAATTCCATTCTTTAAAGCAATAACTACATTATTAATCAAATCAGCTGTGTATATATGAGTGGTAAATTTGGCAGATGTCTTGGCTGTTGCTTCAGCTGAAGTACCACTTAAGATTACAGAACCCTCATGGTCAATTCCAAAGGCCATGTGACTGACTTTCGTAATCTCACTAATAACCATTTTTTTCATTTTTGGAGCTTCAATCTGAAGCATTGCATCCAGATTATAGTCAAGGAATTCAAGGTTTCCCCTTGACTTTCCTTTTGAGTTTAGTGTAGCTTTAAACTGTGGAGATTTCGGAGTTCTTGTTGTGTTCTCAAGAGCTGCTGATGTCATCAATGTATAATGAGGAGAATCTACTTTGAATTCTCCATAAAGTTTGCCAAAAGCTGGTAGACATGGTTCAAATGAAATTTCAGGGATTTTGACTTCAGGTATGGGCAACATGGTGATCTCAAAACTCTCCAGTTTCAGTTTTGGAACAGTGATCTCTGGGAATTTGATCTCTGTAAGAGTGATCTCTGAGAACGTAAAATCAGGCAAGACAGAAAGGTAAAGAGCTCGTAAATCCCCGAAGATGGCATCAGGATCCACTTCTGGCATTTCTATCTGGCGAACTTTGTCAATGAAGTCAACAATGCTCTGCTTGATTTGATCAAAGTCAACTGTGATGGAAGGAAGACTGAACAGGTCCAGAATGGTGAATTCTGGTATTGTTAAAATTGCTGGCATTGTAATATCATGTATCCTTGCCATTTTAATCTTAAAGGCAGGAACCTCAAGAGTCGTGAATGGAAGAACAAAGCTGGGAACATCAAATTCTGCTGTCTTTAGAGCATTGAGAACTCCCTCCACAGCCTGACTGATTTGATTGAGGGGCTCTTTATCTTCAACCATCTTCTTAATTTCATCAATGAGTTTTGTGAACTGCAATGAGATGTACTCGATCATATTGACATAAGCAACACTTGCCCTTTCCAAGTAAAACGAGATTTCATCTCTGATGTCCATGTCACTAATTCTCTGCCTCACATCTTCAATAATGTCTTGGATCTTCAGTTTTATGTCTTTATATGCAGTAGTATCAATTACATCTAAAATATTCCTGCAAACCTCAGCTATCCTCGTATTTTTCAGTTTCTCCAAATAATCAACAACAGTCACCTGCATCTCTTTTATAAATTCTCTGGATGCCATTATTTTTTGTGGAATTTCATAAACTTCATTTATCTGCTTGTTAATATAATTAACTACATCCTTAAGTTTTACGTTTACTTCATCAACAAATGTGTTGTAATCAAACGTTCTTAAGGTCTTTATAATCATGAGAATGTCCTCATTTAAATCATCTAAAATCTGCTTGAAATCCATCAGCTTTAACAGAAAAACAACACTGTCTAATACTTCCATAACCTTATCTGTGATGTACTCAAACTGGATAGATTTTATAGTATCCACTACAGCCTGTACCAGCTCTTGGATTCTATACTGCTTGACTAATATAATGGCCTGCTCCACAAAAACTTCAATTTTCTTGTCAATTTCATACCGTAAAATGAGCTCTTGTGCATTTAAGTACACTCTGTTGATTTTCTCTGGAATTTCATACTCCTCTATCCAGTTTACAATGACATCTTTCACAGTATCCAGCACTCTCTCTATGTCTTCATATGGAATTTGATCAGATAGTTCTTCCACATATTCAGTCAAGTCAAATGAGATTAAATAGTCTTTTAGTCCCTCAAGTAACATCTTGATGTCAAATGTCTCAACAATCTTCTTCAGTTCACTCAGCTTTTCCTGAAGTTTGGTTTTAATTTCGTATTTTTCATCCAGTTGTTTCAACCAAGCGGAACTGCTGTCCTGCAGCTTTTGTAAATCAATCTGTCTTATTATATCTTCAAGACCATCAATGCCTCTGATGATTGTTTTGGTTATTTCATACTTCTCATCAAAAGCTTTAAGTTCATCTCCAATTTGTATCAAAATGTCAGAGACAGAATTGGCCCACGATCCACTCTCAATGCCATCTTTGATTTGAATCATCAGATTCCTAATTCTTGTTGCTAAATCAATAATATTCTTTTTTGAAGACTCCTTAAATTTCTCAGCATATGCATCAAGGTCATCTATTGATATAGCGTAGTCATGTATGAGGGATATTAGCTTATCCTTGACAATGTTGACTTTTTTCTCTAGGTCCATGTTCACTATGATGTCATTGACGTTTTGAGGGAGTTCATCCAACTTGTTCCTGAAATGACCTATCAAACCATTGATATCTAAGCTGTTGATGTAGTTTTGGAGGGATTCAAATGTATGCAGAATTGCATTTTTCATTCTTTCAAAGGCAGCAGGGAAGCTCTCAATGAATGGAAAATAAATAATGTGACAGTCACTGTTCTTATCATATTTGACAAACCCAGAAGCACTAAACTTTTGATTGTCTAATGGAATATCGCTAGATTTTGTTTCCGTGCTCAAAAGATTAGTTTGAAGCACTCCAGAGAGCTGGACACCCATCTCATCTTCTTTGTTGTAAATATTGACATCTTGGTTGTAGGCATGATTATTTAGCTTCGACTTAAACTTCCACAACACAGACTGCTCATTGGGTATCAGTAAGCTGTCAAACTTGTTTTCAATGTGCGTTTCAGCTGACTCTCCATTTGGCAACATGTGTACAGCAGAAGCTCTGCATTCATGGGACTTTGCAATGGCCAATGGCTCAGCTTTCAAAAGGAACTTACTGTAGAGCTGACCAGTGTGTTTTCCATAGAACTTCACAGTGCCATCACTGTTCAAAATGGCATCGATCGTAAGGCTAAACGGCATGGCCATTGTGCGAATGTTATTTTCAAGACGTAAATTTTCAAAATTCAATTGAGTCTTGCTGTTTATAACAGAAGACAGTCCTGCAAAATCCAAGTCAAAGTTGTTACTTATCTGGGAATCGAAAACTTTTGCTGTTGTATCGCACTTGATAGTGCCAGCCATATCTCCATAAGTAATCTGACAGCTGTGCTTAACATTATCCTCTTCCCCATACTTGCCACTGAGGCTTCCAGCTACATCCATCTTGAATGGCTCCATCTTAAGGTGCCCATCACCGCTCAGTCCAAAATCAAACATCTCAAGTTCATTATTTGCACTTATCGATGTCACAAAGGGCCTCATATTAACCTTAATGTCGTGGTTGTAAGATGCTCCATCGCAGATGAAATTTTCAGTTTTGGAGCGGAAAGCCAAGGTCCATAAAGTTACAGTTAGGCTATGTGTGCACTCCGATCGCATTTTCTGTAAAGTACCCATCAAGATATTAGACAGACTCAATCCTTGTTTATTGATACCAAAACTCATTGTGTTTCTTGCAGTTCCATCGAAGGCATTCCCTTTAAAAACACTGGTTAGATACACTTCTTTGGGTGAAATCTTACCCTCCGCACTGAGCTCAACTGTGTTATCCTGTGCTGATCCTTTTGATACAAGAGACATAGAGGCTCCATCCCCATCGATACCAGCATTGATGGTATTCTCAAAAGTCAAAGTGCTTCCCTCAACGGTTGTCATACAACTGGTGGTCAAGCCATTTGCTCCAAATGTAAGTGTGCCTTTGTGTGTCCCACGTCCATCTTCGAAATTCAGCAATCCTTCTATATTCATTTCAAGGCCGTTACTGTTGAGGGATCCAGTAAGGAGAGAGTATGCACGATGTGTTGCATCATCCACCTGGGTTTCAACTTTCAGTATGGCTTTTTCACTCATGACATCAAGTTCAGCTTTACAGCGCAGAGCTTTTCCAAGGCCTGTCATACTACCATCCGACTTCACAGACAGCTGGCCTTTCACATGCTTTAACTCTGCTACATGCTTCAGAACATCATTTTGCACATTTGTTTTGGACAAAATTGACAGCTCTCCATTGACATAGGATCCTTTGATCACATTCTGACCCTGGATTATTGAGGAATTAAACTTTAATGTGGACTCTCCTTTTCCTTCTCTTTTGAGCATATTGTAGATGTAGGATTGGCTGAGGGTGGATTTGGCATCGAGGTAGCCTATCCTGATAAATCCATCAAAGTTTCCATCTCCAATGATCTCATCATTCATGGAAGCTGCCTGAGCCGAATAAAACACAGTGGTTCGCATACCAAGTGGACTAGATACTTCAATCCTGTAGTTGGCCCTACCACTGATTTTATCAGCCATACTCATAGTTTCATAGACAAGCAGGCTGGCATCAAGCAAACAATGACTGACAAATGCATTTAGGATGTACTTTAGACTGTCATTGACTGTACCAGTGACCAGGCCCGTACCTAAGTGAAGGGGGAAAAAATAATAATTAAATGTAAGTGAAGTAAAACACATTCTAATTAACTGAAGATACCATAATGACAGTCAACTTTGCAGATTAGGTCAATATGAGTTTTGATGACTTGCATACCTTCAATTTTGTATGACAGGGGTTTCAAGGGGCAGCTGGCCATCATTTTGTACTTGACAATGTAATTGGGAACATTAACAGTGTTGTTTCCCCCTATGATAAAGCCCTCCCAGTCATAAAAGTTGCTGTTCATCTTGACAGACAACTCTGCTAGACCTAACATGGGTAAGGAGAAGTCCAAAGCTTGGGGAATTGTGAATGATGGAATCTTGTAGTTGTTCTCAGGAATATCCAGGCCAATGAGGGGAATTTGAATCTGTGGGAGTGTAAGGGTGGGAGGGATGTTGAGTTCAGCAGATGACTTTCCTCCCAAGAGAAGAGGAAGTGAAATGGAGATTCTGCCTTTGTTGAACTGGTATCTCAACAATGCATCACTGAACACAAAAAAGAGAGCAAATTTTATAGTCAATATTAACGTATATAATATACCTGTATATAAAGATGAGTTTGGACACACATAATTTTTATATTATTGCATAAAATATTTGTCTTTTGTGACAACATGCCCCTATCATCTAGATATAGGCCTCATGAGACAACTAGCCTCTACCCTATGTCCTTTTTTAAAATGTAAAAAGTAACAGAAAAAAAATGACCACTTACGATTTAAGATATAATTTTTCAGGCAAAGATGGCAAGGTGAGCTCTGTTGTGCTTCTCTTTCTCCTCTGTATGCTTATTATTGAATTGCGTGGCTCTAATTTATCCAGCCAAATATTCACTGCCTAGGGACAAAAAAGACTGATTATGAAATGTTCATTTTCAACAAAGCCATTAAAAAATTGTAAAAGACGTTTTTATACAAATCCCAAGCTTGATTTGTTTCGCTTACCTCTAACCCTTTAGAAACAATGTGACGAAGTTTCATGTCAGTCTTGGTAACTTTCTGATCAAGGACATCATCAATTCTCGCCTGCAGCTGGCTACGGTACTCCTCCATATTTGGGAAAAGTTGACCAACTTCAGAGTTTATGTCTGACTTCATTTCAAGTTCAACCTTGTCATTATCTGCAAGTCGCCAAGAAACTTGTTAAAACCCAAAACCAAATTAATTCCAGGAACATTTGCTTCATAAACTCTGTGTGCCTGGTTACCATATCTGAGGATGGCTTTCTGCACAGATGTAGTCTCTGGCATGTTAAAGGCTGTTTCAAGCTGTAGGATGACCCCGTTGTTACTCTTTAGGGTGGCAGTGGCAGAGGTGTCCACCTGTAGTGCAGGCACTGCCAACTTAAGCTCAAACAGACCATCCCTCATAGACTCCAACCTGATAGATTAACCATAGATTAACATCAAACTGAGACTCCAAATATAAGTCATGTTAAAATAAAAGTCATGTTAAAAAAAAGATATTTTCCGCCACTATTGGGTGTTTACCCTTTAAAAAAATAAAAAAACTTTTTACTATACCTGGCATGCCCAACTAGGGAAAGTTGTGGGATGTCTTTGTTAGTTACATCAATTGTAATGCCATGCATCTTCTTTCCTTTAGTGCTGCTATCTGTAACTGCCAACTTGATCCCAGCTTCGAGGTCATAATCAGGAATCTGAAGGTCGGTGGTGAGAATGTTCTTATTGCGGTTGTATTTCACAACTGCTGTGGCTTCAGTAGGGTCAGCACCTTAAAAAGCATATTTTTAGATGGCTTTCAAATTTGTACACATTAGATAACTCCCATTCACTGAAATGCAAGCAATCCTGACCAAATAAAGTCGTTTAAAAGTGCATGATTTTCTGAGTGGACATATTTTCCATAAACAGCATGCTCCTTGTTAATTGGTTGCATATGGATGGGATTGGACAAAATCTGGGTTTTGCAAGACAAATCCTTATCCTTCGAGGATTCTTATGCTCACCAAAGCTGCATTTGTTTAATCAAAAATACAATAAACTGTAATTTTGTGAAATATTATAACAATTATTTGATGCTCAAGAAACAAAGAAAAAACATTCGAAAAATGTTTTAATATTTTAATAGGTTAATATTTTTACCATGATACATTATTCAGTAATCTTTGATGAATAAAAAGTTGAGAAGAGCAGCATTTATTTGAAAGAAATAACTTTTAACAACATTTAAAGATTTAAAGAGTTTATGAATATGACTTCAGTGACATAAAACAAACAAAAAATAATTCTGGATCTTAAAGCACAAAGATAAATGTTCAATGCCACTTTTTCAAATAAATTAGGAAATTAGTACTATCAAAATAGTTTAAGAACTTACCTTCAGCCTTGAGAATAATTTTCAGAGAGTCAACTTTATGGCGCCCCTCTTTTCCTTCCCTCAGCAATGCATAGGCAATGGTTGCTGTATACTCAGGCACTTCTCCTGTAGGTTGAAGTTCCAGAGCAAGCCTAGAAAGAAATAATTCATTTTTAAGTACATAGACCTTGGACTTAAGTTGTTTGCTTACTCTCCATCCACCTGTTTCTCACCTTGTCTCTCCTGTGAGTGGATAGTATGGGGCATTATTGGTGGAACTAGCATTTGAATAACGTAAAATAGTGCAGTAATTCATCCCAAGAAAGATGGGATTACACTCTGTGGAGTCGGTTCTGTCCTCTACCATGGAAGGAACAATCTTAGTCTGAGTGGAGGTCATTGAGAGCAGCTTGTTGCTGTAGTGGGAGAGAGAGAAAAAAACATCTATTCCATTCTAGTTTTTGAATAAAATACTGTACTGCTCAATCAGTCGTAAATAAAATAAAGTGACCCTTAAATATATAAAGATATGCCAATGTATGAATGCATGGTAAGAGAGCATCTGGATACAGAGAGTTCAGATGGCCTACCTGATGCTAAAGAGCTGTATGTTTCCTTGTGGTGCAGGGATGGAGAGCTTGATCTGACTGTCACTTAAAGTGACCTTGGCATTCACAGCACTTTCATGATACATGTTTGTGTGTGTTTCAATCCCAGCTACCACAAATTCTGGGATATAAACACCCATCTGGGTAACAAACTCCATTCCCACAGAAGGCATGAATGAGAGCTGTTGCTGTGAACATTAACAGAAAAACATCAACAATCTGCTACTTAAGTGTGACACCACAAAATTCACACTAGACTAGTAAGAAGGATTACCATCATGCGATCAATGGCCAGGCCTCCTTTGGCTCCAGGGGCCAGAATTCCAGATAGGGAAAGCTTCAGTGGAAAACCAGCACTTGTAGGTAGTGTAAAGGCTTTGTCCAGAAACATATAGTGCACAAAAAGCTCATTCTCTAAGCCAGATATCAGCTTTCCCATAAACTGCAATAAAGAGATGAACATACATACCAGTTAGATTTAGTTGTTA
Source organism: Enteromius fasciolatus (assembly GCA_032361145.1). NCBI lineage: Eukaryota > Metazoa > Chordata > Actinopteri > Cypriniformes > Cyprinidae > Enteromius > Enteromius fasciolatus. The sequence continues at coordinate 11,569,283 of JAUMHR010000072.1, read as the reverse complement.
ATACTGTATATCATATTTTCAAAATCTGTGAATAACACTTACATTGACAGACATCGCCCTAAATGTTTCTGTGTATAGTTTAATGTAGCGAACGATGAGATTGAGCTCATTAGTCTTTAAGTATCCTAGTTCGGTTCCCATAAACCGCAGGTAGGCCAAGCCTTTAGGGGTATCTTCAACCTGTTCAAGGCGTTTTTTGAACTCTGAGAGGTATTCTTCAACACTCCTCATGATATCCTGAGGGACCTAAGGGAGAAGATATTTTTAAGCTTATTTTGATGGATTTTCATTATACACTAAAAGGATTCTTTATTACATACCTGTCTTTTCATCCTTTCACCTCTTAATGGTGAAATCCACTTATCCAAAACCCTTTTAACGGGATGTGGAATCTTTTCGTTGACCCAATACATGGCTTTCGATATGGTATCAGGGAAGAAACCATTTTCACCAAAGAGAACTTCAATAGCCGGTTCAAAGCCTTCACCTTCAAGACCAATCTAAGAAAGAAGTCATCACATGCATTAAAAAAGGGGAACATATGGACACAATATATAGAAAATAGAGACTTTAAATTATAAACTTATACAGTACCTCCAGTATTTCTGCATTGAAATTGTCAAGTGTTGTGGCTAACATGACTTCTCTGGGCATGTGATTGGCAGAATCAAAAATCATATTGCTTTCTACTGAGCCAACCAGCGGGATGTCAATTTTGTAGTTATGTGAGAACTTTGTGAAGTCTGTAGGGTTAAAGCTTGCTTCCCCCCACACAGCTTTAAGAATGTAGTCTTTTGTTCTAAAAATAAACAAAACTTATTAGAGACGCACAATATTGGTTATTGTCCAATATTATTACACTTATTTTTACATTTAAATTAGCTGTCATTATCTAATGGTCCCTTAAAATCCATATTTAAAACATTACCAACTCAACAACACTTTAAAATGCCATTTTTAAAAAAGTTTTCATGTAGCCAATTATAATGTTATGATGCTTATATCCACAGCAATTGATTTTAGTTTTAGTGCTTTATTTGTAATTTATTTATTTTAATAAACTTAAATGAAAATGAAAATAATTATAACATTTAATATCTATGTATTCCTTTTGTCTGATTAAAGCTATGAAGACTAAGTTTATCTTGACAAAATAAAACATGTCTGAACATCAATTGTAAAACCTCCTCAACACATTTTTGTTTTCAACAAAAATAATTTTAAGGTCTTTATAATAGACACATTCATCATTAAAAACAATTTAGTGTACTTACGTGCTCAGATTTGGGTCTTCTGACTTCAAAATATTAGCGATATGGGAGGAGACAAAGCTTTTAACTTGCTCATTTTCCTCACTCTTAAGTGTGCTCAGCACCTTGTTTGCCTCCTCTGGGTTCCTCATGAGCATCAGGTATGCTGCAATGCGTTTTTGGGCAGGTGCCTCTGAATTCTCATACTGCTGCATCAGGGCAGTTGTCACCTAGTAACAAGAAATCAAAATATTAAGCACTTTAGCAACGAAATTAAAGTATCCAAGTGCATCAAGCACTAAACTGAATTTAACGGGCTGACTGATGTATCTTTAAGAAGTCCTAGTTTGGAATAGGGATAATTTAAACACTGTAAATCTTAACAAGAGTTGATTTACATCTGATTCCATTTCCATGAGTCTGAAAGCCTGGATAGCTGCTTTTTGTACTGGCAGAGAAGCGTACGTCTGGCCCATGCATTTTAAGAGAGAAGACTTCAAAGATGGGAATCCCTCCATGTACTTTCCCATGACACCAATAACCTATACAAGAAATACTTTTGTTAATATTGAAAAATGTATTACATATTTATCAGACAAATAGACACAGTCTTGTTAGATGTGATACATACCCTTAATGTAAGGTAAGTACTGTCTTCATCTCCAGAACAATCACCCAGCATGAACTTCATGAATTCAGCTACTTCCTTAACTTCTGGCATTGACGTTGCACGGTCTTGAGGAAGTCTGATGCAAAATATGGACATTCACCCATTATAATTTCAATGAACATAATCCGAACTGAAAATCACATGACCTACAGTATCCTAACTGAGAAGCTAACTGATTAAATATCATTAGCACTTACTGTTTCACTGTGTTGGCAAGAGCGTACATGATGGCTTTGCTTGGCTTGTTTTGGGCCATGCTTAGCATATCTCTAAGCTTATGAGGGCTGGCCTGGGGTAGGAGACTCAAAGCATAAACTATAGCATCCACTTCTTTGGCTGACTCATCAAAGGTCCTGAGGATCTGCATGATGGCACTGGTACATTCATCGGTTCCACACTGAAAAAGCGTCTGCCACGTAAGCCACTCTGAGATCTTCATCATCTCATCAGCGGCTCCCGACAGTGTCTCGTTTTTCAAGCCACGGATTTCAGACACCAACTTGTGGAAGAGGCTAGCTCTCTGTTGACTCTTTCCTGAACTGCTAAGCATATTTAGCTCTCTCATTGTGGCAAGCACATCATCCTTTGACTGAACAGGAAGTTTGTCCTCCACCTCCTCTAAAAAGAGCTTTTTCTCCAGAGTGTCTGAACAAAGCAGAGATGTTTGCTTATTCATATTTTCATACACCTCTCCAAATCTAAATACTTCTTGTAAAACACAAAGCAATTTTTAGATTTTTACAGCTTAATGCTACCCACCATCTTTGTTGAAATATCTGTTGTTTATTTTCACTGAATCCTGTAAGGTTAGACTCTGTTTTACTTCTGATGAGATACCATACTGCCCCCTACAGGGAAAAAATTACATTTACGCTTCATGAACATTTCAGAAGTAGGCATTCTGTCATCATTCAATTGCTCCACACCTAAATTAATTGATATTGAATAAAGTATCCAGTTAAATTCTTCTCCTAACTCTTAAATCAAATTTAATGCTTCATAAATATCTATTACATTACATACAGTATGTGCTATGACAGGTTTGACATCAATTGTGATGTCTTCATTATAAAATATATTTATTTCTGGGCACAGATGACATACTCATGTGAGAACGGGATGAAAAGATGCTTCTCTGTACACTGAGCTTCAGTCATGTGCTTTCTCCTGTTATCAAACTGATAGTTGCAAGTCTGTGTACTGCTGATTAGCTTAGAAATGAGTCCATTCTGCAAAGATAAAGTTGTTTGAGTGACATTTTTGACTGACACAGACTTGAAAGAATAGATATTGAAAGAAATAAGGCATGCTTGTCCTACCAGGCCAGGCAAGAGGGACAAGGGGCTGGTGGGGAGACTGTGAGGTGAGAAATGGCTGCAGCTTGATAGATCTCTGATCACGGTAACATCGGTGTCGATATCTTTCCGTGAGTTGACTGTGACATCAGTCTTGCATATACCATGAATTGTACTCTTAAAGATGAAAGAACAGAGAAGTAGTTAGGGAATTATCTATATTAAATCAGTAGAATGAGATCCAAAGTCTGATTAACAATAAACAAAATATTTAGGATCCAGCATCTTTTCTGGCTCACTGCTCAAACATAAAAGCAAATTTGTGACACTGACCACGCTGACACAATATAACAAGTGGTCTTATTGCACATATCAGATTGTGTTTATGTGTGCACTTTACATTTTAGTTTTCATCTCACCATTTTTTCATTGCGTTCTTCCTCCAGGACTGGCACGAGAAGAGCGGAGATGATCCCTCTTTTGATGTTTAAAATATTTTCTGGTTCATTCTTCTCTGGATAAATGGAAACACTGGTTACCTGCTCCACCACAAAATTCAGAGGGTTCCTGGAAAGGGGGTTTCATAAATTAAATGTTGAATAACCAAAATAAAGGATCATCATTACTGAAGGAACAGGATGTATTTCCTCTTAGGGGAGGAATATGATAGATATTATGGGCTGTTGTTCCACATACTTCTCCATGGCAAGCTGGAAGGCCTCGGCTCCAGCAGCCTGCCTGTAAACAGGCTGACCTTGTGCGTCGATGACGGACACCTCACTCAGGACACATTCTGTTGTGCGAAGGACGAAGCTGCAGGTCTGTGGGACCTCAACTTCAACCTGATGGTGGAGAGAGAAAATACAGGCGTTATCATCTATTTTCATTAAGTATTCTGATTAAATCGCTTTAAAAAGACAGTAAAGATAAGTATCAAGTTATAATAATATTAAACAGCACACTAGAATGATTTCTGAAGGATCATGTGAGGCCGACAACCTGTGGCATGGTTGTTGAAAATTAATTTCTTTTTAAAATGTATTAAAATAGAAATGTGCTATTTTAAATAGAAAAAAAAATCTATATAATATGTTTCTGTATTTAAATTTGAGAACACAAGAGTGTTTAAAGAATGTATTTACTTTCAAAGTATATATATATATATATATATATATATATATATATATAAAGGCAGGTTATGCTGTTTTAAAGATTTTTTTGTACCTGACAGGAGATCTTTGGCCCATTCCTGAGGTTAGCTGTACCCGTCACCCCATTTTTGCTCTCGGCTGTATACTGATAAACATATTTTCTGAGGTTCTTGAACCTTGCAGACACTTGAAAGGAAAACAAGCATTTAATAATTGTAAGTAAGTGTTACTATGATGTCAGTGATAAATATAACAACTTTGTTGTTGTCATTGTTTCACATATTTAGAGTTGATCGTGATTTCTGCAGTACATCAGAGTCAGTTCTAAGTAATCAGATGAACTGGAGACCTTTGGACCTCTTGTTGACAGAGTGGCCCCTCTCTGATTCAATACTCTCGTACGCTCAGCGTATACACAAGGTTCATGTACCAGGGTTCAGTGCTGCTATCTTCTGCAGTCGATAGTAGGCCAGACTAAAGTAACTCATCTTCATTGGTTGCAGACAGGTTAATGTATATCATGACTAACTGACCTAAGGTTAGTTAGATGAGAATCAACATGTTTTGACTTACATGGACATACGGGTCCTTCTCCACTGTCTTCCTCAACCTCAGTGTTTGCTTCAACAGAGGCATAAAAAAATGGCTGAATTAAATACGTTATATTGTACAAAACACAACAAATTTGAGTAACAAGACTTTTCTTTTAGGAAAGGAGGTAACACGTTATTTCGATAGTCCACTTTAGACATTCTACTTAATTGATTTTGCAATTGCATGTCAACTAGAAGTCCTTAGAGTATTAGTACTGTCTGCTTAATATCTTCTAACACTTTATTTAGATGGGTCCACAACATACAACATACTGAATATGAGAAACTTTGCAACTACAGTATATGTCAACTTATTCTACAAACCCTAAACCTACCTTGCTACTTTGAAAGTTAGTAGACACGCAGTTACAAATGATTGAGAATTCGTTGACATGTAGTTACAAAGGTACTTATAATTAGTAGAATGTCTAAAGTGGAAATAAAGTGTAATGGGAAAGGAGGACAGAAGAAATCTCAAAACGAAATAAAAGAACAGCAAATATCCTCGATTTCTATCTTAACATTTATATATTCTGTAAAAAAGCACACAAGTAAATAGCATAAATACTATTTAGGAGAAATAAGGAGAAAATAAGAAAACTTACGGTAGATATATATAAAATCTTACCTGTCAATAAATGTGCACAAAGGATGAGTAAAAGACACAACTTAGTGTCCATCTTTATGGGCACTAAATCGTTTTCTTACAGTTTTTTCCCCCCAGCTTCTCTTAAATACTCCCATCCAGACACCTCAAACACACACACCCCCCGGGCCTCCAAATGAAACTACCTCCAATCAGTCAAAAGACCACAAAATGACAACTCTGACTTGTCATTCAAAGTTCAGCGCATGAGCATATCAAATGTGAGAACACAAGGATAACACACACACAAAAAAAATTGTTAATATATGCAAGGCATAAGTCGTTGACTAATAAAAACAAAGGAAACTAAGGAAACAATTAACATTTTTTTAATTATACAATTGCTAAATAAAAAGGTGATACAGTATTTTGTGGTCAAGTGAAACTTAATTGACATTTTCTGGGGTCTTCACTCCCTGTTCCCTAAATTTCTGACTGTACCTATTGTCCCACTTCAGGCATGTCGTAACACCTGATTAACAGATCTAATCAAGGTGTTAAGTAAGGAACAGTGTATAGGAGTCCAAACTGATATGTTAAACACGTAAAGAAACTTTCATATAGTTACTACATAGTGTTGCACAATATTCACAAACATCCTGACAGTGGGGTACAAAGTTAGCCTTTAAACCTCTTTTTTAAGTTATACAATAAAACAAATAGCAACTTTATGTCACAACGCATATAACATGTATGGCGCATTTGCAAATAAACGGGTAGCTAGTTTGCATAACAAATATTTGATGTTATTAAAATGTGTTATTTCAACAGATGTTTTAACAAAACAAAAATAAATGTATTATATATATTTTTTATGCAATTTTGCGATATTTATTCATAATGCAACAAGATTTTTTAAATCAAAACCTGAAATTTAATAATTTAACCAAAAACTGTTGTGAGAGACTATTTAAAGGAACCGTATGTAAGAAATGTATTGTAATAATCATAAAATGTCTCTGTTAAGTTCAACAGGCATTAAGAAATCATGTTAATTTCAAGTACTCATATCGCTGACAGTAGTACTACAGCCTGGATATTTTCGTTTAAAAAGCGAGGTTGCAGCCCTCAACTGATCTCCCAATCACGAAGTCAGTAGTGTTTCGTCATCCAGGTTGCCTGCTCTGCATAAAAACAGCGCATTCCATCATCATTGCGCTCGTTCTAGTTGCTGTCTTCAATCGAGAAGGGTCTGGCTGCAGCCACTGTGGAGCTCCACAGTAGGCGGAAACACGTGACCTCCACAGTAAGCGGACATGCGTCACCTCCACAGTACGCAGGTAGATACAGGGGACCAGCTCACGCTGCTTCTTTCGCGCCCCCTTACCCTTAATGATAGGTGGAGGTGATGTGTTTCCTGGATCAACATTACTGTCCAAAAATATAAACGTATCCCTACCCTTACCCTTACACCTACCCATACCCAA
>JAUMHR010000072.1:11538868-11551366 GCA_032361145.1 Enteromius fasciolatus | reverse complement strand
ATTCATACGATTTATTCTAAATCGTACGTATTTTACGAGATGCCAATTCATATGAATTTGTACGAATTACCTAAACACAACCCCACCCCTAAACCTACCCATCACGTGGTTTTAGACAAATCGTATGAAATGGCACAAATTTGGCACCTCGTACGAATATGTAGGTATTGCACCTTCGTGAGACTGTGTTGGCATACCGGTTAAAGACAGCAACATTTTGCGCCACCTACTGACAAAAAAATGATAATAGGCTAATAATAATTCCTTCCACAAATATCGGGAGTGGAGTGGCACATTCTTGCCATGCTGGAACTTTGATATGCCTGTGTAAAAGCTCCTAACTCAAAGACAAGCAGAATCATTTTTACAGTGAAAAGACCTGGTTTAGTGCAGCTTTTTGATTTTGCCTTATATAAACCTTCAGAGCCACAGCACCAGGAGCTGATTCAAAATCTAATGATTCATTTCCAGCCTCCCCTCAGCTGCAAGAAAACTCATCCAAGACAACACTTCTAAATGGTATGTAGTATTAATTAAACCTTAAGTTAACGGAGTTCCGAGTTTTTTGACAGTTAAGTCTTAGAAAAAAATCCTGGAATTTTTTAGGCTTATATTTTGTGCTGTTTTAACCTGTCATATTTTGATGTTGGAGGCAGTGTGAGGGCATATATATATATATATATATATTTTTTTTTTTAGAAAACCTTCTCCGTTTTGATGCTTAAGTGCTTACACAAACATTAAAACAATGACAGACTCCCTTAACAGCTTCTTCTTTCCTCACGTCAGCATCCATATGGGTGCTTAATATTTTTGATTCCACTAAGAACCATTCTTTCAAAGAATCATTAAAGAACCATCTGTTTCTTAACTTTTTCAGAATCTGAAGAACACCACAAAAAAACCCTTTTGTAAGGTGTTAAAGGTTCTTTATGGAACCATTTAGACAAAAAAGGTTCCTCACGGCATCATGAAGCTACTTTAGTTTTAGGGGTGTAAATGTTTTAATATTTATCAACTGATCAAAAGTTGCTCATCTGTAGTCTTAAAGAATGAGTTAGCTTTTGGACATCACGGAGGAATTTGCTGCGCAGAGTGCATGAGGCTCTTCATCACAGGACTGCCTGAAGTGTCTTTTCTCTGATGACTTCTAGGGAGTTGTGCCCTGATGACCTTTATGTCTACACAAGGGGGTGTTAAAATTACTCACACAGTGTGATTTCAGCCGTCACTATTGCAGTCTTTCTCAAAAGATTTAGCTGAAGCCTAAGAGACTTATTAGTCTCACTAAATTGCCATGCACATTTTTTTGTCTTGTGGTGTCTGCATGCTCCAGATGTCATCTTAAAATGTTTGTTTCTTTATCCGACCAGGTGATGTAATGAAAAAACGTATTGACTGAGGTACATTTCAATCAAATTAACCATTCTTTTAAGTGTTTTCTATATTTGAACTTTTAATATTGAAATGCAGCAGCAGTGCAAAGAAATTCAGATAGCAATGTATTACTCTCCAGAAACTCGTGTTTCACTCACCACAGCATGTGTAACATATTTACATCACAGTGTGTTGGCCAACAAAGACGTGATAATGTGTTATCTCAACAGCGGCGGGGATGGAATTTGGAGATCTGGAGTCTCGCTCCAGACACCTGCAATCAGAATATATTGATTTTGGCTCCACATTCTCTTGTACGTGTGATTCTTCAGGTAGTGATTTGACACCCGTCAAGTTCATGTTTGCATTATGTATCTTAAGTAATCTTAGCACAGAAAAGGTTTATATGTAAAAGTGTCAGAAAAATGTCTATTAGTTATCATTACAGCTTTTGGCAAGGCAAAGAGTGTGTAATGACATTAATGGTCTTTAGCTAATGCCATCGTAAAGCTTTCGAAATCCTTCTGAGCTTTCGAAATCCTTAGCAAATGCACTGTTGTCACTTACTGAGATTTTTGACTTGCTAGAAGAGAAATTAACAGAACAGAAGTGTAATATTTATTCCCAACACATCCTGAACCAGTGGTTTTTCGTTACCACAAGGTCCCTTTAATTTAATTGGTATGAATGTACACTTTTTTTGTTTTACTGCAGGAGTGAATATCGTGAGGACTTAATTGACAGATCATTTCAGGTCTGATGAAGGTAAGAGACATTGATCATTCTTTTTCAGTTATTTTATGTGCTGTGGATAGAAGCTGCTATGCTGTTCATTTTCTCTGTTAGCGTCATAAGGATATTCCATCAGACTCTCAGAACATACACCAGCATTAATAAATTATCAAAAGGAATTCCCTCTTTTATGTAGGCCGTCAAACTTAAACATCAAAGAGAAATATTAACAGATGACAAAGTACTAGTGTGAGCTTTGAAAATACAACTGCAAAATGAATCTAAAAAAATCACAGTGAATTTAACTTACCCGATAGATTGATTAAATTTGCTAAAAATAAAAATAAAATCCTATCTCATGATTGAAAGTGCCATTAAACTTGATACATTTTTAGTATTTACAAAATTCACACAAAAACAGCTTGGCAAAATGGCATGCGTCATGTTTATCAGCTGAAGTGCCCACGAACTCCAGTAGAGGGCACTTCACCACGGACTCTGTTATGTGTGCGTGTTAGCTCTGTGTTTTCCTGTTATAATTTAAGACTCTTATTGTGAAGTGTTGGTTGCCCATTATCTCTGTGCTGTCCCTCAGATCCCGTTAGTTACTCATTGGCTCCACCTCCTTGTTAACTCGTTGCGTCATCTTTAAAAACGGTCTGGGTTTATAGCCTGGCTGCTGAGTATTAAGTGATTTCCCTCGTACAAAGCGTTTCCTTTGTTTGATTTTGGCCACAGTCGGGGCCTAATGGATAGAGAGTCGGACCTGTAAGCCAAAGCTTGTGGGTTTGAGTCCCAGGTCCAGCAAGGGACCGTTCCCCCAGCTGCTCCCCGGGCGCCGCAACACTGGCCGCCCGCTGCTCCGGGTGTGTGTTCACGGTGTGTGTGCGTGGTTGATCACTTCTCACTGCTGTGTGTGTGTACTTGGATGGGTTAAATGCAGAGCACAAATTCCAAGTATGGGAAACCATAACAGGCCACTTGTCACGTCCTTTCCGTGTACCAACCTTTCCTTGCCTTTGGATTATTGCTAAGTTTTGCCACATGGACTCGACCGACACTCGCTGTATTTCTGGATCATTCTGTGTTTTGCCTCCACCATTGTGGTTTGCTGCTTTCTCAACCCTGCCTGTTTGACCATGCCTTTTAATAAAGCTCTGCATTTGGATCTGCCCTTGTCAATCCACCTCGTTACAGAATGTCTCTACTACCGTAATATTAACTTTAAAACTAAAAATGTGAACTCAGGAACATTTTAAATAAACTGTCATGGTTGAGTTCTACTGTATGTAAAAAGCTTGTACAGTATGGCACACTTGTACAAAAAAGTCATTTGTGTGGTATAAGCCCTCAAGCAACCGTAAATCTTTTCCAGTGTGGAGTCAAGCCGACTGCTTGTGTTTGTCTGAAAGATCCTGTGAAATTACTCTTCGAGTGAAGTCATGTTTTACTAAAGAATTTATGAGTTTTCACAAAGGCCTATGAGCTTTCAAAAAAGATAGATGGGAATAAAAATGTATGAATCTGTAATCCTGTATAAACAATAACCACATAGTTTGTCTTCAAACTGCTCAATCCTTCCTTCGTCCCAGAAGCTTTTAGACTGTTCACAAGCCTCGACACAGAAAGGTTTTATTCCATCAAAACACCAAAGTGGGTTTCTATAGCTGTAGCTGTTAGAAGTGATTATTTACACACTTTCATATTATTCCAAACCTATTTTTTTATTTAGTTATATCTGTACAAAACTGACAGTTATTGTGCCATATTGTATGGCAAAGAGCTGCATTTATCATTATCCAAAAATAATAACAGCACAACAAGTTTGGAATGATATGATGGTGAGAAAAATGTCCACATTTATTGTTGAATGAACTATTCCTTTAAGATTAAATCCGCTTACATGCATTCTGCCCCTGAATGAGTCATTTCAGAAGTGTCTCTGCTTGCTTGGTTTCTAAGGTTACCGACGACTAACCACATACACACATCCAGAGAGGGGATAATAGTTTTGCTGGATGCATGAGACATGTTCACACATCTATTTCCCAACAGGAACACGACAGGCGTTTTTGCATTCATGAGTTCAGGTTCCCCATACCATGAAATCAAGTTGTCCTTGATGTTTTCAGATAAAATGAGGAACTGATACAACTACACTACAACTTTAAAAACTTGAATGTGTACTTCAAAAATCTGCAATTATCCAACTAAAACTCTAACTAAATTTAATTATGACTGTTTATGGCACAACCCCCCACCCCACATATCTACTTGCTGCAAAATATTCAGCATGACTCCTGTGTCTTTTCTAAGTGGGATTCCTTGGTGATGCTAACTAATCAGAACATGTGCTATCACATATTACTGTTATTTAACTGTGCAAATATGCTATTTATGGATGCCTGCTATTAGTACAAGAAACAAACCTGACACTTAAACTTAGCTGTCTATAAAATATCAACTTAAATTTAAGTTTTTAGAGAAATACATTAAGAATTCACAAATAGGATGTTTGATTCTGCCATTTTTGTTCATATTATCGCGCTCATATAACTGTCTAAGATTGTAAGGAAGTGTTGAGGACAATAATGAAAGACATGGCTTTGACTCACAATGCCAAATCAGATCACAAAGGGGCAAGGGATACAGGCGTGATCCAGATACGAGATACTTATCTAATGATAACCAATTAATACTTACTGTATATACAGTAACTTCTGATGCATTTAATGCTTCCTTGCTGAATATATTTACTTTTCAAATATTATGAATAATATTTATTTATTATTAATGTAAGAAATAATATTTATTTTATTATGTTTCGAAAGATTTTTCTGTGCAAAATAAAGTCGATTCATTAAAGAATACTGAAAAAAAGTATCATAAATTCCATACAAGTATAAATATTAAACAGCACAACAGTTTTCAACATTGTCAATAATATGAAATGTTTCTTGAGCACAGTATCATGTGACACTGAAAAGATGGGAGTAAAATTCAGCTTTGTCTTCAGAAAAACTACATTTAAAAAAATGTTTAAATAGAAAACAGTTATTTTAAATTGTAGTAATATTTCACAATATTACTGTTTTAATGTATTTTAAATAAAATAACTGCAGCATTGGTGAGTATGAAATATTTATTTTTTAAAAACATTTAAATAAAAAAATCTTATCTTCTGAATAGTAGCATATAGTATACTGTAAAAACAATTCTGTAGAAATTACAGTATTACTGGCAGCTGGATGCCAGTAACTTACTGTAGATTTAAATTTATGGGCAACAGTTGGTTCATAGACGAATGAACGTTAAACATTAATTAATAATCAAAAAACTAATAAAATAACAGCATCATGCAAAGCATTTCTGGAAACCAATTTTAGAAAAAAACTGAGAAAGGTGAATGAAGGTTTCCAGAATGCTTTGCATGAGGCTGTTTTTAATAGTTTTATTCTGTAAAGATAAAGACTGTTCATTTATATTTGAACAAACTCAAATCTACAGTTGGTTACTGGCAACCGGCTGCATATTTACAGCAAATCTTTTTACAGTGATTATTTTTACAATTCACTTCAGTACTAGAAATTACACGCCTTACTTTCAATCTACTACAGACTTGAGCAGATAGTAATTAGTGACAACCTTTAAGTAAAGCATGACGCTAGAAATATAGCATTATCTAGCTCAGCAGTCTTACACTGTAAAAAGCTCCTAACAAACTTTCTTCTATAAACAAGTCTCGGAACGCCTGGAAAAACTGGAATCATCAGGTATAGCCGAGTATGGACAGCTGCTTTGGCATCAAAACCAAACATATGGTGCTGACGTGACAACTAACAGACGTAACCAATCACGCAAACATATCAAAACTGCTGTCAAAGTTGTCAGTGATATCAAATATGGTGAACAGGTCAGCAGGGATTAAGGTTGTGGACAGGGAACTGGCATGAGCCAAGATTAATGAGTTAATGGCTGAAAGGAGATCAGTGGATTTTAGGATCAGTGGCTGAATGTGTAGGCTGAAGTGTGCGCCGCATGTTTGGATATGGGTCAACATGGCTGGTGTCATACCAAGCGCTGAATTACGACTGATCTGAAGCGCTTATTATGTGATAGTAGATGTAGAGGATCACCGCAGCCAGTTCTGGTGGATGAGAGCAGGATCTGTTGACCATAAAGAAAGAGTCTGATGACAGATTGGTCTTTGGGGAGGCACAAGGAGATAAAGGCCACATGTGGGAGGCTTAGTGTCACTGTTTGTGCTGTGTCAAGCATGTGCTGCATAAAGTAGGCCTACTACTTTATTCTCTTGCAGTGAAATTCAAGTTGAATCTAGAAGTTTTAAAAATGTATTGGAAAAAAATGTGCACACTTGTAACACAGTTGCCATTCTCATAGTATATACAGTAGTTAAATAATGTTTTTTTTATGTATGATGCACTGCATATTCAAAAATGCTACAAAAGCTGCTTAGTGATGCTTATTATAACTGACCGGGAAGTTTTGAGAGTTTAAACTAATTTGGGTTTTATTGTATTTAATATATATATATATATATATATATATTTTTTTTTTTTTTACTTGATTTGTGGTTGCATGCAGTTACAGTGGATTATCTTACTGTTTATTTCACAAGACCTATAGGGGGCAATATGCATACATGTATAAGGACATGTACACGAAACTTATATGTATCATTTAATGGTTCTATCTGGTGTTCAATACCTTTTTAAATTAGAATAAATGAAAATTAAATTAATCTAATCTTAGAATAAATTCACATCTTTAAATTACAATAAATTCACAGTTAATTCATCTAGGCTATTCAGTAACAGGTTTCCATTTTGACAAATACCGTAGTCTGTTACCGGGGCATGTTGTCACAAAAGGTTAATGCATGTACAGTAAATTAACTATATATTTAACCTACTAGTTAGAAATAAGACATACCCTCAAGAAAACTAGAATTAAAAAAGGTCTGGGAAAACCCAACTGTGTGTCGAGCATGTGCTGCATAAGTTCTCTTTCATTGTTTTAATTCAGTAAAATAGTATTAATAAAGGAAAATTTTAAGCACATAGCCTACTTGCAGCACAATCGCCATTATCTTACATATCTTACATAACAGCTAATGTTTAAAATGCCAAAAATTTGGACAACTAAACCCAGTCTCGAAAACTGCGTATTATATGCATGCCAAGCATGTGCGTATACACGTCAAAGTCTGCGTATCAACATCACGAGTTTTCGTTTTTATTTGGCGTACTGTTTATATGCATTTTTAGTGATTGAAAAAAATATCTACATTGATAAACAAAGAGTTTTCACTTAAATATACATTTTGATGTAGGCTACTAAAATATTATTTTCTTGTAAAATGTACTCCAAATAACTTAAACCAAACATAAATGGAATGCAGCTTTGAACCGATGGAAATATCAAAGCTGAGATGAGATCTTGTGGTGTTAAGGTCTCTGCAATGTCACAGTGCCACACAATAGTGTATCTGTAAGATGTAGTCAGTAAACAACACAAAATACTTCACATGTTGGAATTGTGGGTGACAGCTTGCCACTACTTGTGTTGTTATCTTAGTTGTACCCGCTCATGTGGTGCATTATCTCAAGTTTAGTAAGTCTAGGGGCAGCTTTGAAGAACATTTTAACCACAGATGATAAAATAAGGGAGGCAGGAACATTTCATTCACAAGTACGGTATGGCTAATTTGTGAAGAGAGGGAGAAAGAGAGAAGTGGATGGGCAGAAGAATAAAGACTGCAGGATTAAAAGATGGAGGGTCCGTGGGTGATAAAGGAGAGAGAAAGTGGGCTAAAAATGAAACAATGCATCATTTATTGGCACAAAGAGAAGAAGAATTATGTGGCCATTAATGTGAGTTACACACTTCTGTTCTATAAAAATACTTGTACAGTATCATTATAATATAGCTTTCCATTTCGTTAATTTTAACTGTCACAATTTCTAACTTCTACTCATTTTCATGAGATTTAATCGCACTGAACTCATAACTGCATGCTGCCACTTTGAAACAACTTGGATTTAATTAAAACATTTATGTATGCAATTATATCTACATTTATTCATTTAGCAGACACTTTTATCCAAAGCGACTTATAAATGAAGAACATCATAAGCAATTTATGTTAAGACGCAACTATAAATATTTTAAAGTTAAGTTTTGTAGCTCAGTGGGTTTATTGTGAAAAAACTTAAAGTTACAAAGATAGTTTATCCCAAAATGTAAAATAAGTCATGATTTAATTTATGTTGTTCCAATTGATCGTTTTTCTTAAAAAAAAAAAGAGTTTTAACTATTTGTCAACAAGGTCCAAACCAACAGTACAACAACAAATAAATAAATGATGTATCATATTTTTTCTTCCACAGAAGAAATAAACTGCAACAGAGTGATGAAACAATGACAGAACTGTATTTTATGAAATCTCTATAAGGCACGGTATATGTTTACCTTTTGAACATTTCATAACTCTTATCATTTAAACTATCGCATTCTCACTGTGTGGCACTGTTGAGCTGTGCCTCAGCACCGCATCACGTTATCCCAGATTAATCCATGCAACGATTAATAATAGTTCCCAAGGTATATAATCCTGATTATCATCAGCTATGGACATGGAAGCGCGCAGCAGAATTGTGTGCAATCCTTATTTAAACCGTTTGCGAGTCAGAGAGGAGGGGAATGAAATATGAGTGATTTTTTTTTTCTATAGCCTACTCAAAGGGAGTGTCGAGATTGAGAACGAAACCAATATTGGAGAAGGCCTCAGTCTTCTCATAGACGCTGCTGTGGATAAGTCTCCAGGAGATTCTGCCTTCCCACTCCAGCTCTAACCATGATGGTATCTGATTATATTTAGCGCTGAAATACAAAACTGCAGCATCCTCTTTGGGGACACTAAAGATAAAGGAGCAGAGAAGCAACGCGCGTACGTATTTCATAAGAAGATACAAAGAGGCATTAGGACAGAGAAAACACTTCTGGTGAGAATCTTTCCACTCGTGCCAAATTGGACCACCGGAAGATGCGCGTTACGAGACGGTGATCCAACAGAAATAAAATGCATTTTTTAAGGAGTGCTCTTAACGCGTTTCTAATTAAAGACATGCCGGGGTAATCCACATGGGACAGCTCCTTACGTCTGCAACTGACAATAAAAAGTGAGGAACCCATGCCGGATGATCTGAACCAACTTTACGCACCGGAGGGGGAAAATAAATAAATAAAAAGCTGCGGACTTTCGTCAATTTCCACCCACTTCGAGTCAACACGATCAACAGATGACCTCGGCTGTCTTTAAACATATAAAAGAGACTCGCTCTCCTTGTGACATGGTGCGCTAAAGCCTGTGGAAGTACCTTTGGAGAAGCGAAGCCAGCGGAGTCTTTTGATGTGTTTTGCGTTAACAGTACTAATCTTTAAACACGCGGGAAGGCTGTCAAACAAGTGTAAACTAAATCTGCATTGAAGAGAAACAGGTAATTTGTTACTTTTTCAAACCAACGCTTGTTTCCAAAGCGTCTTTACGCAAGAGCGTTCGTGCGTAAAAGTGGAGAAAACTCGGGATTCTTGCTTGGATCTGTGATGCTGTGATTGTTTAGAGATATCGGACAGTGCCTGAAGCTACACGTATTTATGGCACGTTACGATTTAATATTAGAGAAAAGATGCGTAGCTAATATAATGTACTTGCTTAATATTATTATTAAATTAACAACAAACTTTCAGCATTTATAAAGATGTAATTGACAAGATATTTATAAATAGCTGGCATATTGTAGGTCATCTAAAAACAATTTTAAACAGCTTTTTGATGATACTTTTAATTAAATAATATTACTTTTCATGCAGCTTTTACGAGCGCTGAACAAAAAGGTGTAGAAACGGTTTTTACGCAGAAATTGCACAATTAATTACAAAGTAGCAGCAAGTAACTCATTAATTCAAACGTGAATTTTTGAGGTAAGAAAACCGAAATCTTTTTTTAAAAATGTTATATTTATTTTTATTTTTTTTTACATTCATGCCTTTTAATTTGACTATTGTTATTTATTTTATAATGTATTTTACCTATAAGATCCACACAAACATTATTTTAAAATGTTTCAAATGGTGAAACTCAACCTCACATCTTTAAATAGCCCTATAAATTATATTAAAGCTAAACGTAAATGTTTTGTAAATCTCAAGCATTGGCACTAGGCACTGAAATGATCTTGTTGTGTTTGCAGGGCAATACGACTGGACGCAGGGCAGAGGGGCTCTCGTTGCCCACCTTTCAGCATGAGTGCAGTGCGCACACCTGTCTTCATAGGGCTCCTTTTGCTGATCCTCACCACCGGCTACTGCAGACCGAGAGACAGGGACGATACCAGTCTGCTGGATCTCCTAAGGGACAGAGTGAGACTAGCACAGGAGCATCACAGTGAGGGAAACACACAGCAACCCCCCGAGCAATCAGACGAAACAAAAGACGTTAATAAAGTTACAAAGTCATATCAGCATGAACGCATTCTTGGTAAGCATCACTGACGAAATGAGATAAGGAGAACTGCTCCATACTTGAACACAATAGTGGTTGTTTGATCCGTTGGGTGGCATAACATATCTTGTGACCGATAAATATGAATAATCACATTTTTGTACCACAACCTGAGGAATTTCTCCATTTTTAACAGAGGTCTTTCCAAGAGATCTTCGACAGAAGGAGAAGTTTTTAAAACATTTAACAGGTGAGAAAGTTTCAGCATCTCTATGCAATCATGTTTGCAAATAGAAAGTAACTTAAAGTCTGTTTTTTTATGTGTATTTGCAGGGCCGCTTTATTTTAGCCCCAAATGCAGCAAACACTTTTATAAACTGTATCATAATACCAGGGACTGCACAATACCAGCCTGTAAGTGCCACGTCATTGAATACCATTAGCATGACTTTATAAGTTATAGGAGTATGAGAAATATTTAACTCGAGTAATTGTGAATAATTATGTATTTTTTCTATGATTCTCGATTTAAATCTGTCTAACACTGTTTTATCTTCTTCTAGATTATAAAAGATGTGCCCGGCTTCTTACAAGACTTGCAGGGAGCCAGCGGTGCTCAGAGGGATAGATGTCGCAGGTGAATAGTTAACAAAATGTATACACAGATTTAATAGTAAACTGGTTTCCGCTGTGTAATATATTACTGCAAAAATGTTTGTTATGGAAATATTTGCCCAGAACCCACACTAAGTGATCAAATGTCTGGTTTTTATTTTCACGGACGCAATCATCCCACCGTTCTTGCTACTACATTCTAAAAAAAGAACTCGATAGACCGTTTCTGGTTACACACATACGCACAGAAGTATTAAACGTAACTCTACATGAGAAATATTACACCTAACTGTTTTATTACCTTTCTAGATTAGCTTTCACTTCATCTGATTGGAATGAAGGGGTTTTCACGATTTAGCTAAAAGGCTGTTTTGGTGGAGATTGTAGTTAAGTGATGCTAAACAGTTCCTTCAATTGAACAAAAACATAAGAAAAGCAAAAACAGGTGGCACCTGTACATCTGTCAAAGAAAGTACATGAATATAATCTGGGATTACATTCTCAATTGACTGTAAATGGCTTGCGAACCATTGGAAGTTAAGAGCCACACTTATGGACAATGGCCCTTTTCTTAATGACACTGCTTTAGTTCTCAATGTAACATTAAGCCTTCAGTCCTTTCAGCATCTGTGTTGCACAATTTGCTCTTCTGTGTTGCTTTGTACCCACACTATTGTGCCTTTGAGGAGCAGAAACTATATAATCACAAGGTTTATTTTAGATCTTTTCATCCTCTGCCTTTTAAAAACTAATTATAGCTATAACTTGCATTTATAATTGTCTTGCATACTAAAAATAATAACAATTGCTGGTATTTTCTAAATAGACGTTGTAAAACGTTTATCAAATATATACCTATATGGATAATACTACTTCTTATTCTTAACTAGATGCATTTTATTTATCCTTTTATTTTTGCATACATTAATTCTCCAGCATGAATTTCTAGTATGCATTTAATACATTTTAACCACTTCGCATATTGTTTTATGAAGGTTTTTATTCATGTCAATCATTTTGTTTTCTTTTACAGATTTCAACAGACCTGAAGAAATAAAGAGAACCAAGTAAAGTGCCTTGGAGAAAAACAGGGAAATGAAATTAATTCTGAACAATCATATTTATCATGTGAACATAGCTATTTTTACAATGAAATACAACTCCTTATTTGACCTTTTGGTCTCACATACAGCTTGTCAGTCTTGTGAGTTGACGAAACTGACGTTAGAACCAAGTTTACTGGCAATTGT
>JAUMHR010000072.1:11489683-11500576 GCA_032361145.1 Enteromius fasciolatus | reverse complement strand
AAGCTATGCTAATTTTGGGACCACCAGACCCAGCGATCGGCTGAATGGATTCAAAAACGCTAAAACACATCTGTATTTCAGGGATGTTGGAAAATTAGCCTATTTCCAAAAAAAGGTGCAAGGTCACCTCCCTCTGTGTCACATACTTAAAAGTTCTCAAAATCCGCCAAAACACCTGTGTGTCGCAATACACATTTTAAAAAAAACCTTCAGAGAGTGAGAATAAAATATTTTAGGAATAAATCATCACAGAAAAACTTTCCTACCCGATGTAACTCATGACAAACAGACGCAGGAGTATGGTAGGCGCCGTAAAGTTGGTGAAATTAGATTCTGTTTTAGTGCAGGTGCTCTCTGAGAGTGGCTTCTGCGTCTCGTTGTCCACAGAATCCAAAAGCTGTCAATGAATGGAATGTACAATTTATATTAAAATAGCCTGCCTCTCCAGTTTCCACAAACATTTGAGCAACTTTAGAGTATGACTTTGTATCTTACAAGACCCAAGTAGTGCTTGTCCTCAGGACTTCTATTCTGATAGCCCTCAAGCGTTTTCATTCTCTTATTTAGAAGCAGCCATCTAGGAGATTCTGGAAGAAAGCTAATAATTGCAAGAGAGAATGAATGAATAAACAAAATCAAAAACACTTTTTAAAATAATCAACACTTTGACCATGCATAGAAAATATTAAGTGTGTTCTACTAACAAATAAAGAGGTAGAAAAAGGATCTGAGGGATGCCCAGTGCCAGATGAAATTGCATCCAACCACTGGCTAAGAAAGCTACAGCCGCCAATCCCATCATTCCCAGACTGAAGATGAAGGAAAACAAGGTGGGTGGCCAGACACGATACTTGGGCAGGCTCCATTCAACTCCTGAGAATTCAGAAGCAATTTATTAAGCATTATAAATTAACTTAATTGTGTTAGGCCTATATTCGAAAATTAATCTAGCCTGCGTTGTGCGTTTTTTTAATTTCTCTCTATATTTAATAGTCTATATATAATATATTTTGCAATAAACATAAAGGTTTGAAAACATTTTAAGTGCTCTACTGTAGTTCTGCAGGAGAAAGACTTGGTTTCTTTAACAGTGCTAATACAAAACAAGAAGACACACATAAGCGTAGCTGTACCCAGACTGTAGGTGCAGATGTGAATGGCACAGCAGGCTACTCCACTGATACCGCGGGCAGTCAAGTAAACAGGCACATACGGCAGAAATGCCACCACAAGAGTAGCGACTGCGAGGACCGCTGAGCTGCAGATCAAAAGTAATTTCTTTCCATACCTGAATACAGGGAGAAAATACATTTTTTTCATAATTAACTTGTACGTGATAGCGCCTGACGTCAAAAACAGAAAGGGGCAAATACCGACTTGTCAGAAACAGCGCCACCGAATAAAGAGCCGATAAGTAAACCCGTCATGTACGTCGCTTGTCCATGTGCAAAACGATTCGCCTGGTGACACGTGAGACCCTGCTGCAAAACAGATACAGCGTGCAACTCACTCAATACAAGCGCTGGGCTTTAAATAGGTTATATGTTGTGCAATCTTTATTACTCACTCGCGTGAGGTCGCTGTGATTGCCCGTCCAACTTGTTGAGCTGTTGAAAATATTAGTGCCCACTGTTGGGTTCAAAGACTCGCTCGTTATATTATCACTGCAATACGTAATGTGTAACGTAAAGACGTCTACGAAAAATGTGAAGGCGGTGAAAAAGATCGGTAAAGTAAGGATAAAGTAGACATGTCTTTGTAGTGGACCAGGAAACCGACGAAACGCGCCGTCAGTCTTCATTTCGTCTGCTGAGAGGAATGAAGTTGTATCCTTACACTTGCGGCAAGCACGAGCGCTGGTGTTTCACCGAGGTTTAATGTCAGCATTTCTAACGTGTTACTGCCATCCCGACTGGGAGCTGAAGACGTCTTCTCTCCACACCCTCACTTATTCTTTATGTAAGCATAGCTGTTTGTTTGGACTCCCAGAGTTCAAGTCAGACAGCAGTGACGCGAATAAGGCACAGTAGCACTGTAACACTTCATCTGGGGTACTGTATAGGGAGCAAAGTTTAGGCTGCAAGTTTCAGACGGATTCTTTCATATAATGATAGATAGATAGTGTTTCATTTAAAAAGAAATATCACTGCACTATGCAAAAGAAAAAAAATACATTATATTACATTGAATAATGCATTAAATTGTTTTTTTTTTCTGATTTTCGTGTATAGCCTACGTCATAGGTGTTAATTATTATTATCATTCAGAGAAATTCATTGCATTACAGGAACTATAATGATTCTACAGATGAATCTTTTACAGGTCAAAGGTTGGTTTCACTTTATTTTGATGGTCCCTTTCTGTTGACTATTGCATTGCACCTACATATCTACTAACTCTCAATAGAGTGCTAGTAGAGTATTAGTAGACTGGTAGGGTTAGTAGCTATAGGTTGATATGTACTTGCAAAGTTACTTATAGTCAGTAGAGCGTCTTTTGGGAAAACCATCACAATAAAGAGTTAGCAGATGTTAATTAGAAAGTGTACTAATATTCTAATGACAGTTAGTTGACATGTAGGTGCAAAGCTACTTATTGTCAACAGATTGTTCAAAAGGGACCATCAAAATGAAGTGTTACCCAAAGGTCAACCACAAATCCAGCATATAGTTACAGTAGCAACTCATTCTTAACTGCTAGCGTAGGTAGGCTAAGTAAATGTTTGAATTAATTTTTTTATTTTTTACAAAATACCATATTAGGCTAAGGATCAGAATTCCATGCAAACTACTCAAATTTTTTGTAACCTCTTAGCTTTGTATTGCTGTATTAGCTAAAACCAAAACAAATGCTTAGAAAAAACAAACAAAAATGCTTGGTTATCACATAGCAATTTATTTGTCATGTTTAAGAATTCAACACAGTCCTTAAATAAAATGAAATAAGGGGTGGGCAACGATGTCCTGCAGAGTTTAGTTCCAAGCTTGAAAAACCTGGCCTGCCTGTAGCCCTAGTAAATGTGAAGACCTTGTTCAGTTGTGATTGAGCTAAACTCTAAGGGATGTTTTAACTTAGTTTCGGGAAGAGCACACAAGAGTGTCACAGCCGGCACCCATTGACGCTCATTATTATCGTCTGCCAGCCTATTAATTATTCCTAATCACATTTATCCGCCTCGGCATAAATCACTCTCTTCTCAGTATCTAGTTAAGCATGGTCGCCTTCCTCCCCTTCTCCGCCTTTTCCTTCGCACCTTCAAGGGGGGCGAACGGGACCGAGCCTCGCTCCGAGCCCTACCCTCGCTAGGGTTCCAACCAGCAGGGCTCGGGGTCCGCTGAGCTCCCGGCTCGCTCCCCGGACAGCACTACAAATTTGCTTATTTAATTTAATGAAGAAGTGCGAATTCGTGAAAGGACAGGTGCACAGGACCGACATTGCCTAGACCTAATTTCTTTCATAAACGACTCTTTACTGACATCAAGTGGATTGTTTTCAAACTAAAAAATAAAAATAAACAAATAAAATCAGAAAAAAGAAAATAAATCTTGCTCTGAATCTCCTTCTCAGTAACACATTAGGATCTACTATTTTACATAATATCTATTAAATGTAGCCTAGGCTATATTAGACAAAGGCCTCTCTCTGTCCTTACATCACATTTACTGAGTGAACTACTAATGAGACTCCGTTCATCAGCGACCGTTACTGACAGTAACTGACACACAATTCCCGCCAACTGCGCTGCAACGAGCCCGCGTGAGCTGCGCCTCTGCGTCGTCAGCGCGTTCCAGCTGAAGATGGGCACGTGGACTGATTGGCTCTTCCGGTGGATATTAACGGATGGACGATGAGTGGCTCTCCTGCTGGCGTCCGCCGTCGGTTCCCTAAACCGCAGGACTTGTGTTAAAGCTGTCTTTAGTCCTGCCACAGTTTTTGTGTAGGGGAACAGCCTTGTGAGAATTTCCATTTATGTTTACTGGGTGTTTGTCCTAGGGGTTAAATTATATAGGCGTATTAGAAAGATGGTTAACAACAACAAAACAACAGAAAAAAAACAGTTAATGTGTTTAACCTAAAAGTTACCGTCTAGTATAAAACTAATACTTTATTTTAATTCAGTTTGGTCTATAGATGTAATTCAACCAGTCATAGTTATGACGCATTTCGAGAAATTGCTTCCTTAAAGAAGTTTTAAACTTAAAATACAATTAACCTTAAAACCGATATGGAACGAACATTTTTAAAGAAGACAATTATAAAAAATAAAAAAGCCTACATCTGAGATTTAATTTGACTCCGTAGTATGGAATTAGCTAGGCATTATGACTTAGACTGATGAGAAGATTTAAGTGTTTCAATGTAAGCACGAACCAAATGCTAACTATAAAAACATGTATGAATGTAAAATAGGCCTAATGAATTTATTTTTGCAGAAGTCTTTTCAGTTGGCTTGAAAAAAGGCAAGAAAAAAGTAGGCATATGTAAGATGTTTTATATATTACAAAGGCTATGTTTGTACTTTTTTTCAACATTTAAAAGGTTTCACAGATTTGTGACAAGTATTTGTGTATACAATTTTGTATAGAAGTGTATTATTATTAATATTATATGCTCTCACTTTTCCCTCTCCCCGGGATATTGAATTAAGATGAAAAGGACAAAGGTTTGCAGAATCGTTCACAACGGTTCTGTTTTATTTCATCTTTTCTTTTCATTTTAGCTTTGAATGTAACATTTACATGGAGAAAACACTATATAAAAAGCCTGTAGAAAAAGAAAAAAAAAGGTTTCACAGAAATGTTTTAGTTTGGGCTGCTGGTTTCCTTTTTTTTATCAAAGACTGAGCCTAAGTCTCTAGTGCCTAAAGGCATCATTACCTACATTGAAAAATATCAGCTTAAATGATTAACTTTACAAAAAAGAAATGTTTAATAATTGCGCTATTGCATTTAGCTGTTTTAAGGTTCCTTAAAATACTCAGTTTGTTAAGTTAAAGTTAGAGAAAAGTTGAAGTTAAAGAAGCTACAGTACAGTTACTAACTTACCTGTTAGGGTCTTGTCAGGCTGAAAATCTCCCTTGCTATTAGTGAGAGAAACGTCTTTCCGCTTGTTAAAATGTATTAAACACTGATTCAGTTGCTCTGCATCCGTCAACATCCAGTGATTGCTCTGTCTGATGGTGTTCCATCTAAAGGCAGCTTTAGTTGCGTAAGAGATCACATGTCTGTGGCTTACTTGCATCACTGGCCAACAGCCACATGTACTGACATTTGGAGATGCGAATGTAGTTTAATGAGCTAAAGTAGCCTACAATTACCCAAATAAATATATTAAATCATTTAATTGGTAATCCACATAAAAAACTCTGCTTGATTCGCTGACCATTCAAAGAATTTTCACAGGTTTTATATAGCTATACGGTAGTTTAATGATTCAAAACTTAGTAGCAAAAACTTAGTAACAAAGTAAATATTGACATCATTGCAGCAATGTGGACATTTTAGTGCTGAAGCAGAATGCAGACTATTCTATTTTTGCCCAGACGAGAACTTGGCCTCGTCTGTGCTCTGTAAATCTCAGCAAGGATAATGGCAATCAGATGTGATTAGATGGTTATATGACGTCAATGGAGTGCATGTCACCCTATTGTAGTCACTGCTGTAATATAAAGTAGATCAGATATAACAAGTGATTGTTTATGGTTAATGCCATATTTTATTTCTTTCACAGAAACACTTGCATCTCACAAGGCCTTTTACCATTTCTCTACGACCATTCTGCTGGTGCTCGGTACTATGGGAAGAGCAACATTCAGGTGCATGTAGTACTAGTAAATAGTCTAAACAGTACCTCCCTTTGGAAATAAGAAATATAAAAATGTACAAATTGACATATTGGGCAAATGCGAGACAGACAAAAGGCAAGGAATTTCTCAGCTTCTGATGAATATACTGTAGAGACCTAAATAGACACGTTCAGTTTCTATAAATGAAACAGAATTGTTTGTAAAGGCTGGATTATTTACACTGTTAAAAGTATAGCAAACTATTATTGTCTAACTGTAAACAGATACATTTCTAGTTGGCTTGCAATAACTGAATAACTTTCTGTTTAGATAGAGATCTCTCTCAGTGCTCTAACTGAAGATTGTTGGACACAACTGAACGGAAATAAAGAAGGTAAAGGTGCATAAAATATACATACTTTAAATCAGTCTCTAAACGATTCTTAAATCTCAGTTCCTTCTTCACACTTCACACCATAGCAACTTCACCATAACAGTCATGTGCCACCCTTCAAACGTATCATGCATGATAATGCCAATACTTCATTGACACCACCTCTTCCACGAATGTGATGTAGATGTGGGTTCTGTGAATTCAGAGTTTAAGTGCTCACTTTGGTTGGGTGCTTCCATTGTCAGAGAGGCAGAAACGCATCAGCATGGACCATTCAAAACAAAATCCCTCTATAACATTCTGCTTCCATTTCTTCGTCCCTCAACTTACCACCAAGAAGGAAATGTAGATTTCCTTATTCTCCTAACCTGCATACAGCAAGCTAAGTACGTTCGGTTCAACAAAACCAGTACCCCTCTGTTAATATCACGTTTTGTTTAGAACACTAATGTTTTAAAAAAAAAGATAAAGCTTTCACTCACGGAAAAGAGCAAATCTACAGTTATAGAATTACAGAAACTTCCCCCATTCCCTTGTCTCCCTTATTCCATGGAGACTGCTATTGGCCAGCACAATCATGGCCTTCCAGACAGAGTTTAGACCTCTGCAGTTTACATATTGAATGGACAGCTATCTTTTACAAGCCCTAAGTGCTGCCTTGAGCGCAGACCGTGCTGCTGGAGGATATGGGCAGGGCAAAATGACTCTCAGCGCTAATGCAGCAGTCTGTAGACTCGGCCATCTCTCCCTCTTTTTCGGAGATTGCAGTCATTGGTCCGCTGGGAATGCGGCTGCGGCTGTTGTACCGGCTGCTGGCTGCAGAAGGTGGTGTGCGTGAACGCCCATATTTTATGGTTGTTAGTCCAGTGGTAAGACGGGGTAAGGCTCCCTCCGTACGTGCCCACTCTTCATGTGCTCTCCTGCTGCTTGTCGGAGAGGTGCACAGTCCATCAGATTGTGCATTTTCTGAATTAGCCCTCTGAAAACGGGGATCTGTGCATTTGAGAATCTCAGTGGCTGACATGCGGAACCCGGTCTCTGAGCGGCTGCCCTTCTTAAGAAGCAGAGCTTTAAAACTGTCATTGCTCGTGGACGAGCGCCGCAGGTTGCGCTGAATGGAGCCGGTTTGACGTGGCAAAGAAGTTAGGCTGGGGCAAGAGCCGGTTGGAGTGACAGGTGGGGAAGGGAGGAAGTTACGGCAGCGGTCCTCTTCAGAATCGCCACGGCCCAGGACCTTCCTCTTTGACCTGTGGATTAACAGACAGCAGGACAGGTTCTCGAGTAAGCCTTTGGCACAGTTGCTGCATGTCTTTCTGTTGATACCATGAGTGTTGCTTTTTAAAAAATCTATAAATGTGAAAGCGCGATCTGAATAATCCCACTTTCTACTTCTATAAAAATGTTAGGGATTCAAACATAAAAATGAATTTCAGGTTTGAGGATTATCAGTTTTAAAGGTTATCAGATAACAGATAACTAGATAATACTACTTTTAGTACTTGCTTTTCTTATCTTGTAGGAGATAAACCATGTCTGTAGTCTGCTATACACTTAGAAATTAACCTTGCATTGAAAAAATCCCTCATCTACCAATATGTTTCCTTAAGATTTAGGACATCATGTTCCCTAAAGGCTTTTTAATCGGAGCACTTGGATGTTAGCTCTTTCTAGGCATTAAACTTTGATTCACACAAATTAATAATGACAAAACTTCTAAGAATATCACTACATCGTGTGCTTTTTAGTTCTTTCCTACAACACTATGACTGTCATACTAAAACAATCTTCCCAGCTCTGTTTGCTTACTGTCAGGTTGGCTGAAATACACAATATTTAAATTATTACCTAATTATTAAATTTAAATTATTACCTTATTAAAAGGTGTGACACCACAATACAAACACTGTGAAGCAGAGCTTGGGGATTAGAGAGGACAAAAAGTAGGACAATCAATTGTTTAAGGGAGCTAATAGATTATGGGTGTAATCTGATCCTAGCTAAACTACAAGGAGACAACACCAGCCAACGACTTGATCACTTGCCAGTCCAATCCACACCTGTAATTGGATGTTCATGCTCTGTCTACGTAGTCTGCTCCAGATGAAACGTTTAGACAAAATTCAACATAAACACATTAACACATGACATGACGCAAACAATAAAATTTAAATGAAAAGATCCAAGCATGTCATAAAAGCTGGTATCATAAACATTGTCTAGACTATTCAAAATACCAGGGTCATAAATATTAATTAATAATATCTTAATACAGAGAGATACTAAAAGGCATTCTGTAGAACTTTGCATTAGCTAAACAACTGAATTTAAACATTTGTTTGTGTAAATTGAAAATATCTACATTTATTATTTCTTAATTATATAAATTATATAAATTTCATATTGATTCTGATAAAAGAATGAATGGCTTTACAGACTTATAAATCTGTTATTATCATGGTTGTGTGCATTAAAATAAATTAAAAGCTGAATTAAAATGTAATAAATAATGCAATTCTACAATGGTATTTTTTTATATATGTAATACGTTTTTTTATTAATATTATCCAGTACATGACAACATTTTACAAAACAGATAACAGAATTATATAAATACTGTATAAAAGGCCCGAATACATGCAGTGTACTGTATATTTTATTTTTTTCATATGAATAACCCATAAACATAACATTTATAAACATACACACTATATATGGAGTATTTTTATTTTGTGAATAATATAAAGAAAATCAGTTTGATGGCTAAGTTTGTCTATTATGAGGAAGAAAGATACTGTAGTTAAGTCCTCTTCCTGTTATTATAGCCAGCTCTGAAATTCTGAATTTTTCTCAACTCTGTTTATTAGACAAAAAAAGTAATTTTTGATGATACGGTGGCTAGTCAAGTTAAATGAACTGCAAAACACAATGAGCAAGGATTAAACATACTGACCTTTCCTGAATAAATAATGTCAGGAGTTTTTACAGGTCAATACAAATGTAATACAGTACTTCATGCAAATGTATAAAACTGATTAATATTAAGTAATGCAAGAGAAACTAAATTATTTATTTACAAATAAATAATCCATTGTGACGGTACGGTACATATTACGATCTAGTAAAACATTTAACCTACATTACCTTTTAAGCACAGCCTACAGCAGTTTTATGTTTATATTTATCCAAATAACAATTTACTTCTATGTACAGTATAATACAGGCTTTGCTGGTTAAATAAAAGTAAATCACATTACCTATGAATGGCAGCAAAGAGGTCTTCTGTAGTACGGGGACGAACAGGCGTCACCATCTCCCCCACAGCCTCTCCGTTAGTGTTAGATGCGCTTTCAGTGCTCGAGTCAAACGCAGCACCTACAACCCACACACAAAACACTCAGCTTACCTCTCAAAGTGAGAAGAAACAATGGAGACAGAGCCTACACTGACTTAAAATCTGAAAGGCTTAAAACCCATGCTGCAACAGACATTTTCTGCTCCTTAAATTATTCACACTTCTTTGGTAGTCCTGCTGTTGTGCAATAACTGCACTTTAGTGAGCACTGCAGAGGCTTGAGAGTATTATAATCTAAACCCACTAACCATCACACACTCAAGGGCTCTCACTTAACTTTCTTAGTCAATTCAAGGGTAGCTAGTTTTGTAATGCATGAAAAGAATCCTAGAGTTGTAGTCTTTCCTGTAGCACGTAAAACAGGACCTGTGTGGGTGGTAATGAAGAGCATCCACTGTGCTTCATGGGAGGGTTGGAGAGGTGTTGATAGAACTACATTGAACCAATTTACTTTAACTTTTCAGAAGAAAGAAAGATTATAATGATCATTGAGGCTATGAAATACAGATCATATAACCTAATAAACATAATGTGATCTAGTAATTCATGCAACAAAAATGCATGTAGCTTTGCAGATGAATCCAAAACTGATAGTAACAGGCAAGTAATAATAGAAGCCCTTACCGCTTTCCTCATGTTCGTCCTCTTTAAAGCTGATGGATCCCGAGCTGCTGCTTGAACCATCATCTGATGCACTTTTATCATCACAGAACCCAAAGTCCTTATCACTCAGGCCGAGGTCATGCTCATGAAGAATGAGATCAGAGAGTTGCAGGTCTTGCAGGCTGCTTAATGACAACTCGCTGCTCAGAGACATTCTACATTTGACCACAGGAGTTGAAGAGTCTGAGCCACTCTCTTCCTCAACCTCAAGGTCCAAAGGAATTTCTTGCAAATTAACTGCATTTGTCGAGGATGTGCCATCCAGTTGCCCTGAGTCAAGTATTTCTTGTTCTCCATGAACCTGTTGAAGCTTGAGTTTATTAGAGACAGTTAGGGGCATAATGGGTGGTATAATAAGGGAAAGATTGGGTTTCTTAGGTGATATAGGAGGCTTCTGTTTCAGCTGAGAACTTTGAGAAGAAGCTGAGGAGTTTGTGCATTGCAGAAGCTCATCGGAATATAAAACTGGAGATGTCTCAGGAAGGTGCCCTGAAACATTCTGCCAAGTATTGCTGAGATTATCAGCTGAGCCGAGAGGTAAACAACCAATTGAAGCCTCAGGGAAATCTTGTAGAAATTTGTTCAGTAAATATTCTTGTTCAGATGTAGTGTTTTCTGACTGAGTCTCGCTTTCCAGGGACTTTCCTGAGTTTGTTTCAGAATGATTATGTGCTTGGTCATCAAAACCATCAAAAATAT
>JAUMHR010000072.1:11475336-11486403 GCA_032361145.1 Enteromius fasciolatus | reverse complement strand
TATATATATATATATATATATGTATTAAACAAAAACTTTCATTTTAGATGTGATTACTCGTGATTAAGGCATCTTCATATATATATATATATATATTAATAACTTAAGGTTTCTATATGTACTTAAAGATGCATTTAATTATATTGTCCATATTTTGCATTAACACCACAATTATCTTGGACCACACTGACACCTAGTGACACACCATCATGCTGAAACTTTTTAGTACCAATGCCATTTGAACAATTTCTATACTGGCATTATATGGATTCATGCATTTCCAACAGTGAATATGTTCAACAATTGAAACTCATTTATACTTTTTTTTATTAGATTACTGATATGAAAAGTCAGATTTTTGCATTTTTTGTTAAATTCCTTCATGTATAAAAATTTGAATTACTGGGAAAATTGATTACGTTATTTGAGAGGGGAGTAAGGCACTACAAAGAATTGTGACAATGAATAGGAATCACACCTAGTTCAGTCTGGATGTTGTCAGGAACTCCTGTTATTGTCTTTCTTCTTTGCACCCTCTTGGGTCTTCGTATTATGGTATCAGTGTTTGCTGCAGAGCGACGGAAACTGGCCTGACGGTCAAAGTTCTCACCTAAAGATGTAATAACAGAAAACTAGTGTTTATTAATGGCATGCCTCTTGCTGAGAAAGAGACACTACATTGCAGTGTGAAATGCATGGAATATCATAAAATGAAATGCAAGATATATCTACAAATAATACAGACAGAATCTTTTAATTAATTAGTTTTTCCGTTTTTAGTATATATATGTGTGTGTGTGTGTGTGTGTGTGTGTCAATATTGGCTAATTTTTATATTTAGGTAACCTTTGCCATCATCTTATGCTTACAATAATAATTTAATAACACTTTTAAATGCAAATGAATACCCATTTTACTTATTATAATGTCAAAATGATTATTGGCCTGAGTTTTAATACTGGTGCGTCCCTAACTGTAGGTGAAAAGAACTGACATAATTATAGGAACCAACTTAAAATATTATTATCCCACTGTCCAAAATTACTGTTTAATGAAAAGATATGTGATAAACAACAGAATAGTTAACGGCACTGATCTAAAACCTTCAAGATTACTACAAGAGATGTTTAATGATTTAACAATGGATGTACCTGTAATGTTGATCGGAATGACATCAGTGGCCACCGACTGGGCCTGTAGTCGCATCTTCTCCTCAGGAGTGGGCAAAGGTAAACAGCTGGTCCAGCTTCTCTTGATGTCCATGTCATGTTCCAGCAGAGGGGTCTGAGGCGGCATTGAGTACACAAGCTTCTCCTCTTCATTAGGTGACTCTGAATCCTGAACACAACACAAACAGACTGATTTAATGAGGTCAGGCTTCGGTGAATGATAGCCCAGCCGATGCCCAGTGATTGGTATCGTCTGATATTTGGCCATTTCTATTGTTAATTCAGTTAAGTGCTTTCCAAAAAGAGCAAAGTAAAAAAGACTCTTGGAGTGCATTTCCCTCCAGTATTGTCGGGTGACTGAAATATTTCTCTGAGCAATAAGCCCAGGGGAGCCCTGAATGGAAGAGAGCTACTCTCTAAATTATTCACGCTAATTTGAGATCAGTGTTACAGGCAGTGTATTCAACCATAATGTGTCTCGATACTCTTATTTTATTTTTTAGGAACTTTGAATCTTGTGTCCTGCTTTGCATAACCACTTCTTATAAATTTGCAAGACTGCTTGAGGGAAATACACAATCTAATTATGTATTAATGTCTAATTTGTGTAATCTACCATACTCAATGTCTTTGAGGTGAAAACACGCTTTACGGCGGGTGACTAGCACTAGTAGGTTGTGTTTGAAGACGCTATGAGGACTTGTTAGGATCTGAAGCCACCTTTCACACAGCACAGTGCTACCACTGACTAGCAACTGCAGTGAGAGCGGTACCTTTCTTTTCCAAGATCTCAAATGACAGCAGAGAGAGAGGCAAGACTGCGATAGGCAGTCTAGGACTTTAAACCGCTTGGTGAGAGGAAAGAAAAATTCAAAATAAAAGAACAAAACAACATCAAGTGAAGTGAGACATTACTTTTATTTAGGATTACAGAATGTGGAACATTTTGTTTCTAGTTCTACTCATTGTTTGTAGTGCTGGAATACACTGATAGCATGCAAACAGCCACTAGGGGGCAGTGTAAAACAAGTGACCCAAATCATCTTCATGTTGAGTATTTAGGAGAAAACTGGGCCTTTTGTCTGTTTCGTGCACATATGAGCATGCATTAGCTCTCATTACAATACATTATAACAATTCGTGAATTATTGGACTACATAAACAAAAGCCTTTTCACTGACAGGATATTGGCGATAAAATGGTCAAATTGATTATAAATGGCATGACATATTGCACGGCCAACCAATTAAATTAAGTTGTTTTTCTAGCAGCAGCATGCATGCTAATGTAACGGGAAGGACTGTGATTAAATTTGTGTTTAAGGTTAGGTTTACCTTCTTTTTCTTCTCTGTCTTCTCCTCATCCAGGTGCACATTTTCACAAAGGTTGGTTGCAGAGAAGCCAGGGCTTTGGGAGTAATACTGGGAACTGCGGAATCCATCTTTCCTGAGCTTGTCACACTCTGGAGAGGTAAACATAACCGTCCAATCATTAACATTATTTGTAGTGTTAATGAGTATGTGAAGACTATTAAACAGATCACAGGCCTTTCCATGTGGAGAACTAAATGAAGCAATAAAAGTAAAAAATATTTCTTAGAAAAAACAGCTGCAGTGCACATGTTCTGTAAGTGGAAGGACTACTCATTAA
The DNA here is from genome assembly GCA_032361145.1 of Enteromius fasciolatus. NCBI lineage: Eukaryota > Metazoa > Chordata > Actinopteri > Cypriniformes > Cyprinidae > Enteromius > Enteromius fasciolatus. Next base: position 11,483,584 of record JAUMHR010000072.1, on the reverse strand, counting down.
CAGAATTGAAATAAATGAAACACATAATTGTTTTTCGAGAACAAATGAAAATGATTAAGGTATTTTTAGCCAGCACAGAATGCAGCCCGATAAGCACACTGCAAAGAAAAGATTTCACATAAAGGCTGATGACTCTTGTATCACACTCAGCAAATTACTAAACAACTGCAGAGCCACAGCATCCTTTTGACCTCAGTGCAGAGAGGGCAATTACAGAATGATAGACCTTGCAAAAGAATTATATAACGATAGATAGATAGATAGATAGATAGACAGACAGACAGACAGACAGATAGATAGATAGATAGATAGATAGATAGATAGATAGATAGATAGATAGATAGATAGATAGATAGATAGATAGATAAATAGATAGATAGGTAGATAGGTAGGAAGGCAGGTAGGTACAGTAGGTAGATAGATTTCTGGCACTAAGAGCTCCAGTCAAATAAAAGAGTACTGTCTTTTTTTACTTAGAGTTCAACCTGAATATGTCAAAACTGACTGTTGGGTTATGGATGGCCTGCAGAGTGGGGGTCTCCACCTCCACCTAATGCCACTGACATATCCATTTATTTCAGCTGATCACCTCCTCCGGCACCTTCATAATGAGTGCCTGCTGAGTAACACTATTAGCTATTCTCTCTCTCTCTTTCTCGCTCTCTCTCTTCTGTCTTTATGCAGAGCTCAATGTAATCACTAATCTTCCTGCTGTAGCTCACGATAAGACGCAGCGCCTTGTTCAGTGTAGCTTGCAGTTTGTACAAAATGCACAGTATCTCAGCTGGTTACTGCCTTAAAATCTAACATGTAAGAAAAGCAAACCTTCAGTCTTACATCCGCTTTCTGTATTTTCACTTACAAGGGCCTAGTGAGAAAAACAGATTACTTCAGGATATGAACTGATTAGTTTTCACGGCAAACAAATCCCATTTCAGTTACTACATGCCGCAAATAAATATGAGTTCAATGTTAAAAGAATGGGATTAGAAGATATTTATACTGCATAGAGGATGGTAATATGTATACTGTGCACTGACCAGGTGATTATACAGTTCAGTAACGCAAACCTGCAATGTCAGCAAGCCTGCAAACAACATATAATGCAAGTAGGAACAGCTTCTTAATATTAATATATCAAACACATATACTGGACAGAGGCAAGAGGTTCAGTTAGATTGCATGAATTATAAAGCACATCACTTAACCCAGAAATAAGATGTGTTTCTCATACGACCTATTATGAGGAGCAAATTATTAAAGTATATATTGTAGGAGTATCGGTATGTTTTAGGAGGCTTATAATATTTCTTCACAATGTGCTAATCAGTATAAACTCTACTGGCGTCAATAATTATAATTAGCTGTTCATTTAGAGCTCTGATTAGTGATTAGAGGCTAATGCAGGTTAATACGTTAGTAGCTCACAGAGAGAAGAGTGAAAGAGAAAGTACTGTATAATCCTTAAGGGGACTTAACTCCAAACCTTTCACTTTACCATCTTACTGCAGGCAACATTTTAGTTTAGTGACCATAAAAATGAGTTATAATAACAAACAGCTTTGTCTTCCATCTAAGAAGGGGTTCATTCTGTCATAATATATTTCCCCTTTAAGTCATTAAAAACTGGTATGACTTTCTTCTGTTTCTTCTCATTTTGTTTTAATCTTCATTGTGAGGAAGATTGATTTGCAGATTTGAAATGACATGAGGGTGAAGGTATCAATGGATGATAGTAACTGATTGTTGCAAGGTTACCAATCAGTCAGAACCTATATTGTCAATAAAAATCGACTGTTGTACAGCTGCAGTGCTGGCAGTCAACTCTTAACTGCTGCATTGTGATTCACAGAGTGAAAATCATTCAGAAGCTGTGATGTGGGTGGTTGATGAATGCAAATTAGATTAAAAATATATATTTAATTCACAATTATAACAAACAAACAACAGCCGTGACCCTGCTGAAGCTCACTGGGGAAAAAAGGGGAAAACAGACATTTGGTGTGCCACCTGCTGCCCCCGCTGGAGCCAAGACAGCTCACAAACACGCACCAATACATTAGCATTCCAGAGGACTAGTTATTTAGGCAATAGCAAGGTCAAATGAGAGAATTTAAGAAGAGGCATCTGGTTTCCAGATACAAAGGAAAGGATGTTGTTCACTAGTAGAATAATATACCAAGTGCAGCAGAAGGTCAAATGACGAGGACATCTGCCATGATTAGCTCTACTGAGGCTGGTTCAGGAAGGTTTTTAAAAATCCCTGTGGACAGTGTATTGATGCAATGTAACATGAACCTAGCAGGCAAAGACACAAAACTTGAAAGTGTAAAGTCGACAGGAAAATACAACCCATTTTACTTCCATCATGTGAAATATATTTAAGTGGAACTAATGGACATAGACATTAAGTGCTAATGGGTATGGTGGTACTTAATGGAATAATTTGGTTATTGGCTCATATTTTAAACCACTATGTCAAACATCTCACCAAATCATGGAGAGGATATCCATTTGTTTACAGTATATAGAGACAATTTGTGGTCTGTGCTCCTGTGCAATACATTTTTACTGTGAGATTTCATTTGAAAGTGGACTTACCAACCCTTTAGCATGTACTTGTCTTGTCTTGTTCACCTTTGAAAATATTTCATCCATACTTGGCAATAAGGTTTTGAAGATTTTTGAAATCCTGTATTAGAGTAGTCTAAAACACTGTTTTTTATTATGATGCATATTTTGTATGTTTATTATTAACACACTTGATTCAGATCATAAGCTTATTGCAACTCATTTAATGTGACGTATACAATACATATTTTTTAAGTCTTGCCGACGTGTTTTTCTAGAGATCACAAAAGCCCTGAAATCACATAAGTGTGAGTTGTCAGCATTGCCTATGTCTGAGATAATACTAGCAGGCTAAATATCTGGATTTGTCTGCAATTCAGAGTCTTGCATTGTGAAATGACTTCTGCAACAACCCACAGTACGGCCAATGGGAGGGCAAGATACAGGGTAATGCTCATGTGTTATCTTATGTCCTTTCATTTACAGTATCACTTCTCGTTACGGTTATAACGGTCAATGGTCTGTAACAGAGAAATCCCATATTCTTCTTCAGGGCATTTTGTATTTTGAGATCTTATCTTCTAATGAATCACTGCTTGTACTATTTAGATTGTAATTTAGAAAAGACAAAAAAAAAGGAAAAATTACTGTAGTTTTTGTCTCTGACCTCTGAGGACTGTTTTCAGGTTGACTTTTGCCTGGCGGTGGAGGTCCTCGACGCAGGCCGGCCTGGATCCTGGCAGAAAGACATTCTCCTGTTGGTGCCAGGGGGCTGTGTAGTGCACCGACCACTTGCTCTCCTCATCTAGACTGGACACCGCTATAAGAAACAAGGACACATTCAAATTAAACATTTTAAAAGTAAGGTCAGTGGTTTGTGTAAAAGTGCACTGCAACTATTTAGACTGCTGAAAATGATATTTATGAAAAACTATACAATGTGCACTAAACATTTTTGCTACTCTAGCTTTTAAGTAGAATGATCCTCCACTGATGGTCCAGGTTGGCTTTTGTTAGTTAGTCTTGATTAACTGGTAGATATTTGCAGCAAGATGTTTGTAATGAAGCTATACAGCAGAAATGCACTTCTTTTCAATGGAAAAACTTGAATAAAATGGTCTTTTAGAGCTATTATGGAGTGTAAATGTAGCTACCTGGTTGATATTAGTGATATTTGTTTATTCACCATCATTTAACACTCAAAACTAATCTTTAAGATACTAATACATTATTAAGTCTCCACCATTTACCATTTAGATTAGTATTTACAATGATACCTACTTGTAGCATTCATTTTTATTAAATGACATAAAAATTATAATACTAAGCAAAACAATAAATTATTGGCTTATCAGTATGAGTCAGATTTTTAAATCAGTTTTAATTCTAATCAACTTAATTCAGATGTCAGTAGGAGGAGATGTAATTCAGACAGAACGAAAAGCTCTGCCTTCGGCTGCAGCCGCCAGGCACATGAGACTTGGGAGCTGCAGTCATGTGCAGACTCTTAGGCTCCCTCAGAGAGAACACATGAAAAACTGCACTCAGGGCCGGGCCAATCAAACACTTCTGCACCACTGCGTCTAAAGACACTGGAGACATGCTTGTCTCTGGCTGGTGCCTTGACAACCCAGATTAAACGATCAATTATGCCAAGGCCCTCCGGACAAGATTAAACAGGTCAGTCTTATCAATGCATTTTTCCATACAAAAAGTATGTCAGTGATTATAGATTATTCACAATAATTGTTTCCTGAAGTTCAAGAGGTCATGCGGGAGTCATGAGCTCAAACACATGAAGGTAGAATTCACTAGTCCACCAAAACATCAATAACTCTGTTGGAATATACCCTGAGGATAATTCAAATGTGTAAACAAGTACAGTATAAGTGCTATCTAAATTAAATGTACAATTACAACATTCATCAATATTGTTATTGATTGTCACCTACCACTGTCTCATAATTGTCTCAAATCTAAAAGTACAGTGTAAGTGTAATCTAAATTAAATATACAATTACAACACTCATTGTCATATATATAATATTCTACCCCCCCTAAAAACAACATAACATTAAAATATTCATTATATATATATACATATACAGTATAGGCAACATTTGGTGAACACTAAAGGTAGAATATATTAAAAATGAACAAAACAGTGCATCACAGCATTACACCAATAAAAAAAATCACTCAAAGTTGCAGAACAAGGTCACTATAAGGAGTCCAATGCCCCGCTATAAAAAGAAACTCGCAAATAAATGTAGCACAGCGCTCTGAATCGGTTACATTCAACCAACAGCAGCAATGATGAATAACCCCACACCACTAACTACTTCAGTCTACTTGACCTTGAGATGCACGTGTGATAAAATAAACCAAAACCAATACTGTACATGATAAGAGGAGCTTACCCTTCTTTTTGAAGTACTTAATGACAGATTTAAGAGTGGTCGAGATGAACACCATTGTGACGGGTGATCGATCCCCAGAGAGATGTGCGCATAAGGATGTATTAGTCCACCATCGGAGCGAGTGAGTGAGAGGAAGAGAAAGGGGAGAAAAACCCACCACTACCCATACGACACTTTCTCTTTACTCATTTTACGCTGACTGGCACAGCATGCAACACTCCCCCTCCTCTTCTACCTCTCTCTCTCTCTTTCTCTATCGCTCTCTCTCACACACATTTGCCCACCCCAGAGGATATTCAGTTGCTGTTTGAGTTATACTCTCTCTCTCTGCATCCTCCTTCCTCTGCTCATCAATTGTGCGTCTCTCCTCCCCTCGCGTCTTTAGCAGTAGTGCATGACTCTCTGTCGCATTGCATAGGTTTAAGTCTCTCTCACCTTGCCTTTACTGCTGTGGAGGTATAACAAACTTGGATCTGTGCCATACACTATGGATCACTGACAATCAGCCTATTGTGTTTCTCTACACCGCTGCAGCCCCTGCCACTCCTCCTTTCGCTCTGTCCTTTTTCTTTTAAGCTGGGGGGCCCAAGACGAGTTTGAAAAGGATCCTAGGGCATTCAGCGGAGATTAAGGTGGTGGTCACCCACCCAGCTCCTATTTAGGGGCTCCTTGCTGCAGTATTTCATTAGTGTTGAAGCAAGTGTAAGTTTCTTTCTCCTCCTTGCTCCATTTTTTTTTTCTTTTTAATGAACCGTGAACAGCCACTCAGCATTTTCACACGTGAGGTTGGACAGAACTGCATTTGGATTCAGTGCACATGACTCATGGGTTTGCGATATCACTGTACAGTATGCCTTTGGCATACAGTGAACCTTTTGGGACAGAAAAGACATATTAAGTATTCAGACCTTCAAGTTGGATTTCTTGAGCAAAGGACAGCTAGACTTGGTATTTACCAAGCATGGCGTGCCAATCAGTAAATTACAGCCCTCTGTTCATCATAGCACACTCTGATGACACACAGATGGCCATGATGCATTGACACTGATCCAACGCGGCTACCATCATATAGAGCGTGACGACCACTCAGTGGCACAGCAAATGTCTCTCCCAGTTTTTTTGCACTTTATGAATAAGAATGGGCTACAAAAATCTGAATATGCAGTAACAGTTCATCAGAACGATTTTACAACAGTGGTAAAAATGTTAACTGCCCTTTTCCAACCAATAAACTGATTTGGTAGTTTTCCCTTATGTCAATTTACTGGAATTTGACACCAATTTACTTTATTTTGGGTGAATATAAATAAATATTTTGCAACATTTCAAAATTGCAGCTTTTTGTATTTTTCATCTGTAGAGGAAGGAATTGTTGATTGGATAGAGGCAGATCTAAATGCAAGCTTGTGGATTGTAAGAAAGGGTTGTGGTTTAAGCAGGCTTAATGATTAGAGAAGTCTGGCATACTGTATATCACCTCGGAGAAGCCATGACATTCTGACACAGATGAATTAACATCAATTCAATTTTTTAGCCAATTTTTTGAATAACCCTTCAGTCATAGAGGCAGCATAATTTCAATCCAGTTATCGATCTCAACTGCATAATAAACAGTACAAACAATAGTGTCATTCATTCATTCATGCATTCATTATCTTTCGAGTCTTCTTGCACTTAAATGGGCACATGCATATGCAAAATATTATCTCACAATATCTGTCTCTGCAAAGATTCTCTTAAATAGTCAGATACGTCTTGTAAATGAACGTAAACAGTGAAAAAAAGAAAAGAAATTGCATTTGTATCATTATGTTGGATTTGTGCTTCCAGTCTTAAAGAGACAGCAACCTATATCTACTGCTCTCTGTCATTGATGTAAGTAACAAACACAACTTGAAAAAAAGATGAATCTCTATTTAATTTATACAGTGAACAATGTGCAGTGTTGTATTATTTAAATAATACGTATTTAGTGTAGTATTTAAATACTGTAGTAATAAAAATAGTAAAAATTGCATCCCTACTCTCTAGACTTAACTCCCTAGAATTTGGGCTATTTAAATTCATTTTGGGCTACCAAAATCTGAAGAATGGCTGTCCTGAAGGGCTACCAGTGATTTAAAAATTTTGCAAGCCCTGATTTAGCACCAATATTTAAAAAAACAAACAAGCAAAAACAACGAGCACCCTGGTTCCTTACACTGTAGCTACTGCTTCTAGATCTGCTTTACTTGTTTTTTTTCCTGCCTGATGTTGTGTATTCTGTTGGCTTACCCTGGCTCAGCTAAAGGGCACCCTCATAATGAGATTGGGGTACAGCCCCCTAAAATGCTAAAAAAAAACTTTCTGCCTGACTGATTCTATTGTGTTCAGTGGTTTCCAGCACTACCAGTCCTAAAACACTCATACTCATATACACACACAAACTAGCACTCCTCCTCCCCATGTCCCAGACAAGACATTAACTGAAGAAGACAAACTTGTCCGTGTAAAGCAGCTGGAGGGCCATCATAAATGCCCATTAAGCACTAGCCTGAGGAGATGAACAACAGCTAAATGAATTTCTCTCGCATAACGCAATATTGTTTTTCCCTCACTGTATACCTAAAGAACATATGGCAAATTGCGTAACTATAGAAGAAGCAACTCTTAATGACTTGCATGGATATGCAAACCATGGTCCAGTTGGGATTTTAATGCTGCATTCGTGCTAATACAATAGAAATGAATAGATCCGTAATGAGTCAGAATGGGGATTGTGAACAAAACTCCAGCAGTGTGTGGACTCCCTCAAAGACGTCTCAGCTATTGTGTGTCGCTGTGCGAAAATGCCAGCCAGACAGAAAAACGTAGTATACCACAAAAGACAGGAAGGAAAAGGAAGAAAGCACTTGAACTTTAATGAGGAATGGGTTTGTAGACAGGCTTTTCTCTGTATGTAGAGAGTATAATCCATTTGCTGCATGATACTTTTGCATGTGTTTTTTGCAATAAAGATCAGCAGAGTCAGAAAGGCTTCATTAGCAATTGCTGTTACATCTTGAATCAGAATTTTCCATCTCCATGTTTGTTCCGCATTCCTCTGATTAAACAGCCTTAACAAATGCAAATAATTATTCACTGCAATCACTCTCATATTCATAAATTCATAAGAGAGATAATAGTAGCTGAAAAGGTTAGCATGTTCTATCACCTTTAATCAAAGCAGTCATCACATTGACTACGTTCCCTTCATAGTGAGCAAAAACATGGCTGAT
>JAUMHR010000072.1:11457343-11467823 GCA_032361145.1 Enteromius fasciolatus | reverse complement strand
AACCCACACAAGTGGCTCAGGTAGTGCAGCTCATCCAGGATGGCACATCAATGCGAGCTGTGGCAAGAAGGTTTGCTCTGTCTGTCAGCCTAGTGTCCAGAGCATGGAGGAGCTATCAGGAGACAGGCCAGTACATCAGGAGACGTGGAGGAGGCCATAGGAGGGCAACAACCCAGCAGCAGGACCACTACCTCTGCCTTTGTGCAAGGAGGAACAAGAGGAGCACTGCCAGGCCCCCGCAAAATGACCTCCAGCAGGCCACAAATGTGCATGTGTCTGCTCAAATGGTCAGACTCCATTAGGGTAGTATGAGGGCCCGACATCCACAGGTGGGGGCTGTGCTTACAGCACAACAATGTGCAGAACGACTGGCATTTCCCAGATAACACTAAGATGGGTTAATTCGCCACAAAGTTGCATCAGCCTGTAGTGTGCTTTTCCACTTTTGAGTGTGACTCCAAATCCAGACCTCCGGGTTAATACATTTGATTTCCATTGATATTTTTTGTGTGATTTTGTTGTCAGCACATTCAACTATGTAAAGAAGAAAGTATTTAATAAGAAAAATTCCTTTATTATATTTTGCCATTTTTTTTATTACCTCTGTTTAAAACACTGATAATTTAATAACCCTTAAATAGTAATTCTCAAAAATGAATATCCGTATTTATACTGTACATAATGAGCTTGTGATGCCAAAATTCACATCTACAGTAGCATTTAAAAATAACTAATTCTGTTCTTTAGTGTTTTAGATTCAATTTACTTAGCCAAATACTTTAATATCGACCATAACATGAAAAATATGATCGGCTTATCCTATAGGCCAGAATTAAAAAATTGGAACATCCCTAATCTCAAATCAGGTTTTACTCAAAACTTCATTTCAGCTTAAAAGCTGCTGTCATTACAGAAAAAGGAGGACGTGCACAAATGTACATATTTCAGATACCACTTCACTTGTATATATATAGAGCTATCTGCTGTATACATCCATGTCCAATATGGATTATTGGAATGCCAGCTTAAAGCTGTTAATGACCTTCCCTCAGTATTCAGTATTCAGCCCACCAGTGTTCCCAGCTAGACTAATGTTGTAACTACACAGTAGTGCTAATGCACCACATTATTCTTTTAAGCAATAAATAACTTGATTACAGAAGACATTTGAGCAGTACAAACATGCAGCCCATAAAACTAATTTTACAGATGCACTTTATCACACACTCCTACAAAGAAGCATCTCGGAGGAGGAAACCATTTCCAAATCCTCCCATCTGTCAGTCTCTCGGTGTTTTGTCTCTCGTTCTTTCCACAGTGTTTTGAAGAATGCAGTAACATTCTGAGACTTTGATTCAACAATACAATCATTAACCCATCTTGGAATCGTCCCCTTTGGCATTTCTGAAATAAAGAATGAACGCTCTTTGCCTATTATCTCAACCCTGAAAATATGTCCAGGCCAAACTCGATGGTCTCCACCAATGTTCCTGGGGTCAGACTCAGAATTCCATTAATGTGGAAGGGAGGGTCCACTCTGCACATGCCTCGCAACTGAGACCCTCATGTGGGGCTGACATATCTGGAATGGCCATCATTCTTCAGGGTCCAAGCCAAGCCTGACTAATGTCCATGATTCATAACTGTCACAGGAACCATGAATGCCTCGTGTGAAATAGGAAAAACTGCATAATAGGACATTCATGCTTGCATGAGACTCAAATCCAGGTGTTTTAACAATTAAGCCTGGATTATCACTGCAAGATTTGGAAAAATGATCATCATGACAGATGAGACGCCCATAAGACTCCATCTTCTGCATCTTCAGTCCAAAGCAAGCAAAAACAAGGCAAAATCCTCCTACTTGAATGGATATGATGGGATGATTGGTCCTATGGGTTGGATTTCAAAAAGAACGAGACAATAATTGGATTACGTCCAATCTTTTGGAAAACAGTAAAGAGGAGAGAGAGGAGGCAGGTACCTTTATCTAGGTCAAGCAAGCTTCATTTATTTACACAGAAGAGCACTTTCAGGCTTTTAAAGTGAATTACACTCCAAGAAATACCAGTCCCTGCCTCCCACGAGAGTCGTCTTTACTTCTCATTTAAGTCACAGAAGGACGCTGATTTGATTCAAGACCCGAGGAGCAGCTGACTAACAGAATGCCCTTTTAGCTGCTCATTAGGGAGCCGCTAAACTGTCTCTCCGTCATGTGACACTTTTAGAGAAGCCTGTGGGTTGTGGGTCACCGCATACATTTGCACCCGGTGATTACACCTCTGACAACAGGAGTCAGTCCATAAAGCAACTTTACTTTATGAGAGCAGATGCACTTACTTGGAGGCTGGTGTGCAATGTGTCGCTGTACAATTAGCTGAAAAAGGAAAATCCACAAGGGTTTTTGAGGGAAGAGGAGGAGCGCTGCTGGTGTTGATATGAGTGATATGAATGCACTTGTTTTGGAGCTTGACTTTAAAACATGAGCCTGTCTCAACCTGCACAGAGGCCTCAGCTACAGACCGACTGCATCCAACTTCATGGTGCTGCCGCAAAGCACAGATTTTTGTAAACAATACTGTTCACAGAACAATGAAGCATGCTTTAGGTCAGATTGCATGCAGTTTAGTGGATCTGATCCATTTCATATCTATGTGAAGCAAAAAAATGCACCATTCTACCAAATTAGCCAACAAATATAAGTTTTAATAAAAAAAACTATGAATAATAGAACAAACTAAATTTAGAGGAACAGCAAAAATATAAAATTTTAAATTTATTTATTGTTTTAATGATTTAAAAATACACTTTATTAACATTTACTTTTAATGTAATAAATTATAATGTGTGTAAAATGCCACCACTTAAAACTGTTTTTGGGTTTAAACTTAAAAGAGTAAAAATGGCAAAAACTACTGTACTGTCAATTTGAAACCAATATGCTAAATAACTGTTAAATGAATAGAAAAAAAATAAAACCTTACTGATTATCCCTCTATGGATAACTTTGTTGAATGAAAAACCGATATTATGCTATTTTAATTTGACCCTTCTATCAAAACTCTAAAGAAAAGGTCAGGAAAAAGTAACTTTGAAGACTTTCACTTTGAAAATCACTAACTTGGCACTAACCAGTCATGACAAAAACACAAAATATCAATGTGACTTTTCATAGCATGACCCTACAGGTCACTGGTGAATAAAAGAGGTGATCGGTGTCAAAAAAAATCAGGTCACCATGCTGAGCAGATTATTTATGCTTGACATGAAAAATACACTGGATAACAAAAAGTCACAAAATAACAGACAAGCAAAAAGAAAAGAGAGGAAAAATGAGGGTGAACCAGAACACACTTGGACAAACACACACAATATTGCAAAACAAAAAGTGAATACATTCATGCATTAGAGAGATTGGGTGCACCAAAATTAAAAAGTACTCATGTTATTCCAATCCTCTATATACAGTAACTTTCTGGTACAAAAAATGAGTTTCTTTTCCACTGTTTTTCATATGATAAACATAAAGGAGAAATGGACTGTCAAGATCCAAACTGACAAGAAGCACCATAAAAAACACTACTTCTGAAGCTTGAAAGTCTTTCATTATACCAACACAGAAAAGAGCGACCTGCACATTCTTCTAAATGTCTTTTTCACATAGAGGTTTGTAACGCAGCAATAAATAAATGATGACTAACTTCTATGTCTAACTGAACTATCCCTTTAAACTAAACACAAAGCATTTCATACACTATTTAAAGAGCAGATGAGGAACACAAAATGCCAGCGCGGAGCCAAAACCACAAAGAATGACAAAGCTGCAACACTTGCAACTTGCATTTCTAAAGTGAAATTTGCCATGGAATCACAGCTCGCTAGAGTTCACATAAAAGATAAAAGTTTCTTCCGTCCTCATATACAACCTCGCTCACATCACCTCAAAACTCTGGCACGGTCACCATAACTTTTCTGACAGATTCCCACTCGGCAGACTGCAAGCTGCACTTCCTAGCATGAAAACAAAGGAACCGGAGGAGAGAGCAGTGCTTTGAAACTGAGCAGGACATTTAACTACCAGCTGAGCTTGATCCCCTCCCTTTGTCTTCCATCAGGGAACTGTTACACTCTGAAACTGCAATAACTTGCGTATGTCTCCGAGCCGTTCTTTGTCTTTCTTTTTTCAGTTTTGAAGGACTGACACTTACCTCTCAGACAGAACATGGTCTCCAGCCTCTTCCACTGTGTGTTGGTATTTGCTGGGAAGTGTGTCAAGAGTTTTGCAGAGCACTGTCCTCACACAGCCCCCGTCCCTCCAGAGCACAAACACTCACACAGGTTCATAGACACTATCTCTAACCCCCTCCCTCGCTTTCACCCACGTATACACACACACACGGTGGCAACCTGCCAGCTCATGCGCCCTGGGAAAGTGTTATCCAACCCCATAGTCCTGCCGTTCCATAGGACTGACAGTGCAGGACAAAGGACAGAGAGGTGGAGGGATTTTGTGAGAGAGACTGAGTGAGTCAGGGAGACCCCCTCCTTCTCTCTCTCTTTCTCTCTCTCCCTTCATCCTCATCTGCAGCACTGCAGAGCATTGATTGTTCTTAACGTGGCTGTCAGCAGTTCAGACGTCGCTGGCTTTTAAATCAAAGTTAAATATAGCTAAATCCCCTCGACTCAATTGTTTGTGACAGAAATAAAAGGTCATTGTCCTAGGCTGTCATCGACCGCTAATGCTTCGTCTAATAGCCAAAACACACAAAACTTGCTTTGTGCACTGCATTTTTCAACCTTAACCTTTGCAATCTTACAACATCTAATGCAAATAGACCTGAATCAGATTCATATATACTGGATATATATAGATAGATGTAACTACCCTTTTTTCAAAACAAACCTAATTCATGTATGTAATTTGTCAATTTAATAGTTTTTCCAATGCCAGTTCTGTTTTACTGAATACAGTAAAGTGAGACTACAGACATTTTTATTTTAGAAGGTCTGTCAATTAATCTTATTAAAAATAAGAAATTGTATGACAATTAAGCATATTATTACTGCCGCATAAATCATTTGTTAAACTATATTATACAATATATATATTATATACAATATATGTATATAATATACATAATATATAATATATTATATATATTATATATATACAATATATATATATTAGTCACAAGATTTTTTTTTGCACAAAATTCAATAATGAATTAAGAATAACATTTGGTCCAATTTAATAACAATCTATTTTTTTTTAGCATTTCTTCCAAAAGTATCTTCTGAACACTAGCATTGCGAGGATGTGAGAAAATAACACTGCAGCATGTGCAATAACAGTGCCCTAACCCATAATCTGTCACTTTTCCTCAAAGCCCAGGGACCATTTAGGATGCTCCTTCTGTATCAGTCATGATCAAACCCTCAACAAAATTTAAACCTCTTGTTCTCTACAGATGATACCTCAAACAGACACACAAACTGAAAGCTCTCTTAGCTGTCCTCTGCTTACCTCTGTAATGGAGAGGAGCATAAACCCACTCATCATATTCATCATCAGTATCCAGCTGCTCTCTGTGGCAGGGAAAGAATCGTCCACGCTTCTCAGAGAGAGTGGAAATATCCACAGCACCGAGGCTTTGAGGTACAGGGTGACTCTTACCCTCTGCCAACTCCCCTCTGTACCTCAGAAAACTCCTCTCTCCCCACATCTCCAAGAACCAGCGCCAACAAAAGCCTGAGTTGAAGCGAAGAGTCAGGCACGTCTCCAGATGCCCCACATTTACGCAAAACAGCAGCTTAAATCACTCTAACATGGAGGGATTTATAAACACGCTTGCGAAGACCAAGGGCGGGTCCTTTTAGAATATCCATGCTTCAAAATATAATTGTCCTCATAAGCTGAATAACAAGCAGGGCTGGTCTTCAACATGCCTTCAAGCTCAAAAATACATTCTTTTTTGTTTGTCTAAGTGAGTTTCACTCCAAACAAGCAAAGTGCACTCTCAGGAAGTCCTAAGAAGACGTTTGGACAGAAAGTGGGGAACTTCCTCTGCTCCCCAGCTGTGACACGTCGGTGCGTTGGCGTGAGCAAGTGTGTCTGTGTGTGCGCACATGTGCTCCACCAGCTCGGCTGTGTCTGCTCCAGCACGATTTCTGCATGCTCTTTCTTCAGGTGGAGCAAAATAAACTCCATCTGCTATTCCTCTCAATGAATAAGGCGATTTGAAGCCATATTAAACTGAACAGATGCTGGCTAAACCACAAGATTCTTACACTACTCCTGTCTGATCTTCATAAGGCAACACTTTAGCGTGGTCAACACGCACCCTATAAATAGATAAAGCAGATTAATTTCTTTAGAGTGTCTTATGGCTGAGCAGGGAAAGGCTCTTAGAACTAACACATAGTGAGTCTGTTATTTTAATGAATTTGGCATGATTATTTACCTATGATGAGAACAGACTGACAGTACAGAAAAAAATACACAAACGGGTTAATGTGAATGTATCCAGTCCAAAACCACAGAAAAATCTGAGCAGACATGAAATGTTACTTGTTTAGTAAAATTGATCAGCTGCACTATATAGAAAAAGAAACCCCCCCCACTATATTTCACATTTAGAGGTAGATATACTGTACACCTCTTTATTAGTTCTTTTGATATAAGAAATATTTATGTGATTCATCCATAAGCTAATGGCATATAAATTGGGAGTTTCAAAACTTTTTTTGAACTGTACATTTTCAGAGTTCCAGACTGTGGCTAAAATGGTTGCTAAAAATGTAATCATGAAAACATTGTGTAAGGCATCAATCTCATAAGATTGCATTATTAAATCACATTATAAGATTGGTGTATATGCTTTCAGCATGCAAGAACCACTGCAGCACAATCCCTGATTCTGTCTCCATAAGTCAGTGAATCCCACATGGAAAGTACCTATATGAGGATACAGTATATGTACATATATGAAACCTATATGCAGTATATATGCACATATAGGCAAAATTGCATATATGTGCATATACAGGCCATATAGGTCTCCTGTATTGCTTCTTTTAAAAATTAAAAATGTTTTTTATATATTCTAATAATTTTACTAATATATAGGTAAACATATAGGTGAATATATAGGTGCATATATGCACACATATATACATGCATATATGTATGTATGCATATATCTACATATAATATAGGAAAACGGCCAATTTTATATATGTCACATATATTAAAAATCTATATTTAAAACACATATGTTTATATAGGTTATTTCCGTGTGGGATCATTTAGAGCTGTCACTGATTTTCTGTTGTTGGCACCGATAAGATTCATAAACAGTGACATTTATATTGCACAAATAATATTTTTAACAATCAGCCAGTTGAATTTGAATGAGTCCTTCTCCCTTGTGGCTGGAAAGTTTCTTGGGTTATACGTTTTTACCATTGACCAATATCGGCGCCACCAAAGAATGCTTGATAATAGGCAGAAGATGTGTGCCAGTTGGCACAATCAGCTCACCCATAGTCAAATAATTCCCAAAAGCTTTGGAATCAAGCAGCAATCCAAATGCTCCAGACTGCTTTACATGGCATTAATCTGGAAGCTACACACTGACCCTAAAACTCTCTGTGATGGCACCAAAATCTTATATGCCATGCTTGGTTTTGTACATCACAGTTCAACAGGAATAAACTGACACGGGCTTTAAAAATTATTATTTTAATTGGCATGATAATGGTTTTTAATTGTATTTACCTTTATTCGAAACACTTTCTATGTGCTCTTGGCATGCTTAAATGGATAATTAAAGTTTATATGGCTGTCTTATTAATGTCTAGTTTCTGGTGCTTAAGGATATTACAGTAATTATATCGAAACAATAATACAGCACATTTAGGATATTTTATGTCTGAACATAAATGTACTAGCTGCAAATTAGCAAACATATTTCAGCCACAAGAGGGTGCTCTGAACTCAAACATTCTCTTTAACTCTTGAAGATTTGCCTAAAAGGAAAATACTTGTGTAGCCAGCTACTAAATTTGTAAATGTCAATCAAGCACTAACTCAAGACATCATTATGTTCTGAACAGGCAGCTGCTACTCATATTCTGGGATGACATTCAAGCCTTTAAAAACATCAGAAAAGGCATGATAAATAAAGAGAGGGAAACACAAGCTATCAAGCCAGAGCTGTAACAGATACCTGATACAGAAGCTTATCCGACACGCTTAGCTACGTTCCTGTTTACACAAGATTTTCACTTCTGCACAGTGTTTTTGTGCCATTTTGCCCCACATTTCCTTGAGGGACAGATAGGGAACCCCTTGAGCGTCCTGCTAAAAAAACAACAACATAAGTCTCCTTGACTTTATTACTCAATTTTATACATTTTAATTGTAAAAAATAAATAGAATTTATCTAATAGAGTTTATTTTCTTGACAACTTTCCTTTTGGCAAGAAGGTTTCCATATGAACAAATAAAAATGGTTTTGTATTTCAATGCATAAAGAAAAAAATATTATAAACATTTTTTTTTTTGTGACGCTTATGGTTTTCAGTGACTATTGAAATCTCTACAAGGAGCATGTGCTCAAACTGCAAAGTTGAAATTAAATGGAAATGCAAGCTATTCCAGACAGACCATAACTGCGGTTTTACTTATGAGTTGGTCGACTCCACCCAAATAAACCAATGAATTCAAATTTCTCCTTCTCCACACACATACACATTCCAAATTAATGTTGGAGGTATTTTGAAAGGCACTCTCCCCACTAAAGCAGGACTAAACAACCCCAGGATCAGATGTTTTCAGTTAGGATTAAATTGGAAAAAGGGAGCAGCAACAGCGTTGGAGTCGCATATTTCAACCATAAAGTCCAGTCATATGGCCTTGGCAAACTAATAAGCCATTAAAACCACATTAAGGGCACTTGTTGAACCATAACCAATGACCTTACCTCACACATTTACCCCTGTACCCCTTTTACCTGCCATTTACCTCTGTTTTATTTCTCTAGGTTGTTTATTTTTGCACAAAAACTCAAGGACTTTCAGGCTTCGTTTTCTTCTCAGCGCTCCTTTTGGAAACAGACCGAAAGCAGAGCAGTTTCTATTTAGAAATTATTATGAATAGATATATAGTCCTTTCACAACTTTTTTTCCTACATGTATTATTTATCGCATCCGCCTCAGAAATTCAGATAAAGGTAATTCTGGGCTACTTGAAAGCTGTTAAATAATGAATTATATAGACTGAGCTGATTTGTTTTAGAAGGGTCTTGCAAAGCGGCTTGATGAAATGATAAACAAAGACCATCCCAATGAGTATTTAACATCATTATTCATGCACAAGCTCATTTTGAAGATTTGCTTTTTATAAGCCAACCAAAATGACACCAGATATATTTTTGACCAAGAAGACGGCATATATTTTTCATACAACATTTCTACAATAGGCTGAATGCTTAATTTCAAGTTCAAGGAGACTTGTTCACAGATTTTCCTCTGCAGAATGCAACCAGTTATTATAAGGTTTCTTTGACTCTATAGCTAGACTTCAAAAACAGGAAACATTCGCAAAACCAGGGGGAAATCCTGAGGTCTGTCACTGTCCAATCTCAGTCATCTTCCCTCTGATATCTCCAATGCTCATATCTGTGTTATTCCAGTATCACAGCTGTCACCACAGTCTTCACATAAGGTCACCATCTGTATCAGCAATAGTATAGTATACTATAGTGCAATTTTACAGTAATATTTTAAAGACAAAAAGTCTCATTTGAACATAAAACGACATAAAAATATTCTGTATATGAAATGGAGATTGTCAACCAAGTCAAATGCCAAAATACGAGTTCATTCAGCAAACTACACCACAGACTTTGTGGAAGATCCCTTCAAAAAAGCTTTTGACCACCCATTAGTGCAAATACTGATTGTTGATATACAGTATACTTGCCTATTGATTATTACTGGCCTGACTACATCAGACTTCGTACTTCCGATCAATTTGAGTTTGCTTCTGTACTCAGTCTTCTATAATCAGAGACAGCAGGATATCTTTCGGTTTCTCTCCGGCTCCAAAACGGCCGGACCAATCAACGAACAGAGGCTACATTATTACAGTTCCTCGTGAGGAATGAAGCTTATCTGTATGTAAACAAAAAAAAATATCTGTTTTTTGCTACTGTGAAATACTTCCTTTGACGCAACATTCTTTTCGCGAGCAAAGTAAGTCTGGCCAAGCTGTCGTTTCTACCTGATCTCGCGGCAATTCGTACATATTTTACGAGGTGGCCAATTAATACAAATTTGTACGACCTCACTCGTATAAATTCATAAGATTTATTCTAAATCGTACGGATTTTACGAGATTCGTATGAATTTGTACGAATGACCTAAACATAACCCCGCCCCTAAACCTACCCATCACGTGGTTTTAGACAAATGTACG
>JAUMHR010000072.1:11431424-11445645 GCA_032361145.1 Enteromius fasciolatus | reverse complement strand
TTGAGTCTGTTTGGGTCTCTGTATGTACCCATATCAATTCCAGAAAGTTATATATAATACAATTATCTGCCATCTTGATCTTTTTTCATGTGTACAGTACAAAGATGATGTCAGACTATAATTGATTTAATGTGTGAATCAGAGTTCTTGGCTGACTCCCATTACTGACCCCCACCACTGACATTTACCGGAAGCACTATTATTAATAAATATATTTATATGATGTCATCTTACAATGTCAGGCTTACAGGAATAAACCCAGATAGTGCTTTTATTATACTCACTAAGACGTTATTGGAAGATTAGAGCAACTACTCAGAATTTTTAACCATTTAAATATTTGCATCTGCACCAATTTGCATATTTTTGGCCAGTTTAATAAACTTGAGGTGTTTTTCCTCTTTGAGTGTGAGGTTTGTATTCCACTGTATCATGCTATATCCATTAAAAGTTCTACTTATAAGGTTTTCCTAACTCTGGCTCAATTTCTGATGTTATTAAGAGATGCAGTCGTTCATAAAAGTGTCATTGTTTATTAAGATTTTGCACATAGAGCAATAGTCTGTTGAAAACATTTGCATGGGGAGTTTGGAGCTCTCATCTCCTCCCTCTCACCCTTCCTCTCTCCTTCACACATCCTCTCTCTCTTTCACTCGGAGAGTGCAGGATGGAGATAGCGACAGCTCTGCACTCCCTTGCCTGCATTATTAATGAGTGGACATTTCTTCTTTCTCTCTCTGTGTGTGTGTGTGTGTGTGTGGTGCAGATGACTGAGCTAGCCAGCTGAGACGAGGAGATCAGGACCACTCTCCTCATATCCCTGCCACCTGCAGCCATGAATGGTAAGAGCTCTGCTTTATATTTCTCTGTGTGTGTGTGTTTACCCACGTGTCCCAACCAACAGGGTTTGTGTGTGTTCACAGAGGACCTTTAGCCCTTATAAATGCACTAGAACATGAGTTCTGTCCTATTTATCATGTCTCGTTCATATTTGCGGTGTGTGTGCAGGTGCTAAGCTGCTGTCACACACTGCAGCATGCGTTGCTCACACACACCAGCGGCTCTGACCGTCTGCTTTGATTTCTGCCTGTCAGCAGCCCATCTGTCACCCTGACACCTCAATGCTTATTTGATTTTAGTTTTTTTGATAACTGACTTGTAAAAATATGCATTTTGAAGATACTTTTTCAGTTTTTTCAGTAGCTCTACATTTGAATAACAACATCATGCCACTCTGTAAATATTTCAATGTTTATTGAAAGTTTAGTTTTAGAAGTCGTTCTGTGGCAATGGTTGTTTTTATAAAGATAAATGAACGTGTTAGGATATTCAGACAATTTCAACCAAAATGGCTGCTGTTTTCCTTTTTTTTTTTTTTTTTTTTTTTTTTTTTAAATAAGCATTTAATATTTAATTTTAAAATTTTCTAGAAATTTTATGTTATTTTAATTTTATGTTAATCTAATCAAATTGTGAATATTAAATTACAGTAAAACCGGACAGGTTTTAAATTTGGCTTCTCAAATGATGTCACTTCCTCTTAATTTTGTCATTTAAGATGACAGCTTACTCTTCATTTTATGTAAAGAAAAAAAATAAGACAAATGTCAGTTTAACTTGACATGACATTTGTATAGAATGTGTATAGTTTTAAATGAGTATTATGTCTACTGCTGCTTTAAGCTGACTTAACACTGTAATTTCAATAAATAGCACTTTAAACAAATTTTAAACAAATATCGCTTTAAAAGTTCAATTTAAGTCTGACTATATACTTTAATATTTAATGTAACCTTTAATCCTAAATCTTAACGGTTTGGGTTTTATAAAGTCAGACCTAGATAAAGCAAAATGGAATGTGATTACTTCTTTTTTTTTTTTATTTTATTTTATTTTTTTTTTTTTCGTCTTTTCATTGTACACTTACACCGAAAGACAGAAGCAATGTGCTACATATAGCATTCGAACAACCTGACCGTGCAAAATCTCTCTGTAGCTTGATTAAAACCGTTCATTTAAATGTACCTGCTGATTCTAGATTATTGAATTGCACTATTAGAAGTTTATTTCTTTTTGTCTCCTTCATCCCTTATTCTTTTTGTTTACTTTTCTTTTAAGGTGGTTGGAGTATTTGGGCTATAACCCCAGATGAGAGGGACAAACATGACCAGAAGTTTGACACCCTCTCACCAGTACATGGCTTTGTTACAGGTATGTGATGGGGAGCCATTGTTGAAATGTATTAATGTTAAAAAAATATTATTATTATAAATGTGATATTGTTGTTTACATTAACTATAGGGGAGAAGGCACGGAGCTTCTTCATTCAATCAGGGCTTCCCCAATCTGTGCTAGCTGAGATCTGGTAAGAAATCCAGACCATGTACAATTTTAAATTGATGGACAAGACTTGCCCTGATCGCTTGCCTGTTTGTTTGTGTTTGGCAGGGCCTTGGCTGATATGAATAAAGATGGTAGGATGGACCGGTTAGAGTTTTCTATAGCCATGAAGCTGATCAAGATGAAACTGCAGGGACAGAATCTTCCCACAGCTCTGCCCATCATCATGAAGCAGCCACCTGTGCCAGCTCCAACCATGCCAGCAACACCTCTCGGTATGCTGCCAAACTACACTATAACCTGCAGAGCCATGATCAGAGAAGGCATTGGGATTGGAACTCTCTTGCACTTTAACCAAAATGTGAATATGTACACAGTTTATTATTGTAATGACAGATTATTAATCTTAATCAAATTATCACAATACAGAACGGGCCAAATATTCTCTTCAGCTACCGTAACCAGTCGCAGTCACACATGAATGCTGCCCAAACATCAGTATTCAGTGTTCAGCAATCTGGCCTGCATTGTATAGAGGTCATTTATGTAAAGGTCATTTAAGTCTTAAAGGTACAGTAGCAGTTTAGTGTCAAGTTACGAATGTTTTGGTGAAAAAAAACAAACAAAAAACTTAACATTATAGCATTGGCTAAAACTAAAATCTACTTCTGAAGGTCTAAAAAGCTGCAAAAGACAGTTCCTCATTTGCTAGGAAATCCTCAATCTTCATGAAATTCTTTCGTATGACAGCAGGTGCACAGCTTGATGGCTACAAGATGCAGTTGAGTGGTAATGTGAAACAGATGGCTGTAACCACGACCTTCAAAGTGTACAACAGAAACCTGTCTACAACTTGTCAGCTTTGAGATGTAGCTCTTGCTTTTGATATTTGTACAAAAAAGATTCTGCTTAAACTAATGAGGTCTTGCTATAAAAAGTAATGGTTTAAAAACCTCAAGCAATATTGTTGTCTTGTTGTCAAGTTTGAATTTGCCCTTGTGCTTTTGCAGGAATGGGAACTATGCCAAATGTACCCATGATGCCCAGCGTGCCCATTTTGACCCCTATACCAATGACCACCATGAGCCCCATGCCAGGCATGACTCCCATGATGGGTACCGGGCTGTCAGTGATGCCCACCATCAGCAGTCCAGCCCTACCTAATGGACCTATTGCCATTCTACAGCCGACCCCCATCCCGCTCACTTCCAGTAAGAGACACTGTAACGTCACATGCCAGTAAAGCTTGAATCTAGTCATAGAAATTATGACAGTTTGATGATTTAGTGTGGCAGTTCTTTATATGCATTAAATTAATTCAGAGTAACAGCAAAAATGTCCAATGTTACAAAAGAGTTGCTCATCAAATATATATTAAGAATAAGCCACCCTGTGCTGTTGAAGGATAGTGTGGCTATACATTGTGGATATAATCAAGAGCCCCTGTGAATATACAGTGTGTTAAAGGTGAAATGACGCTGATCTCTTACTGCAGTCAGCGTTTTCTCTTCTTCAGCCTTCCGGTGTAAGGACAAGCTCAGCTTGTACCTATAAGACTGAGCTATATCTTGGTTTAACAAGCGGCTCTTAATTCATAAACTGTCTCGAAATGACAACTTTGAGGCTAATTTTTTCGTGCATGTTTTGTTCCTTCATTAATTGCTTGTACATTATCTGTCTCTGAAAGAGTGTCACTGCCTACATTTTCTTTCAGGTGTGTTTGTTTGTGTTTTTTTCCGTAGCTCTCCCGGTTTCAAGTTCCTATTCATCTTCTCTTCTCGGCTTTTCTGCCACTCCATCTTTGCTGGACCTGGGCTCGAGCAGGTTAGGAACTTTCACACATGAACCTTATTATATAGTAATTATACATAATTAATTTGCATACAAAGTGACTTGTGTACTTATGTTTGCAGTTCAAACTCCTCCCCCTCCACATCATTGGCCAGCATCTCTCCTAAAGGGGCCCCTTCTGATTGGGCCGTCCCACATGGATCACGACTCAAATACAGGCAGCAGTTTAACAGCCTGGACAAGCAAATGATTGGTTATCTAACAGGTAATTATAAACGATTTAAAAAAGAAAATGATTGTTTATCTTATAAGTGTGCAAATAAATGCTAAAGATCAGATAGCACCAATGTACTATAGGTTCTCTTAAGAATGCCTGGGAGAACACTTTTAAAATCCCACTATAATTACTGTGATAATTTTACAGTTAATATGGGATGAAGCGATTTTGCTGAAGGCTAGTAGTGCAGTAAGATGGCAATCCACGCCCATGTGGCTCATCTGCAAAGCAGTTGACTGTATCACTTACATACCTCATGACAAAGAACCATGTACTAAAGAATTTCAGGAATGGGGACATGGGTACAACATGACTTAGTGAGGTTTATCTCACAGGTTTATGGCATTATGTATGCCTACATCTCAGGGGCAACTGTTTCGTTACACATAATTTGAGAATGGAACTCCTTTTTCTGTATAAGAAGAGTTGTAGATGTCATAATGTGTTGATGGTTTAGGAGGATTCCAGCATTGTGACATTAGAAATATCAACCAGCTCTAGTCAGACCAGTTATTTTACTACAGCGATGGTATCAACAAGCAGGTTGTAAAAAACAGCGTTAAAAATACATTTTCTATTTATTTGGTGACCAATGTATGTATATGTTTGTTTTATTTTATTATTTATTTATTTTTCTTCTTTGCTGTAAGTTCTTGATTTTGTATATTCATAAAACGGAAAAAATAAAGTACAAAAAAAACCATTTTCTCCCTGTAATGTTTTATCTAATAAAAATCCTGTTCTGTGAATATGGTAATTGGCATCCGTATGATTTTTTAAATTATTATTAATATTATTTTTTCTGCAGGTCCTCAAGTGAGAACTGCAATGGCTACCACAATGCTTACTCAGACTCAGCTAGCTTCCGTCTGGTAGGTGTTTGCCCTCACAGTACTTACATGAAGCATTTTATATTAAATCTTAATCAGAAGATTTGATTGCACAAGTGCGACTTCATGCAACATATACATGCAATGTGTATATGACAGGCTTAATATTATGAAGCAAGTAAAGGTGACTTCAAAACACTGCTTTATTATGAATTTTCTTTTTCTTTGCATATATTTGCTGTTTTAAAATTTCATGTTTTTAAATGTCAGATTGTTTATTTACTGTAGTTGCATGCCTTGATTTAATGACATGTTTGTTGTTGTTTTTTTGTCAGGAATCTTGCTGATGTGAATAAGGATGGTAAACTGCAGGCTGATGAGTTTATTCTTGCTATGCATCTGGTGGACATGGCTAAAATGGGACAGCCGCTGCCTATGGCACTTCCTTCAGAGCTGGTGCCACCAGCAATGAGGTACTGCTGATTAGTTTGTAACCTGATCTCTGACTGATGGAAAACGTCATCATATCCAAAACATTGGGCATGAATGTAAAATACATTTGAAATTACTATCTGAATTGCTTAAACAATGTTTTTTCTTCATAAATATGAAACTCTAGGGGGAAGCTTGGTGATTCTGTGAATGGTACCACTCCCTCAATCTATGCAGGCCTGGCTGAGGACCTCTATGAGTCTGAACCTCCACAGAAATCAAGGAACAATTGTATGGGTTTACTTCACACTCATTATTACATAATACAATGTCTATGAAAAAAGGATGCTCCCACTTTAACACCAGGTATCAAAGAGTAAACAGATGTGTTCTATTTAGCCACACAGATTAAAGAATATAGTTAGATCTGCTGAAGACGTTTAAGCAATCGGCACAAATTATTTCCTGAATATATAATAAATCTCATTTTAGTGTGCTTACCTTGCTGTGATTATCGTCCTACTGATTTATTTAGCTCCCTCCCTCCATATTATTTAGACAAATAAATAAATCATGCTAAAAATGTATAAATACTGTTAAAAGAGGGACATGTTGCCAAAAAAATGATAAAAACATTTCACAAAAAGTCCTGTTTATCATTATTAAATTTATGTGTGCTTTTTGTATCTAGTGACTTTTGAGGATAAGTTCAAGAAAAATATGGAGATGGGAAATGCTGAGCTGGAGAAGCGCCGACAGGCCCTGCTTGAGCAGCAGCGCAGGGAAGAGGAAAGGAGGGCACAGAAGGCCAGAGAAGAGCAGGAGAGAAGAGAGAGGGAGGCGCGAGAGCTGGAGCTAAAGAGGAAGAGGGAAGAGGAGCTCAGACTGGAGCGACAGAGGGAGCTGGAGAGACAAAGAGAGGAGGAGAGACTCCGAGAGATGGAGAGGAAGGAGGTGAGGGGATGTTTCAGGTTCATTTCCCATAATGGGTTTAAATTTCACAAAAGGTTTTTCACAAAAACATTTTTGCTAACCACTCCTGAGATGGTTTTTACAGGCAGCCAAGAAGGAGCTGGAACGCCAGCGGCAGCTAGAGTGGGAGAGGAGGAGAAAGCAGGAGCTCCTAAACCAGAAGAGTGAGGAGCAGGAGGAGATCATCAAGCTCCGAGCCAAGAAGAGGAGTCTGGAGATGGAGCTGGAGGCTGTGGTGAGGATATAAGACATCATGCTGTCAACCACTACATTTCATCTAGACTCATGCATGAAAACAAGCACATTTCTAATATGTGCAAAATTATTTTTTAATGAACAGCGGGCTTTATAAGAGATTTCCCTCTCTCTTTTTAGGGCAACAAGCAGAAACAAATCTCTGACAAGCTTCGGGATGCTGAAGGCAAAAAGAGAATTCATAAAAATGAGCTTGAAATGATCAACCAGAAAAGAGACTCCTGCATCACAGAAATCAGCTCTCTGCAGAAACAGTTAGAGGTCTGACTGCTGCGTCTGTAACAACACACATGTATTTGTGTATTTTTAGTGAAATGTTTTCATTAATTCATACAAAAACATCCATTTATTTCATTCCAATGTTTTTTGTTGTTGTTGTTTTTACAGGAATTTAAGAGAAAGTTGGGGCAGTCGACCATAGAACAGCAAAAACTCAATGACAGACTCCGCAGCCTGAACAACCTCCCTAGTAAGTAACATAAATAAAAAAATCCATTTGTGATGCAGGTAATTGTGACAAAAAAAAAAATTAATAGTAATGAACCTGTTCCCTGTAATTTTCAGAGCAATAAACTATTTGTGTTTTTTTTTTTCTTTCTTCTTGACGCAGCTGGGACAGTAAAGACCTTACAGAGTAATGTAGAAGATAAGGATCTCACCTGCCGAAGGCTTAAAGAGCAGCTTAATGCTTTGGAGAAGGAAACTGCAGTTAAATTAGCAGATATGGATCAGTATAAGAAAGAAATCCAGGTAAGCCAATAATATTACTCGGCCATGACTAATAAATACATGCAAGCCATTCAGAGCAGCACAAACTGAGCTGCATGTTAGCTAGACTAGTTACTCCTCACAAGATGCTGGTTAACAGAGGAAATTTTAACTTCAGTGAAAATATTTGATTCCCCAGCTATTTAGCTTTACTGTAAGAAATCTTTCTTAACCGATCAGTGCTAACAGCATATAGACTGCTCCTGATGACACTAATGCGAGTAACCCCCTATGCTTTTGTCCCTGTGTCTTTATCACTAGCTGTAGAGCTTTTCTGTCTGTCTGTCTACTTGTCTGTCTCTCCCTGGCTTTCGCTGCAGTTTGAGGAAATGGATGACTGCATGCTTAAAGGCCTGCTCTCTTTACTGAGTTGCCTCAGCAATCTCTTCTTCCTCTTGAAGGTCTCTTTTTTTTTTCCCATTTTCCTGCTCACTCTCACTGTAGCAGCTTCACCTTTAGATCATTATGAAAGGTTCTTTACCTCTCCTGTTGTCAGAGAAGGAAAGGCAGAAAAAAATTCCATATGCAATGCGTTCAACCTCCATAATGTGACTCACTATGAGTAAAACAATATTCAGGGATAGATTGAATATAAACATGTTAAGTGATGCTGTATTAGTGATATATATTATTTCCTGTCTTGTTTATAATGGGACATTTCAGAGGTGGGGAAAAACGATAGATGTGTTCATTTAAATATTCATTTTAAAAGTGTTAGTTTGGTGCAGTGCTGTTTTAACATCATGTGGATAGTAGTATTTTGTTTTTATTAAGAATTTAAATTAGTGTTTTTTGTTTTTTTTAAGTTTTAGTCAATTTGTATATTTTTTATTATAGTTGGCTATGACAGCACTGCTTAGAATTTGGCTTAGAAGTCAACATTATTCATTTTATTGTGATCTTCTTTTGGCTAAAAAAACTTGATGGGTTTGGTTTGGAATATGGAAAATGATGCATTGCATACCAGAATGGGGTCAGATGTGTGATTAAAAATATTACCTCGTGGCCAAAATACCATAGACCGTTCAGTAGAAAACCAAGTTTTCTTACAGTTGAGTTCAGTGTGTCATCATCTTGTGGTTTGTTAATTAGGATCTCCGAGAGAGCCAGAGGACACAACAATCTGCTTTGGAAAAGCTACGAGCTATTAAGGAAGAAAAAATCAGAGAGCTAAAGAAACGCAAGCAGGAGGAACTGGAGAACAAAAGGAAAGAAGAGGAAGAGCAGATGTAAGATTTATTTTTTCTCTATAGTACATTCACACTTAACAGAACATTCACAGAACTTGAGCTTAAGGTCTAAGCTAGTCCCAAACTAAAATTCTTAAATATCTTAGGCCTGGTTTCATAGACCAGGATTAGGCCATACAGTAGTTCAATTAAGACATTTAAGTATTTTTTTTATAAACATGCCTTAGAAAAAGCATTACTGGTGTGCATCTTAAGACAAAATAAAGGCACTGACAGTTCAGTTGAGACGGATCAGATTTACATTTTAGTCTAGGACTAGGCTTAAGCCTTGTCTGTGAAACCGGGGCTTAATTTAGTTTAAGCTAAGCCCTGTATGTGAAACCAAGCCTAAAAAAATTCCATATTTCAGAAGCAAAATGTCTTTTCCTATACAGACGTATCAAACTGGAGAAAGAGCGGCAATGGCAGGAGAAACTACGGCATGAGGAGGAGGAGAAACTGAGGAAAATACAAGAGGAAAAGGAAGCCAAACTTCGTGAAGAGGAGGAGAGGGAGAGACAAGCTCGTTTACAAGCTTCTAGAGAACAAGCAGAACGAGAGCGCAAGGCCCGCGAGGAGGAGGAGAGGAGGCGCAGGGAAGAGGAGGAAGAAAGGAAAGAACAGGAGAGACGCAGACTTGAGGAGAAACGGAGGAAGGAGGAAGAGGAAGACCGCAGGCGGCGAGATGAAGAAAGGAGGAAACTGGAGGAGGAGAGGAAAAAACTGGAGGAAGAAAGGAGAAAACTGGAGGAGGAGAGAAAGAGGCAGGAGGAGTTAAGATTGGAGGAGGAGCGGAAGCGTGAGGAGCGAAAAAGAGCAGAGGAGGAGCGGAGAAGGAAGGAGGAAGAGAGACGGGAAGAGGAGAAAAGAAGGGAGCGCGAGGAAGAGGAGAGGAGGAGACATCGTGCACAAGAGGCTGCCATGAGAGATGCAGAGGAGAGAAAGAGAATAGAGGAGGAGAGAAAAAGAAAAGAGGAGGACCGGAAAAGGCAGGAAGAGGAGGACAGGAGGCGTCGGGAGGAGGAGCAAAGGAAACAGGATGAAGAGAAGAAGAAGAAACAGCAGGAGGAAGAGGCTACAGCCGCAAGACTGAGAGACGATGAACATAACAAGAAGAACAATGTTAAATCAGACATTGTTGCTGCTCTTCTGCGTGGCCTGGAGGAGAGGAAAGGTAAGATTTTGAATCAACTTGCATGGCTAGTTCAGTTATCTTTGATATGATTGGAATGATTGAAAGTATCCTCGTGATTTCAGGCAGCAGACATCCTCTTGGCACACAACACAGGAGATCAGCGGCACTGACAACCTTTAAAGCCCTCTACCCCTTTACTGCCAGAAACGATGATGAGCTCTCCTTCGAAAGCGATGAACTGATTGAGGTCAGTTTGAGAGCAAATCTCACGAAACCTGCCAATTGTCAGGGGCTTAGTCGACCCTAAAATCTAGAAGACAAAGTATAAGATGCTAGCTTTTACCTTTTTATTATGTTTTGAAGAAAATGCCATGCTCTGGTTGCAGTCAGTGTAGATGTGATTTAATACTATTATTTAGTGCATTAATTCGGTCAAATGTGACAAAGAATTTTACATTATATAAAACATTATAAAAAATAAATAAAATAGATCTATAGTTCAATAATGTTCTTTAAAGAAATCCTGAAATGTATCATGGTTTTTATAAATATGTAAAAATGCTAATATTCAACAACATTTTTCCCGACGATTATATCTGCAAGGATTTCTGAAGAATCATGTTACATGGAAAACATATGGCTAATGATAAAGAAACCGGGACAATTACTTTAAATAGTAATAATATTTCTCAATATTTTTGATTTAGCTTGGTGACCAAGAGACTTTCAAACTTTCACCTTCTGATGTTTGTGTTCTCACTTTTATCTATAATTTCAGAAGTTATATTTTTATTTTATGTGTGTGTAATGCAGCAAATAATAATAATTTGCAATAATTATAATTGACTGAAAAATTAGCAATTTAGATTTTTTAATTATTTTTTTCAATGTTAAAAGTGATTTTGTAGGAACATGAAGTGAAGCTGTGAAACACTAGTCAGCGTAAGGTTCAGGTTTACTCAGCTGGATCTGTGTTTGTTTAGGTGGATGAAAGCATAGAGCGAGAGCAGGGCTGGCTGTACGGCAGTCGGCAGGGGAAGATGGGCTGGTTCCCTGAGAGCTATGTGGAGAAGCAGGCCAAATCGGAGGCTCCGCTCGTGGCCAAACAAGCCCTAAAGCCACAGGTCTCCATCTCTGTCAGGTGCGACCTCCAGTCTGTCTCCGTCATACGGTTCAAATGCTCCATTCACACCTTTTGCACAATCATTTGCACAATCTTTCTCAATCTGCACTCACAGACAAAGTGCATGTAGGTACAGAGCCATTACAGAAAACATTCACAGCTACAAACTGCATGTGTTGATGTGAAACAAGTCATGTTCACACCAAGTCCAAAAGTATAAACAAAATTCGCAGTAAGTCTAAAAAAAAGAGGTTATCTGTCGGTATTAAGACTTTGTGTGAATATAGTTCATAAAAATGCACTGTTTGATTTCGAATCTTGAGCATGGTGGTAGAACATGTGGAACATTCTAAAACACCTTCTTCATCAGCAAACTGAGCGATGGGCCCAGTGGATCACGGTTGAACTCCGCTTTCACCCCCACCCATGCCACAAGCTCCGCCTCCTCCAACCATGGGCAGGTATGCAGGGTCCCTTGAGAATAACCGCATGTTTATGTAAACTACAACTTCCTTGTGGTGAAATGCAACAATGTTTGCAGGTGGTGGGAAATGTGCTCGCTCGAGCTCTGTGCTCGTGGACCGCAAAGACGGACAACCATCTCAACTTCTCCAAAGACGATGTGATCACCGTTCTGGAGCAGCAGGAGAACTGGTGGCTTGGAGAGCTTAATGGGGTTCAGGGGTGGTTCCCCAAAAGCTATGTTTCAGTGCTGAGCACCAGTGATGCACACGCAGAGTAAATACAACACAGTGCTGAAGTGGTTTAATATGAATAACAACAGTGCTGAAGTGTTTGTGAGCCAAATAGACTGAGTGTGTAGCTGTGAGAGTTACATGTACTTTGTCTGTGGAAAATGTTAACTAAATCAAGTGATTCTTTTTACTAAAACTCACTGGTGTCCTCAGGTGCAGAGGTTCCTGCACCGATAATAATTCTGATGTTGTGTTGCTTTACTTTCTCTGTTTGCAGTTGTCATTAACAGATTTGCCCTGAAATACTATTCAATCATCATGTTGTTTTGCTTCTTTAATGTTGAATTTTTCCCCTACAGTTCCACTGATGGAGCAGATACAACAGATGGATCCAGCTATGAAGGTAAGAGAACCTAGATTTGTTTTTTTCCACTGGAAGACTTTGCATGTCTGTGTGTGCATATGTATATATATTTTACCAGCTCCAAACTGTGCATTAAATATGTCAAATTTTTAAATAATAGTGTGCTTAAACATTCTTTGAGGGCGATCCAGTGTGTGTACAGTATTTAAATTTTCTGTGTATTGTGTGTCTGTTATGCCTGTGAACACACTACGGAGTAATCTCTTGACATCAGTTTTGTCCTTGTGTTCTGAGTTACCCTGAACCGTGTTTGTATGTTGATCCTGTCATCAGAATATGTGGCACTGTACACTTATGAGAGCCCTGAGCCTGGAGACCTGACCTTCACAGAGGGAGACACCGTCCTGGTATCAGAGAGAGAAGGGGAGTGGTGGAGAGGCAGCATTGGAGACCGATCAGGAGTCTTCCCCTCCAATTACGTCAAACCAAAGGAGGCTGATGTAATTCTTATTGTTGTATTTAAAGACATTTATACATGTCGGTTTGTAATAATGAATTTTCTTTTTCTCCTTGTTAGGCATCAAGTCTCTCTGGTAAACTCGGAACACCTGCAAAGAAACCAGGTAAGAACATAACATCAAGTTAACGTCAAAATTAAATCTAAGGAATTAATCAGAATTATTTAATCCTATAGGGGCAGTTTCCCGAACAGGGTTAAGACTAGTCCTAGATTAAAATAAATGTTAAGAGCTGTCTAAACTGGAAAAAGCTTGCACTGAGACATCTTAAAATACATTATTGCCATTGTTTGGTCTTAAAATGCTCACAGATAATGCATTTTTGTAAGACATGTTTCTAAAAAAGGTCTAGTCCTGGCTTAATCTAATCCCTATCTGGGAAACCGGCCCATAATGTGTTACTTTGCTTGTAGAAGTGGCCCAGGTGACTACTGCTCACACAGCTGCTGGTGCGGAGCAGTTGAATCTAGCCCCAGGACAGCTCATCCTCATCCTCACCAAGAACCCCTCCGGCTGGTGGCTCGGGGAACTGCAGGTGAGTGAGTAGTTCATGCTTAAATACCTTAAATGAGCCATTACCTCCACTTATATTAATCAAGGAACTTGGAAAACACAGTTTTAACTGATTTTACTTAATATAGCCCATATTATTTATAATGTATATATTGGTGAGTTTCAGTTATTAGCGGATTATACTGTCAGTCTTTAATTATCGTTTGTACAATTCCGGATTTATAATGATTAAAACGAATTAAAAAAAATAAAAGGCTGCAAAAGTTTTTGTTTGTGTTTTCAGGCCAGGGGGAAGAAACGTCAGAAGGGCTGGTTCCCTGCTTCACATGTCAAGCTTCTGGGCTCGAACAGCGGCAAATCTACACCTGCATCTGCGGCCGGTAAGAAACAGAACCGCTTTCCAAGTTTTTGTTTTGTGCAGGAATCTCCCCTTATTGCTCTCTCTGTCTGTCCTCACTGTAGTCGGCCAAGTCATCGCCATATACGACTACACCGCAGCAAATGAGGACGAACTGAGTTTCTCAAAGAGTCAAATTATCAATGTGCTGGACAAAAGCGATCCTGACTGGTGGAGAGGAGAACTCAATGGGGTCACAGGCTTGATTCCTACCAACTATGTGAAAATGACCACCTCTGATTCTGACCCCAGTCAGCAGTGTAAGTAGAGACCCATAAACAGACCAGTCTATTTTGGTTATATGCTTTTAAGCATTTTGTCGGGTTTGGTTGTGTTTGCAACTATAAAATCTTTTTTTGAAAATTAAATTGGTTTCAGATTATT
The DNA here is from genome assembly GCA_032361145.1 of Enteromius fasciolatus. Lineage (NCBI taxonomy): Eukaryota > Metazoa > Chordata > Actinopteri > Cypriniformes > Cyprinidae > Enteromius > Enteromius fasciolatus. Next base: position 11,431,622 of record JAUMHR010000072.1, on the reverse strand, counting down.
TAAAGAAAAAAATTTTCCTGTCATGATGTGGGTGTTTATTATATGAAATTATTTCTATTTATGGCAGAGTGTGTTACAATTTCATTACATGATTCCAATGACATTTTTATCCTGCTTTAAATATGATCGATATTTAGTGTTATTTTATGGTGCCTTATGGTTCATTTTATTTTGACAGTTATAATGGAAAGGGTATTT
>JAUMHR010000072.1:11408523-11428313 GCA_032361145.1 Enteromius fasciolatus | reverse complement strand
TCTAGAATCTGACCTTCAACTCTATGACCAACTGCTTGGGCCCTCGTAAATTGCTGCACAGCGGGAAGGTGTTTAAGACCAAGAGCAATAAGGAGTTATACGTCTTTCTGTTCAGTGACTTCATACTGTTCACCCAAGCTGTCAAGCAGTTCACTTCCTCAGGAACGGACAAGCTCTTCAGCCCTAGGTCCAACACCCAGTACAAGATGTACAAGACGGTATGTTTCCACTCCTCTTTATAGAGTAGTGCTCCTTTATGGTTAATAAAATAAAATAAGAAGAAAAGCACTGGGGTTTTGTATATGTTTGTGTTCTCAGCCTGTGTTCCTCAATGAAGTTCTGGTGAAGCTTCCGTCAGATCCGTCCAGCGACGAGCCCGTCTTCCACATTTCCCACATAGATCGTGTGTACACACTGAAGACCGAGAACATTAACGAGAGGTCAGTTTTAGCAATCGCTCGCTTTATCAGTCTTATCAGCAAACCACTATTTACTGGACACATGAAGGCTTTATGAACCGTTAAAGGAATGTTGTTATCGCCACACTGCATTAGTAGAGACCAAATAGCCCTTTCTATGCTGAAGTGGAATTGAATTTTAATGCAAATGTTTAGGCAAAACAAACGTTTTGCTTCAAACAATATTTCATGCAAAAAAAAAAAAACGTTTATCTCCTTGCTATCCTGTTAGGACTGCATGGGTTCAGAAAATCAAAGCGGCATCAGAAGCATTCATTGAGACGGAGAAGAAGAAACGGGAAAAGGCCTATCAGTGTATGTTTTCTGTATTTATTAATTTATTTGGTACACTAAATATAAGTAATACACAACAATCCAAAGGTTTGGGGTCAGTAATGTTTTTGTGAAATGAATACTTTTATTCAGAAATGTTGCAGTAAATGGATTGAAAGTGAATAGAAAAGAATATTTATTTTCAAAACAAAAGCATTTTTTTTTTTCTGTTCTATATCTAAATTTATAATGTTCCTTGTCTGTTCGATTACGTCATTAATTGATCTTTAAATCTATGTCATGTGTACATGTACAAGCTGCTACTACATGTACTGTAAAACATTACTTTGTTGTAAAACTGCTTTGCGATGATGTGTATCGTGAAAAGCGCTATACAATTGAATTTAATATACCATGGAATTCTGAAAAGATCCATCACACAATATTGTTGCTAAAATATTAAGCAGCAAATCTGTAAGAATGATTTCTGAAAGTGACACTGAAGACTGGAGTATTGTTAATGAGAAATCAGCTTTGACATCACAGGAGTACGTTAGTTTGCCTTCGTAATCTTTATTTCAAATCTGAGAATGCTCCTCTCCTCTAAAATGACGGGCCTTCTCTGATGATGTCAACTCCCTCTTTTCCTCATTCAGCATTCTGCTTCTCCTGGAAGTATGTCACAATCAGTAACAAACTTCTGGACTTAAAAAAAAAAAAAAGAAAGAAATCAGTTAATTTTTAATTTTCACAATAGTCCTGTTTTTACTGCATTTTTTGGTCCAATACATTAGAATAAGACTTATCTCGTAAACATGAATTCTTACTGTCCCTAAACTTTTGATTGGCAGTGTATGTCATGGTCTATAAATAAACATAATTATTACAACAGATTGGCTAAGTTTATGGGTTTTTTGTTTTTGTTTTTTTAACAGCTCGATCAATGAAGGCAAGTGGAATTGGTCGCTTGCTAGTCACCGTCTTGGAGGCAACAGAGCTAAAGTCCTCCAAACCAAACGGTGAGCTGTTTTATTATATAATGATGATTGAAAACTCTTCCCAATACAGTAGTTAATGCTGGTTTTGTTTTTTTAGGAAAAAGTAATCCATACTGTGAAGTGACCATGGGCTCTCAGTGTTACAGTTCCCGGACCATCAATGACACTGTCAACCCCAAGTGGAATTTCAATTGTCAGTTTCACATTAAAGACCTGTATCAAGATGTCCTCTGTATTACCATTTTTGAGCGGGAGCAATTTTCACCAGATGGTATAATACTGTTTTTTATTTAATTTAATTTTAAACTATACAACAGTATCTTTATATTTTAGCACGTTTAATTACACACGTGGTTACATTTGTCTTTCTCCCTCCGTAGACTTTTTAGGTCGCACTGAGGTTCCTGTAGCCACTATTAAGAAAGAGCTTGAGAATAAAGGTCCGTCCACTAGGAGGTTGCTGCTTCATGAAGTTCCCACTGGAGAGGTTTGGGTTCGGCTTGACCTGCAGCTGTTTGACCACAAACCCCCCAAATGATGAGGAGAGAGGATGTCCCTTCAAAACTGCACTTCAAGCACAGCTTCTCACCACTAGCTTCTTGAGATTGCCTTAAACTGTTCTCAACTACTGTGGAACGTATTAATGAATGTGTGACCTTTTGATAGACGAGTTAACGTTCACAACTTCGCCAAGTTTTGATTTTTGACCAAGTGACATGGGAATGAAAAGGGAGAATTTGGGATTTTGGTTGTTGTTAGTTTTATTGCCTAAATAATTTACCACTGGATGTAGAGAAATCTCAGGACCTATATTTTGCTTCAAATATACTGTCTTTTTTGCTGCACAGAAAGCTATATTTGTTAAAATCGTAACTTGCCTAGATTTGAAGTTGATGAGAACTTTTTTTTGAACTTGAATATTCTCATCAGCAACGTTTTTTAATCCATTATCCGTCTGCCTTACCTGCCAGTTCTTCCATTTAACTTTACAATTATAGAATTAATTTGCACCAGCCAGTTGATCCGCAGCTTACTAGCCTGTGTAACATGGAAGGAACTTTTTTGCAGAGCTTACTAGTTTTTATGTAGGAAGGTACAAATGAGGTGATTAACCAGGGATGATTGGTTAAAGGTCTAATCACTGTTGATTTTGTGTGCTTGACTGAGTTTTATTTATGTTAATTTATGCGTCTTGGACTATCTGCACATTTTACGCTGCCCATTATATCTGGATTGCTGTAAAGCATTCAGAAAAGGTCTTAATATTGTATATTTTTGCTGAGTTGGAGTAGTATGAACGTTTACTCAAGTCACTTGAGTTTGTCTCTTAGGTTTTATTTGTTTTAGTTTTAAATATAAATGTAATAAAGTTTGTTGAATATTCGGAAAATGTTTTTGTCCTTAAAATGTTTTGCCTTAAACCCTTTTTTCTTTATCATTCTCTCTCGCCGGTTTTCGTTTCCTTTTAGCCAAGTATTAGTTTTGAAAAACGGTCTAATATTGTATTGTCAGAAAGACCTCTAAGCACAAATATGCAACAAAATCAGGATGCAAATAAAATTAAAATACTGTAAATTATACTGGGTGTGTGTCTTTACTACAAACTAAATGTTTTAGTAACTGTAAGAGGACACTTTTATTTTTTGGCTGTGATCTACAGCCCAGAGCCATCCTCTTATTAAGTCTGATGTCACGCGTCAACAGTTCTGGGTCCAACCGCTCTATCAGATATTCTGGGGCCTATGCACAAGCAGTGGCCATGGGCCCCTGTAAGCTCGAGGTTCACAACTACCCACGACACCATTTAATACATCAATCAACTGATGCATTTACCCAAAATATTAGCATTTACATTAGTTAACATTTATTGTGATCTTAAAATTATATATAAAGGAAAATAAAATTTCACTCCTCAGGGGCTGTGGTAATTTAGTCCCACTTTTCACCCAGCTAGGACGCCCCTGATCAGATAAAAGGAGAAATCAACAAAACGTGGTAATATACATTCACAATGTGATATAATACTACCAGAAAATTACAATCTTAACCATTAACTCCATACCGAAATCCCAGATATCCAGAACATAAAAATATAAATAAATATAAAAAAGTTTGTTTGGGACACTGTGTGCATGGAGTAGTGTACACCGTAAGTTTGAAAACGTTTAGCTGAAATGTTTAATCTGAATACACAGTGATCAGAAAGGGCTGCTGAGGTAGTATTCTCAAGAGAATCGAGTTGAGGCTTAGACCCGGAAACAGCACTTCTTACGTCACCACTCAACAGGAGGATAGCGCCAATAGTCGTGAATGTTAATTAGCGCTGTTAATATTCATGAGCCAGGTGGTTGTTAAGAGCGACAGAGTTCAGTTGTGAATGCGCACAAAATATTCGTTTCTGAGGCAGTGTGCTACGTATAAATATGAACCCATTTCCAAAGTTATTAGAAGGCTGTCTTATTGAGACAAAACATGTAGAGTCCGCGGCGATAATTGTGGCGAAAACTGGCGATGTAACGGCGGCGTCCAACTTCACAGTGAGTTTCTCCATTTCTAAGACAAACGTGTCATTCAAATAAGGTTTTATCGATAATATATGTTTACGGAAGCCATGTCCATTTTAGGTATACCTGTTAAATCTCTTCAAACAGGTCTGTCCAGATCAAACACAGATGTTTCTAGACGCATTCAAGCACGTGAATGTAACAAGGCAGAGAGGACTGGACTTCAGGAACAAACACTACATCTGTGTGCGTGCTGACAAACACTCCGTATACACTAAATGTGTAGGTAACAATATTCTAATCTTTAATCAGACCTGCTCAAAAATGAGTAAAATCCAACAAATTAACCCAGTTAAAGTAGCCTTACTCCAAATGTGTAAAGCTGAGCCACTTAACTGTGCATTACGTCATTGACTCAATGAAAGTTGCAAATGTGAACAAATCAGTAATATTTCGTCAAGTCATCACATAATTCACTCATTTGTATTACCTGTTTTTGTTTAGGAAGGACATGGTCTGATATTGGTAAGAACTGCACTGTATGTTATTGTCGCCACATATTCACGGAGCATGTATCCAAGTATTTGTGTGGAAGCAGTTGAGAAACTAGGTGTGTTAAAAGTTTAACCATGTTTTTTTTTGTGTTTTTTTTCCCCCAAAAAAACATCTGATAAATACTTGATGATAATGTTTGTGTTCTAGCTGAGTATCTGCGTGAAAAGGGAAACTGAAGCTCATCATATCAGACCTGAAGAGGTGAAGAATCTGTTCAGTGCGACTCCAAACACTATTAATGAGAAACTGTACTCCATCTGCTTAGTTACTGGAACACCAAGGTAGGTTGTTTCAGTATGGCTCAAACAAACAACATAAAAAACATGTTTTTGGATTCATGTAATGGGACTTTAATTTACACATTTAGATTTGGCATCTTAAAATATACACACAACCATAGTTTTACATTTCAACACTGAACATAATGACACACAAACTCAACTGCCACAACTTGGGCAACAAGATCTTTCACCGAAAGAATATAAAACTCCATAGAGACCGCAAACAGAACAAAAGCTATTGCAACTGTATGTTATTGGTGTTACCATTCATTCGAACAGAGAACATGTTACACAGTCTTATATTATTCAGCTTTTTTTTGTTTTAGAAAAAGAAATCTTAATGAACTTAAGATGTTACGTTTTGTTAGACCGGTAGACAGAGCAGAAACAATCCATAATGTTTGACCTGATCATTCACAGTGTTGAAGTTTGTAGCAGTCATTTGTATTAGCTTGTATCACCAACTGAACAAATTCGAGATCAGTATAATTTGCATTTTCATGTTGCAAACATCTATATCATATACTGTTTGTTTTTTTCATTGCATAACAATAACACGGTTTACGTTAAAATACACAGTTCTTTTAAATCAATCCCAAAAGCTCATTCATGCATCACATCAGTGCTTCTTGATAACCATGGAAAACCACAGACTTAAGAATAAGCAAGAACTTGCTTGTCCATTTACGCATCACAAAAAAACCTTATTCCTTTACTACAGACATATTTTAGCATACAGCGCTTTTATAATACACGGTCCATTTCATCCTTTAATAAGACAAAAACAATACACACAATTGGATAAAGGTGTTGGTGTTGGCAGAATATAAAGATTTGTTTAAAAAATTAAATTAACACAATAATAGTATGCACCATCCGTCAGGAGAGTTTATATTCTTAATTACTGAAATAAACATAAATTCTCAGGTGTGTGTTTATATATATTTTATGAAAATGAGTAAGATGTAAATATTACATTAATATGAAGGAATTAATACAGGTAGGAAATACTTCATGACCTGAGTGATTTTTGCATTGTTGTTTGCTTTTGTTTAGTTTCTGTTTTTCTTTAACATGCTAACAGTATGACCTATAATAAAATCAATTTCTGCATGGTTCATATTTGCTGCTCAGAGTTATGAACTTTACATAAAATACAAACAAATAATAAGGAATGGAAAGTTATTACAGAGTAATATAAGCATTAGGCAAAAAGAAAAGTGTGTATGTGGTAAAAAGTTATCCAGGATGGCACAATTAAGATCGATCCACTTGTGTTTTTAAGGAAATGGAGTAGTAAAATAATTTAGGGATTAAAAAAAACATAACTTTTATGAAAGGTCACTTTAAGTTTCAAAAGACTACCATGTGTAAATTCAGTATCACCTGAGATATACTAAAGCTGGCTTTATACCTACATCTGAGTTTATTTGTCATTATTTTTTTAATTTGATGAACCTTTTAAATTTCTGACAAATGCTCAAAAAAGTTTTTATACTGTGTAATAAAATAACTGTATTCCCTCACATATATTCCCTTCACAACCTTGGACAAAGCCAATAAACTGTTGTTGTTTTAAATAGCATGTAATTTCCTTGTTGGTTATGAATAACGGTTTTGGCACTTTAACTGTAACCTCATCAATAAAAAATAAAGAAATTCTCTAATATGAGCTATGTAATATGCTACCAGTAAAACAAAATATTAGCACACACGCAGATAAAGGTTTGTAAAAATGTTAAATAATAATAAAGGGACAGGCAGAGGGCGGCATGCGGTCTGCAAAGTGCTAAGTTGCTTGTGCGTAGAGGAATACCTATGGCAGTGCAGCGTCAGAGCTGAGTTTGTAGGGGATGCTATCTTCTCTCAAAACTGCATGTCCTTTCAGCTGCTCTCGGGATGTTGCTCCTGCTTGTCTACATCTGGTAATTGCTCTCTCCAGAAGGTGAACTGGCTGAAGGTGTCTGAACAGGGGAAGTCGGTGGTGTTTCCTCTTATCAGAAGAGGGAAGACATGATCCACGACCTCACACAGACGTCCATAACTGTAAAACACAAGAATATATAGATGAATTTACTGTCAGACGAACAAATTTCAAGCTATTAGACACTGCTAAATGATCTACTGTTAATTGATAATAATGGAAATGGCAAAATATTGAATGTCCAGATACATTTAAATGAGACTTTAGATGGAAATATGAGCTTAATTATTATGAATTGATATATTTGTATAATTATTAATCGCTTATAATTACAAATAATAACATAATTGTAAATCATTTTATAACAGGCTTAGTTTAATGCTAAATATATTTTATTCTTTTCATTTTGGGTAACAAAAACAATGCAAACAAAACCGGGTTAGTTTTTTCATTTAGGTTTTTTCTATTTCTTTTTCAAATGAGACACAGCTATGTTTTAATTGAATCTAGAACTGTTACAAAAACTTACGATGATATGTTGGTCTTTGCATGTTCTTGGATGAGCTCTCCCTTAGGATTCACAGTGAATATTCTGTTCAAAGGCACTCCAACCTCTTTATATGAATAAACATCCTGGAGAGAAGAACATTCCTTAGATATCTGCATATATCAGACGAAGGTAATGTTAGCAGTTCTTGCTACTAGTACTTACTGTTGCTCTGTTTCCAAAAGCAGCATAGAAGGGCTCTGTGTTTGGATGGAACAGGTTTTTAATGTCGGTCAGACATTCAATTTTAAACTTTTCTGGCTTCTTCTCAATGACCTCCCTGAAATAAAAAGAATAGACATCTGTTACATGTAATATGGCATTCTTTCTTTATTTTAAAACCTATACGTGTTTAGTGTGTGTTACAACCTGTGAAATGCAGAGAACAGACTACTGGGACTGAGCAGCACAGGTCCCATGGGTAACATGGTGCCTCTTTCATTAACCCAGTGCAGGTAACCCCGGGTCATATCAGCCATGCCAATCGCCCGAGCTGAACAGTACATAAACTTGTAACCGTTCCTGTTACACAAAGAGAATTAGACATATTAGTCTTTTTTAAAATAGGCCAAAAATCTTGTGCTCACATGTGTGATGTGGGACTCACTGGCTGACTCTATGATAGAGTCGGGCAATGCCCTGATGGGTCCAGTCTTTACCCAGAGTGGGTAAAATGTGTCCCAGGGTGTCAGACCTGAAGGAGATTTCACAATTTAGACTGTACCTTTAGTTTTTTATCCGACAAACCCATTATATTGCCACAGAAAGTTGCCTTGAGTAGTCTCACCTTGTGATGGTGCCATCGATGTCTGAAATCACTATCTTGTCATCCCAGTTCCACAGATAAATGGTGCCCTCACAGCGGCAGGTGCCCTGATACTGGGTGGTAACGCTGAAGACCACTTCATTGGGGCCATCTTTCAAGTGTAGACTGCCCTGTGAGGAACATGGGTTTCCATAACCTATTCTGTGACTGATTTATAGGCTTTATGGAAAATGAGATGCTTACTAGCTGTTCTGAGGACAAACGAAGTGTCTTCCTGTAAAAGTGGCCTCCAGTGCTGTGTAGAACTTCGGGCTGATTGCTCAAAGGATTCTGCTTAGCACCTGCACTGTCATCTTCACTGGATGATGATTCATCCTTTAATCTATGAAAAATACCACCAGTCAAAATGTATACTCTTTCAATAATCTACATTCTATAGTCTTCTAAAATATGTTTTGTTTGATAAGTCACACAATAGTCTCTGCATCTGAGTTCATTCTAAAATCCGATTTTGTAGTTTCACAGACAAGGCTTAAGCCTAGCCCTAGACTAAAATGTAAATCTGAGCTGTTTCAACTGAAAGAAACTTGCACTGACTGATCTTAAAACATGTCAGTGCCTTGTCTTAAGATGCACACCAGTAATGCTTTTTCTAAAGCATGTTTATAAAAATGACTAAATTGTCTTTATTGAACTATGGCCTACTCCTGATTTAGGCTAAGCCCTAAGAATATGACTTTTTTTGTCTATTATATCTATTCTAAATATGATACATTAGGTACCTGCTCACAGATGCTGTTCTTATCGAATCCTCTCCACCTTCAATCTGATCAGATGCTGATTCCTGTTGCAGTAGGAATGATAGTAACTCATTTGCATGCATATATAATATTTGCAAACATGCCAAGTCAAAAGTCTTGTGATAAATCTGGTATTACTTCACCACCTTAATTCTATTCACAATAATGCAAGTATACCGATTTGGAGCTATTGTTTCTGCCCCGCCATGAAAACCACCAGCGTCCTCCTTTCTTGGGCATCTTCTCCTTCATGATGTTCTCCACTGTGGCCTGGAGCAAACGCACAGAGGCCCTGATACTCAAAACTCAAAAACTAAATGACAGGATGACTGAACAAACATGCAGCTAATAAATCAAAACAAATTCACAAAGACATACAGGACTAGAGCCGAACACGCTAGGAAAACAGTATGTGAAGAAACCAAGAGCAGAGTAGACGTAACTCAGACAGGAATACTTGGCGCAATGGCGCACAATGGGATGGGATGAGGGGAGATCAATTAAAAATGAAAAAGAAGAAGAAAAACAGGAAGGAGGGAAGAGACAAATTTAAATGCCCTGGAGTGCCATGAGAGCTGGGGTGTAGTTTACACAAGGACTTTAAAAAGCCATGAAACACTCGTAGAACACTTGAAGAGACAAACAATACAGAAACAAAACAGTATTTTCTACCACTGTCATGTATTTCATCATAAACTCTGCTTTTTGGTTGGCTATATAGTAAATGTACTACTCTAGTCTAAGGTCACATTGTCAGTGTTTGTTGAACAGTTTAAGACCTTTATGTATATGACGTGCGTGTTGTTTATGCAGTCCTTACCTTTGGCAAGGGCTTCTGGAAAACCTGCATGGCTAGTACAATAGGAGCGGCTGTGGTCCAATTATAATACCTTCGTGGAGATAACAAAATGTGTTAAATAACTGACAAATGTAATAAAATACTTTACTCAGGATGTGTGACATACTTAGTACCAATCTTTACGACCAGGTTGGGATCATCAATGATAGATGGATTATCTGCAAACTCCTGATAAGATATTGCTCGTTCCTCAAATTCCTCTGTAAATGAAAGATTGTTAACACTTTAATGGCTTTTCCTGCTCCAGATAATGAAATCTAGAAAAAAACAGGATATATGTATATATATATATATATATTAAATAACTAAATATTATAATATAAAGTATATATTATAATCATCATAATATTACTGCTTAAGAGAAACTTTTGACAGCATTAAAAAAGGCAGCAGCTATTTGTCTAATTAGCGGTAGAGTCTATTTACACTTAGTGCAAATGTAAATAGCAATTAGATGCAATTTCCACCAAGTGAAAATAGCTTATTTTGTTTAGTGATAGATGCTATTTACACGAAGTGCAATAGCTATTGATTTTACACTGTTCAAAAAGCAGGACTTTCTGCTAATTATACTATTTATCGCAAAAAGTTGCAATTATCTGCACTTTAGTATTGTAGTCCATTATAAAACATTATGCAATAATAACATTATTATTATTAAATTACAATCTTAATTCAAATGATTAAATGATGCCATCATACTGGGAAAATAAAGCCCTCTCTACACATACCCTAACTCTACCCAAAACTTTATTTCCAACTTTTAAATTATTTCCTTCATTTTTATTAAAAAATACATTTCTTTCCAATGTAGAAAAAAAGTATGACAAAAGGTGATTTGGAACTTGTGTCAAAAAGACTATGGTACACACTTTAACATATATGCCACTGGAACTGATGTTTGATGGAAGTCTTTTGTAGCGTTGACTCCAATTACACGTTGGTGGGCAGAGCTAGTGTAAACTGCCTCTGCCGACAAGGCAGGCTTAGTGTAAATAGACTCTCTGAAAGATGGACTTAGTATAGATGCTCTTGAAAAATAATTACCTTTCACAATCTTTTGAATATTGGTTCACAGGTGCATCACAACTTGTCCTTTTACCTCTAGTGATCTCTCTGTTTTCTGTCAGTCCTCCACAGAGAGAGATGGCAATATGAGGCAAGTCTCCTAACTGGTCAGAAAAGCTGTCCACCCCACTGTCCATTCCACTGCTGCCCACAGACTGAGGGGACTGATTAGCACTTCTCGGTTCTGCCCCACCCCTCGCAGAAGCTGCTCCATCACTAAACAAAAAACAATATGACAATTTAAAATCATTTAAAATACTTACATTACATCGGAATCATAACCGAACAAGTGAAAATGTACCTCTTTGGAAAGTACAAGGCTGCCACCTCAGGCTCCAACTCTGTGATGTCATCCAGGTATACTCCATCTGATCCCAGGTGCCGGCTCCTTTTGTCTAGGAACGATAAAGTTTGGCATTATGTTTTAGCCAAATACGTTAGGCTTTGTAACTTTAACATAAAAAGCCATTTTTAGAGCCCTAATGCTCTCTACCTTTTCTCTTGGATGGAGAGTCTGTCTTGCTAATGGCATGAGCTCCAGGAATATGCCGCCCCTCTTCCAGGTCTGTGATAAGATGGGCGGCTGCACTGATGGCCTCCACATCTACAGCAGCGGCAGATGTTGACTCTTCATCCCTGAGATCAGGCACATACACATCACTGCCATGAGACTCCACCATCCCATCTCCAGTGATGGCTCTGAAGTGTGTGCTTTCAGACCGGGGGATTGATCTTGGGGTCACCACCAAAGGCTCTGACATGGGCAGTAAGAATGACGGCTGTAGAAAGAGAAAGATGTAGAGTTAGACATAGAGTTCACATTTGTTGTGGTTATGTGGCATGTCTAGTGTTTATTGTACCTTGGCAGCATGAGGCAGCTCTCCCCATGTCCAAAGCATCTCAGGGTTATCCGTCTTCCCTCCGCTCCTCTGACTGGCCAGCAATTCGGAGTCACTCTTGGGTGTAGATGGCAAGGAGCCATTTGGGCTGCTGTGGGGAAGAATGAAAGACATTGAGGAACATTTTGGATTAACTGTAGAAAAACAGCTGTTCTGAAATAAACTAGAAACAATGTCTTCAGCTTTCAACTCCTTGCCCTGCAAAACTGAATTCCAACCAAGTTATGGCTTTGTTTCAAATTTAATTACATTGTGTAGTGGTTACCTGGGTGTGGATTGAAACATGGCTGTTTGTTGAGGACAGGAAATGGACAATCCTGAATTGGTGGGAATGGGTAAGGAGCAGATCTTCTCCAACCCTTTGCTGTAGGTCAGATTACAAAGATTTATTTTCACATGTCCATAATTTTGAATTTCGTACATATAATGTATATTTTTTATTGTAAGCATAATAATATATAAGCATGTTGTAGAATTAACACAGCTGAATGTGTTAATGGCATGTATTATGTATTATTATGTATTATGATATATCAGTATAATCACCGTACAGTAGCTTTGAGAACAGTTTGCTGATTATGATCGCTATATATTGATAAAACCTTCAGTTCAGTTTGTTTACCGGGATTTACTGTTGTGAGAAACAATCCTGTTGGACTGAATGCATTTATTTTGGGATTTTTCACTTCACATTATTGTATTTTTGCTGAATTGCTGGCACTGCAGTGTTTCGTATACATTATTTCTTTCAACTGACTGGCACAAATACAAATTGATTTGCTTTTCTTTGAAATCCACACGATAACTTCTGAAAAAAAGTCTGTTTTTCTTCCAAAGTGGCATACCTTTGAACAGCAGTCCAGTTCCCTTCAGACTGGATGTATGTGTTGCTAGTTCCTTTTACCTGCTCAGCAAATAGCTCATGTGACATGGTTCTGAAAACACATACAGTAAAAGCAAACATGCATGTAAATATAAAGGTAATACACTGTTTACATTTAAAGTGCGTTTTTACTTCATGCCTAATGACATAGCCAGGGCTAATCTGCAGTGCTTGTCATCAACAGGCTCATTCTTCCAGGAAGACAGAGAGCATTGTGGGGTCTCTAAAGAGCTGGATTCAAATTGCCGCTTTGCCGAGCAACACATTCTTGAGTTTAGATTCATTCCCAGCTGACTCTCTTTGGCTTGTGAACAGTGTTTTCCCAGTGGCCTTTACTGTCACTTTTTAAATTTATTACTGGTACCTGGGAAACAGATTCTTGGTAATGCAAAGCATGTAGTTTGACCTTTTAGCTTGCTTATCCAGATTGAACAGATAAAATACATAACTTGTCCACTGGGATTGAAATAAGGGAAAAGGATGTTTGTGTTAAACTGGTTTATATTGCAAATCATTTCTTTTCTCAGATATGTGGGGGTATGGCTAGATCGCCCAGCATTACAAAGGACTCCCCTCGAGCTGAAGCCAGAACTGGCATGGTTTCATGAATTTCGTGGAAAAGCATTGGAGGGGCTGTTTGAGCCACTTGTTTACTTCAGCAATAGGACTGGCGATCTCTTTTTCTCCCATTAGCCTCTTTCTCTATTGCAGAGCTTGTCCGAAGGGTGAACAAACATACACAGGCTGCATTACAACACCACTGCAACTGGATTCATTCCAGCAAATTTGTCACTGCAGTCATACAATTTACAGTGTTTTCAAAAGAGTTTAGAGAAGGAGAATATCTCTGCATTATTAGAAAGATCCGTTCAGTCCTAAATGTTTCATGCTCTCTATGCTCTATACAGAAAATATGTTAAGCTTCACAGCTCCTGCCAAGCTGAACTCGCAGAAAAGTGTGTGTGAGATCTTGGCAAGACCACTATCCCCATTTACCCATGCACAATGAAAGTGAATGGTGACCAGGGGCTGTCATGCTTCAAAAAACACCATCTCAGCTCTCGAAACTCATTTAAGTTTGCATATTCAAAAAAGCACAAAAATCTCAATTATATGTTAATTATATTTCATATCTTAAAAATATTTGTGCTAAATAAGAATGTGCAAAGCCATGTGGTCTACTACTGCTCTGTACTTATTATTTATTTAGTCTTTTTATGTTTGGCAGCCCCTGGTATGAAAAAGAGTGGCAAGGGCATCATTTAAAATGTCAATGTTTGTACCCAGAGGTTTAATCTGAGATGTAAGTCATATGTAATAGCACTTATCAGATTACAAATTTTCTCCATATCTTTTGTTTGTTCTGACCTGCTTCCTGTAGTCTCTCTATCATCATCAGAACTCAAATCAATGGGAAACATGTCTTCATCTTCCGAAAAGTCTCCATTGCCCTCTCGCTTCATGCTGTCTACTTGAGATTTTCTCCTCCTCTTCCTTCTCTTCTTCATTATTGTACTGTCACCAGGGGCCTGCATGGGGCCCAGGTTTTGAATGGAGGTTCCATTTCCAGATTCAGACAGACGGGATGTGCCTTTTCCAACTTGGGCCTGCATTAGGGCAGAGCCCTCTGAAATTATAGGTGATGTAGCCAAGTGGGATGGCACCATCTCCTGTAGAGGAAGTAATAATAGTACTAAATGTAGGCAATGCATGCTTTAGGTTTTTTTTTTTCAATCTTTGGAAACTATTTGTAAAAACACTATACAGTAGTGGATCAAAACCTTTCATCAAAGTTGTACTAAAATCAAAAACAATACCTATTCTTCTCTTACGACAACTTTGATGAAATGTGTCCATTTTGAATGTTGACTACTGTATATCTGCAAACACATCATTCACTTGTATAAACATGAATGTAGACTGTAGCTATTTGGTTGGACTGTGCCGCTTAAATCCCAGAAGCACAGCACTGTGACCCTTACGCCTTGTGACAGATCACTGCATCTTTCATTACAAACAAACTCATGCACGTGCAACGTCATGGTTTCATAAGACATAAGTGCATGGCTGCACATAAATGTATAATAATATAATGTTCAGTTGTTTACATCACTCAATTGCCCTTGAGAACAGGACGGCCAGTTCAAACATCAGTTACCACTCCCATTAAAGCAGACAGACCATTATCAACTCTACAGGCTCTGTGAAACATCATCACCACAACACAACACAAATAGATACGCTGACTAGTCACTGTAATCACAACAGCTAATACAGAGAACCTTAAGTACTTTAAAATCATTTTCATTAGAGGAGGACAGTTTATTAATCGCACTCCACACTAATGCCATTGGTTGAGATCGGCAGGGGTCAAATCTAAATGATTAAATAGATTCTTTTCTACCCTTAACAAATTCTTCAGGTGCCACAGAGACAAATGTGATTTCTTAGGATATCTATTTAAGTAATACGCCTGTATGTCATCTGACATTTTGTGTATGGTTTTACAAAAAAATCCCTTTCAGGAGTTTTAATCTCTAGTACTGGCAACAAGACAATCCCAAGTTCACTGCACTTCAGTTAAAAAGCCTCTTCTGCGTTAAAACTGCTATTTTAAAACTGCAAAACAAAATTCTATATACACCATGTTCATGCAACATTGTCAACATCATTACATGGATATGAAATATGCATATGATGCTTTTTAAACACATTCTTTCTCCACTAGGCAAGAATTAATGGCATAAAATGACACAAAAATGAAACAAACAAATAATAAAACACTAATCTTTAGAAAAAAGTCTTAGCAGTAATTAGAACATTACATGGAATGCAGTGCATTTTGGTTTCCTATGGCTTTTTTCTATTAGATATAGACTACTGTACACATGAAAGCAATATAGCTTAAAATGTAGCTTTTTCCCCCTCATTTTTATGTTAATTTATTTTACGTTGCTATGCTAATAAATTAAATTAAGAGTTTTATATATTTCATTTCAATGTGCTTGTATTTTTTATGTAGATTTGTATTTAATATTCATTGCTAATAAATAAATGGTTTTAATCGCTTCAGTTTAATACGTTTGATATTATTCAGTGTTAATAAAGGGAAAAGACTGTTAAACACTATGGTAGTACATTAGCTGTAGAACATTGACTGCATGAATATAAAACAAAATATAAAACTAACTAAATGTAATTTATTATAACTGTACAAGTTAATATCCTAAATTGCTACACCCAAGCATCTAATGTCCTTCTCTAGAACGGCTACACTTGTATTCATAACAAAATATCAAATTAACATAAATAACGGTATTCAGGAATTAAGTAATTTTATATTCCAGTGAATGCAATCCAGTGATAGCTTTCTGCTTGCTACTGGCTATATTTAGTCAAATGAAGCGCAAACATCTAAACCGGTTCAGACAAATAGACAGTGATTCTGCTGGCATAATTTAGCGAGCACATAACATTGCTACACAGTTGTAGGTAAAGACAGCATTATTTTAGTAACAGAAGGCGAAAGGTTAAGTCCTTCAAGAGCCAGAATGTTCCACATGAGTGCTAACCAGGGCAGCCATTCTAGCAATTACTGAACGCAGTGTACCTCAGCACATATTCATCTCAGGCATTTGTGCCTGTGATGAGCAAGAAACCATCTGTGGTCAGCAAGTAATGCGGAAGTTTGAAGACTAAGCCAGCAGGATGACCGACATACACGGACAGAAGCTTTTCTTATCTCAGCCGTCAGACAGTGTTTAGGGCTGTTCTCTGGTACATTACTTTGCCCTTTAAATTGGCTGGCTTTTGCTTTCAAACTTGAGAAGACAGAACAGTGAAGCCCTTGGCTAAAGGGTCTGATCTAGAGCAAAGTGTTAAAGCTCGGTAACAGAATGCACGCAGCTGGATTGTTTCCAGTACACAAGTTCAGATTTCAAGTCATGGTATTCATGAGGAGACTTGCATGCGTCATGTTACATTTCTCAGTGCACAATGACTCTTGGCTGCAATAAAAGCAATGCTTATAGGGTTTGTTTAGTGCAGGACGCCGGTACTCACCTCATCACTTTCTGTTTCTTGAACAAAGAATGCCTCTCCATTTTCACCTAGTTTCATGTGTAAGCTGACCGGCTCCCCATTTATCTCAATGTCAACCTGAGGACAAAGGAAACATGGAATGCTGTTACTATAATAAAGGCAATTTACAACAGTAAGCCATGTGCAACACAAGGCCAATGACAATGCTAAATTTATCCCAACTTCAAACAACTTCAAAGAGTATATTTATGTCCATGGCTTTGATATAATAATATATTTTCCTTCACATGTCTCCAGACATTCTGGACATTGGACAGAATAATGACAATTCTAAATCATTTATTTACCTTTATACGGATCTAAACCCATAGATCAATTCAGTTCACATTTATTTGTATAGTGTTTTTTGTGATACATGTTGTTTCAAAGCAGATTTACGGAAAACAAATGTTTCTACATTACAATTAAGAGTGATCTGTTATCAGAGGAATAATATCCATATGGCAGAGATGTCATGAGAATGTTGCTCATCCTCGGAACACAAATAAATTGTATTTTTTATATTATCTTATCCTTTTTGTACCCTGGCTTCCATGACTATAAAGCTCATAGGAGCTTAGTCTGGCAAAGCTACCTTACTACCCGCCTTCTGGGAGGCGGGCTCAACCTGCGTCCATCAGATGCCTCTGTATACCACTGGATGAATCTACAACCAATCAGACCACTCATTCTGATGATGTATGCGTACCGACGGAACCTGAAGACGCCGTTCCCATTTTTTTGGGGACTGAAATGCTCTAAAATGGCAGCTTGGCCAGACTAACTTTGCTCGCGAAAAGAATGTAGCATCAAAGGAAGTATGGGCGGGGCCAGGCAATCCTTTTTGACCTTTCCATGCAGAATTATACACATCGAAAAACACATAGTAAAAGCAATCCATTTGAACTGAGCAGTTTAATCCAAGTCTTCTGAAAAGACTGGATCACTTTATATAATTTACAGATTTAATTTAGGCTTTAATGGACTTGGTTGATGCATGATAACTCTAATTGAGCATGTTTGAATAACTACTAATTGAATTAACCTGATTTACTGGTTTGCATCCACATCAATAATCTACCAATGCAAGTTAACTGTGTTTACAAGACTTTATTAAAAGTCTGATTATTCCCAGGTGATGACGTCCAAGTGTAAGCATCTGTTTATTATGTTATGTTAAAAAAAGCATTATTTAAAAATGTCAGCAAGAAAATTGAAGAGACTTATTCGACAGGTTTCTACGACTGTACTACCTGTTATTTGGCTGCACAAACACATTTTTTATATATATATATTTTTACGATTTAATTTAGCTGTCCTTATTACAGTGTAATTATACAGTAAGTACTGAGTAACGTTAATTATCTACATGTATTTACTATATAGTTAGGGATTGGATTAGATTTTGGCTTAGGGTTGCTTGCATGTAATTATGCTGAATTTACATGTAACGTGTAACAAGGATACTTTAATATAAAGTCGTGGGTCAAGAAAAAGTGGTCCACAGCAGGTGGATGTGTTTATATGCTGGACGAAATTAATAAATATCTAGCTGTGTTGAGTTTATGACCTTATGCCACCAGTTTACCATATTTACATGACCACATGCTGTACCACAAGTTTAAGAACGTGCATGTAAACAAACTCATTTGTTCTTGCAGATGCTTAAATATGCTTGGGTGAGACATGACCTCAAAAGTAAATAATGTGAAGAATATTATTGTTGGGGGGTGAAATAACCCAGTTTAACAGACAAGATAAGTCAAATCATATGCTGCACAAATATGGCAGATCTCATACGCTGCTACCCTAAAGCATGTCTGTGCTAGTGCTTACCACTTTCTCTCTGGAGCGCAGCACTCCCATTTTGCCAAAACGGACGTGAAAAGGCGAGCACTGCAGAGTGCCGTCGGGCTGACGCACCACAATGACATCGATACAGCCAGACAGGGTGGCAGGGTTAAGGCCTCTGTACAGCTCCTTCACCTGCACAAAAACCTGACCGGCTAGCTGACCCACGTAGTTCATGGTCTGACTCTGAAATAGAGAAAAGTCAAGATTACTCAAGTCAACACCTTTTCTATCAATAAACAAGTGCTGGATCATTTTATCATTAAAGCAAGCTATATAATCCTCTGTGAACTTCAGCACTACAATTAATAACTGTTTGTGTGAAAGTGCAGAGGCAAGCGTAAAGGCAAGTGTAATGTTGATGAGCCATCTGTGTGTGTGTTTAGAGAGTATGACATTAACATTCAGTATCTCTACAATAAACAGTTCTCTAGTATTGTGCAAAAGTTTGCAGCTGCAGGCCTAATGGAGAAGAAAAAACCTGTGGAGTGAACTAGGTCTAATAAAAAACATGCTGTCTTGCTCAACTCAAGCCCAGCTCTCTTTGGCAATTTAGGTGAAAGGTAAAATATCATAGAACCCCCTTTAGACTGCAAGCAGTAGATACAATGACATTGCTCAAAAAAGTATTACAAGTGGTGTTCAATTGCCAAGGGTTTAATAATGCCTGGTTCTGGCATGCTCTAACAACCCAGAAAACTGCTGCCTCTCTGTAGTGCACAGCAAGTAATGTTTAAAGTAATTAGCTAATTGCAAGTGTCTGCAATTTAAAAAAATAAAAATAGTGTGCACTATTACAGTATGCAAGCTAGGGCTTGTGTAATTCCGACAAGGCAGAGCAAGTTGGCATTAATGGGATGGGGGGAAATAAATAATTTTGTGTGCATGAAGAGTTCCCACACTTTTTGAACAATTAATTTAATGACTTGCCCAATGACCTTTCCAGCTGTTCATGATTGCTAAAAGGGTTTATTAAGAATGAGAATTTGCATTTGTTTGTCAGATGGCAATTTTCAAAATGAACAGAATTAAACATTTATATTT
>JAUMHR010000072.1:11364900-11379916 GCA_032361145.1 Enteromius fasciolatus | reverse complement strand
TGCTTTTATTTTATATGTAGGTAGGTATAAAGCACCCAGCCGTGTGAATGGCAGCACACTAAAGAAAAAAGCTCTGGGGCAGCAAAAAGCCCCTTGGACATAATCCCCTCGCCTTTAAATGCTCTCTGCCATATGTTCCTTCTCTCAGCCCCAACAATCTTCCCACACACTGGGAATTCACTACACGGCAACACCCTAAAACAATGAAGAAGACCAGCAACATGTCATATAAACATCAACCATTACCGCCAATAAAACTTTTATAACCAGAAAGTGAAATTCACACACTGTCATAATATTGCTAGCCAGAATCCCTGGGGTCTCGTGGCAAAACATCAACCTTTCTGATTTTTTTTGCTTCATTTTGAGTTAGTCAGGGGTCCTGCCATGACAAAAAACCCTTAGCATTTTGTGCTGAGGGGGAGACTAGGCAGTTAAATAAACAAATGCTAAGGCAGACAGGCTCTGTAGATAGTCAAGGAGATAAAAGAGCAAGACGTGATAGCAGCGAGGACACTCAACAGCCCCATCCTCCCAGACAGAGCTTCCTTACAGGGAGGTGACGAGGTCTTTCATCTTTCCCGGACTCCCCCCAGGATAACATCACCCAACTATTGTGTCTCCGTTTATGGCCTTCTCTCTTACAGACAACCCCATCTCTCTCTCTGACTGTCTGTCTGACTCACCTACACATCTTTCTGACACTCTTTATACTTCAAATGATGAAGAATTTGCTAGAAAATATCACAACTGAGACACATTTGTCCCCTCAATCTTACATCACACTGGCCCACCAAACACCAGTAGGGTCACTGGGCCAACCATTGGATATCAAGAAGTAATAGTAAAAAGTGTTACAAAAGATTTCTATTTAAAATAAATGCTGTCGTTTTGAACTTTCTATTCACCAGTAAATCCTGAAAACAATATATCAGTGTGTTCACAGAAACATTAAGCAGCACAACTGTTTAAAACACTAATAATACACAAAAGACTAGAAAAAATTTGAATACGCAATCACAGGAATAAATTACAATTTTCAAATATATTAAAACATTATTTTAAATTGTAATAATATTAATATTACTGTTATTTTTTTTTACAATATTACTATTACTGTACATAATATTACCGTTTTGATAAAATAAAAAGAGACTACATTTAAATGCTAATACAAAAAAATCTTACTGATGACACATTTTTGAATGGTATACCATTAGTAACTGGTATTTTTGTAGAAGAAAATTTTCGTAAAGGTCTAAAATTTCACTTTTCTAACAATCAGTCTTTTTCAGAAAGAAAGTGCTACTTTCACTACTTTTTCCTTCACTAAAGAGGATGGAGGAAGGGGGTGGATGTCTTTAAAGACTTTATGTGTAGGTGGGGGCAGGGGTCATTCCATGCTCCACACATCAAATAAAACCGAGCAGACGACCAGTAGAAGAACTGGAAACGGAGAGAGGAAACTTATTGAGCATTATTGTTGAGCAAGCCATGGGTGACACAGCAGATCTCTGCTTCAACTCTGCCCACTGCCTCTCTGACACACACACACACACTTTTACGTGAAGCTAACCACATAGCAACAGGCCAAAGGTCAGGGCTGGCAAACAATGTTTGGGCAGTGCTTTGATGTGCTCAGGCATGGTCCAGCCAGAGGCTCAATGGACACAAAGAGGTTGAGAAGGGCAGTCAAATAGCACCGCTCCATTCTTCTCATCACCTTTAGCCTTTGACCTCTGCACCTCTGCGAGAGATCACATTTCAAGGATGGCCAGTTGCATTCAGACAGGTCTTTTTGTCCAATCTTAAGGATACAGCGGGAATAATTTGTTCATTTTGTAGCAGAAAGAAGCATATATTAGTGAATTAAAATAAAGAGAAGCAGTAGGTAACATCTCAAAGTATGAGATAAGCACAGAGGACCTGTCCTAAATAAGTTATCATTAGTTATCACAGTCAACAATGTCTACTGTGTAGAAAATACCACCCTGGCCCTGAATATTGTAAACATTGCTTCAATGCCAGCCCAAATGCCAGCTGTTACCACCAAAAACTAAGCTGTCCAGTGTCTTAATAACACATATATGTCATCTCTTGACAGCTGAAGTGGTCAGTTCTGAGTTTCAAGATGCCCTTTGTTCAGATCAACACCTAAGGCTCTTGTTACTGATTTCTATAATTACTACTTCAGTTTGACAGATAGTTTGGACTTTGAGTCTGAAAAGGCTTTTGTTTTGACAAAACTTGTGAGGAAAAAGGCTATCTCCATCCAAATGACTCAGGTTGTTTTCTTCCCAGTGGTTTTTGTCTGTTGAAATACACTCTTATTGTAATTCGTAACTTCGGTGAAGTGGTGGTTAATTCAAATGAATCTCATTAGTACGTTTTAGTATGATTACACCCCAGTGACCGACTTGGTGTGGACATTCAAAATCATGACCTCATCATGCTTTTTATGCTTTTTCGTGGACTTTTGTGGAAAACTAGAACACAGATTAACATCACACTGAATCAGTTCGCCAATCAAGTATAAAAAAAGCTTCATATGTAATAGAATTTCTGTAAAACAATAATAGCAATACACTAAAAATAGTACTTTAAATAAAGAAAAACCATCAACCAAAGGGCTAAGACATGCTACATATTCTACTTGAATAAATAAGCTAAAACCAGAATGCAACTGCATCATTATTGAAGAACAGTTTAAATGCAATACGTCAGACTAATGAGACAAACGTGTAGGAGTGGCACTACTTTTCCTAATGCAAGTACATTTTCATTTGCAGTTTCAGCTCTGAAACTTTACCTCATTGTAAGTGTTGCATTTCCCTCATTAATATTGCTATCCTTTTGTTACTTGAATATTAGTACGGTAGCACTTGGATATTGATATTAGTAACTTTTTTTATTTGTATCTGTTGAATATATTGTATTGTAAAACAAAAAGTGGTGCCTTCACAGCCATATTTTTAGGAATCTCGCTGCAGCAAGCAGCAGTGCTTGTCCTTGAGAGAAGCGAAGGAAAGATAAAATGTTTGTTTTGTCTAGTTTGAAATGGAGGGAAACCCGACAAAACCTTCATACTATTACAATATGAACAGAGCACACGTCTCACGAATGGGATAAGAATAGGAAGAAATACACAATTCGTTTCATTATGGACAGAATGAAACTCTACAGGGAATTAAACCTGTGTGCAACAGGTAATGTCAGCATGTAAAATGACCAACAGCACGAAATATTTCATAAAATCCTATACTGCAGATTAATGACAGTATGGACAGTGCGTCAAAACATTTACATTAATAAGCGTACACAAAAAAAGTATCAGCTACATAATTATAAAACAATTACACTGTATTCTCGTTTGCATTTCATGAATATTCGCTCATTCAAATGAACGTGATGTCGACTTTAAATTGTTTAATTGCTCAATCAAAAAGTTTTATTAGTTGTAAGTTTCAAAGTTGTGTTAAAGATTGCTTTAATCGAATAGCCTTTCCAGTCTTTAAAAATAAATACAATCATACTCTATAAAGTGTAGGGATGGTTTTCGTAGGGGGTGTGCTGCGATCAGAGTGGATGAAAACAGCACACTTTCCTATATATGTATATTTAATATCTAATATAGTTCAGCAAATGCAAGCACGATCTTACCTTTAATTCACTAGGAATGCACTCAGATATTCCAGGGGAAATTGACAGGGATCGGGTTGTTCATGTACATGTCTCCGAGATGCGCGATTCAGTTTCCTCCGCTGAGCACGAGCAGTCGGTCCTGCTGTGAAAATGCCGCTGTCCGCGTGTGATGATTGTTACAGCGAACAGGACACCCCTCCCTCCCGGTACGATGGAATCGCCCCTTCATCCTCTGCCGCGAGCAGTCCCTGTAGAGATGGTATCGCCCAACTTCACCGCTTGAGTGGCGTTTGGAAAGACTTAAGAGTTTATGGAAACTGTCAGGTGTGTTTTATACACCAGGTAAGTCTCTACGGTTTATTATAATTAATACGCCGTTTACAAATGCGCTGCGTCAGTACTGTTACAGTAAAACCATGGTATGAAATAAAAACAAAATGAGAGACAATACTATAATATTCAGTTGTGGGGTTTTCTGTTTTTTTTTTTTTTCGTAAGAAAATAGATGATATAAACACACACACACAATATTGTTATCTATCTATTTAGAGAGAGAGTTTTTCATTAACGTTATGATTATGAACAGACCTAAGTGTATGAAAATGTTTTATCGAAATATTAACAATTGTTATACAAAAAGAGCACGTGTATACAGACAACATCAACTCTTTATAGCCATCTGCTGGACAAAGATAGTAACTACACGCTTTTTCTTTTCTTTGAATGACGGAGGCTATAGCATTACCGCTTTACAGTATAGTTATTCATTCAAAATTAGTTACCATGAGGAAACATGACGTCAAATTACACGCAGATTTTTTTTTGCAGGATGTATTTGTTTTTTTGAAGCAGGTGAGCAAACAAAAATATTCAGTTACAACACAGTTTGTGGCCATTTTTTCCCTTTTCTTAATATAGATTGTGATCTGGTTTAAGAATCACATGTTAATATACACATTATACTAAAGTGTTGCTGAATAGAATGACAGATTTTTTTTTTCAAAACAAATTAAGATATGCTGCTTGTCTGGAGGTTATTAAATTCTGACCCATGAATCAGGAAGTCAAATAATCACATCCCTGATCAATGAGTTTCATGCATTCTCACATGGGCTGCATATCTTTCCTTAATGCTGACATGTGAAACATGCGAACCCAGGCCTAATCAATGTGTTGTTTTTGAAATCTCCAAAGAATTGCTCCAATGTAACCCATCACAGAATATGGAGGCCTGTATGAAGTTAATGACTTCTCTCGTACCTTCCCTCTTTGGCACTCGTCCGGTGACAGAATTATTAAATTGGCATGAGCATATCACGTAACTGTCAGCCATCGTGTGCCGCCACCAAATGTTCATTTCTCATTTTTCCCCACAAGTCCCCGTCTTTGGCAATCTGTCATCCTGACGGCTTCTTATTCCCCCACTAAGTGCCCACAGGCGAATGTGACGCTCATTGGTGACAAGAGCATTTTAGGTTGTCATGCACTAATGCAGAAGTTCCTGGGGACCCAACCGGTGTATTCATCTTCATCTGCTTGACTTTGCTCTTTCCGCTGTTGTCATAGCTTTGGTAAATTAAAGATAGCCCCTCCTTCTCTGTGAAGAGCACTGTCAACAATTTACCCAAATGCACCTCATTAGCTGGTCACGCTGCCACTCAACTGCAGATTTAGGCTTTTAATCCAGGTGAGTTATTGTTACTTTGTCATTAACAGGCACTGGAACCTAATGAGAAAACAAGAGCTGGAGCCTGGCCAGAAAAGGAGAGCTTGCTGGTGATTCATTGGACTGGACCATACCAGATTCCCCCACCCCAATAGGAGATAATAAGGCCATTTATATGGGTGTCAGTGGACAGGAAGCATGACCATATCTGGACTCCGAAGGGCAGACAATCAAGTCTTCAAAAGAAAATGTTGGAAGGTGAAAGCTGATTTTTTTCTCTCCAAATAATACTTCCGGCCTTTCATTGTTTGCATATGTATTTGGTGGCGTCAACGCTGTTAAAGGGCTCCCCCCCCCTAAACATCGCCAAGTGTCTAAACTGGCAACACAATAATGTTCAAATAAAGAAAGTATTAAATGTAAATGAATAAATAAAGTTAATTTATGTTTATTCATGATACATTCATTTAAATTCATACAACTTAAAGCATAAAAATGTAGTAGTATATTTAAAATGTAACATTTTTGGAACCTCAAATCAAGAACAATTTTACAGCGTTTAGTAATCTAAGTAAATTTAAAAGTATCAATATTGTTAATTCATGTCTGTTCATAATGTATTCATTTTAATTTAGATAACTTGATATGTTAAAAATATACAATGTATAAAAGTGCATATTGTAATTGTAATTAATTAGCATTAATTAACACATAAACTTTTTTTACAGCATAATTTATCTTAATGTGAATTATTAAATATATTGAAACAATACTGATAAATATTGTTCATAATGCAATAATATTAATTTATACAACTTGTTTTTGTATAATGTAAAATAACATTTACCAATACTAATAAATGCCAGTTATCATAAAGTAATGCATTAAATATAATTGAACGCATAATGCTAAATATATTCTAGGATGTGTAAAACCAGTTCAAGCATTAGGTATTATAAACTAACAATGATCCACAATTTTAACAGCACTTGTTAATTATTGTAAATGAATAGAGTTCATTCATATTTTTACATAATACAGTTTGAATTCATACAACATGAAATATTAAATGCGCATTTGTAAATGTAAAATTAACAATAACCTAGACTGATAAATGCTAGTTATTATAAATTAATGCATTAATGAAATCTCAAAATTAAATAAGGATTGTGCTTTAAAGTTCAACCACTCATTTATCTCTATTCTTTTCTAGAAACCACACAGTCTGTCTGGTGGGACGCTATCCCTTTAAACGTCTGCCGACGGGACAGGTATTTCTAATTTACGCACAGTGATTACCAAAGTAATTTTAATGAATATCATTGCGATTTTGCAAGCTGTAAAGCATATCATTACCATTAGGCTTTTACACACTGGCCTAACTAGGGATGCGTTCAGCAAAGCCTTAACAAAGTCGTTAAATCCATTTAAAAAGAGCCTTATTTGAGAAGCAATATAATTTTAAATTATTTTATTACCAAAAGAGTATTTAACAAGTAGCTGATTAAATGCCAAAGGCAGGTTATCTAAGTTTAACCTTCAAAAGAGAAAATGATCAGAGTCTGCCCCTGGCATTGTTGGATAGAAATATCATCCCCCATTATCCCGCCACACCTGAAGTTGCAAATGGCCTTTTGTGGGAGGCAGGGAGGAAAATTATGTGATTCAATTAATGACCGTCTTTATGTGAGAGGGGAAGCGTGGCACATTGTATAGGATAGTATGGCGGGTTGGGGGCTGGAGCAAAGGGTACTGAATACTAGCAGAAGCATCTTTAAGATGGAAAGCGTTTGTGTAATATAAGAATAAATTATGATGACCTCATACGCCTGTGCTTGTGTGTCACCGAGAGCGTCACAAAACTCGTTTCCTTTTTTTAATGAAAATTAATTGAGTGAGTAGAGGAAAGAGGAAACATAAAACGCTTCTCATTCTTATTCATAAATTATGAAAGTAAATAATTAAAGTATAATAATAATACTATAAAACATTGTATGTTTTAACCCATGCTATTACCTGTTTTTGAGTATTTGCATGATAAATACTAAATACTTGACAACGAAGTTGCTCATACTGTAATGACCCTCGCGGTTAATTAATTAAAAAGTGTCCTGTGCTTATCTGCATACAAAATACATTTAAACCGTGAAAAATGGAAAATAAACACACAATCATCTATGAAATATGGCTCACACCTTGCTGACCATTCATAATTATTCTTTTAATTATCTGACATATAATTTGAGTGCTGTGGTTTCTCCGGGTTGCAGATATAAGGCTGTAAATATTAATGGACGAAGGCAATTCACTCACAAGAGGGTTGCACAAGTAATGAACAATGTGACAGCTGAGTCTTAATTAAGCAGGAAACACCAAGACCAGATCAGGTCTGGACCACCAGAGAGACAGTTCAATAACACTGTCTAATCATGCACTTACCAGTTTGTACTTGCTCATTCATTTATTTTAAATTCATTTAAATGAATTTGATTGATGAATTGATCCAACAAACCTACAGATCAGGTATTATCCGATTGAATTTTGGAATACCCTGCAAGCCACACAATGCACATTTACCATCCTACAATGGTATGGTAAAATATGAATACTGTTTATAAATTTACTTTATTTGAACACCAAATTATTGTATCTATAAGCAGTGTGTGAGTGTGTGTGTCAGGTGCTCTCGGTGGCTCCTGTGAGGCCACGGGTAGATGATGAAGTATCAAATGTTAGCCGGCCTCTGTGATGAAAGTCTGAAGCAATAAGCTCCAGTAGCTAAAAGGATCTGGTTCAATAGCGATTTACCTCTAAACTGCTTAAGGGTATCTCACAGGTGCCAAGAAGCTTTTTATTTGATACAGTACAGTAGTATTAATTCAGGTTTCTTGTTTTCATTTTTATCTCAATTTATGTCGTATGCCGTGGGTCTCCCTGGAAAAATATTGCCTCAAAGCGCTGTCATATGAAACGAATAACAATCGGTTGTTTGACCTGGCTGTAACAAGGTTAATTATATTTTGCCGTCTCTCTTTTCAATTTTTCTGCCCGATGAATGAGTGATATGTGAGCTCTTGAATATTTCAAGGTGAGCAGAAACAGAATAATAGCTAGCAGTGTTTTGAAATACTTCATGTCACTGTGATCCGAATGTAATTAGGTCTAGGTTTTTTTTCCTCAAGCTTTTGGCCCGGACTGTCAGGAACATATCTGATAACACGGTCCACCTATTTTAAGGGTAAACTAAGTTAAGTTTTGCCTGCAGTGGTCACTGCTACAACAAAATAGAATAATACAGTATGCAGAATAATAGAAAGGATGAATTTTAGTTATTCAAATGAATATATTATTATTAAAAATGTAGAATCATCTTTAAAAACATAAATAAAATATTTTAAAAATGGCGGGGGCCAAAAAAAAAAGTTAAAAACCACAGCTCCTTAAAAATAAACATTGTTGTATAATGTACATGTGCATTAATTACTGATCTACATTATAATTTTCTATTAATAACTTATTAAACAAAGTTACCAGGTATTTCTAAGTGTTAGCTTATGTTCTAAAACAAAGAGCAAAAATAAACGTCAACTGATGCACTGTAGCCATTACAGCTATTACAAGTACACAGCAGCATTCAGCCTTATTGTCAATGGGTAATTAAAGTCCAACACGCCATTGGTGTGATGGCTTTAATTGCCCCTTTAAACACAATACATTGTAATTAAGCGCAGGGCGCGCGGGGTGGAGGGTGAAGGTGACAAACGGTTGGCAAATGATCTGAGGATACGCGGATTTGATCCACAAGTTTAATAAGATGTCACGCTCGTTCTCCGCCTCGCGAGCGTCTGCTAATTTCGGCGCGCACGAGCATTCTCTGGAGGTGTATCAGCGCGCACGGCCCAGAGCTCCCACACACCTCTTTTTCTTTTCTATTCAGAGAGCAAACAGCTTGCATTGCCCTGCAGGTACCGCAGGCATACGCTTTCACCTTCACTCTTTCTCTCCGGTCATTCCCCAGAAGAGCGCGCGGCAAAGTTTTGCTCCCCTTCTGCCCCCTTTTCCGCGCGTATGCCGCGCGCAGGCAACGGTGCGTGGCCCCGCTCAGCCTTATTAAAAGTGGAAGGCGATATTTCACCCTCAAGAAATATAACAAGATAGACAAGTGAGCAAAGCTAATCCTGGGGATGAAATTAGCAGGCAGAGTCCGGGGCCTGCTGGAGATGATGAACGAGGTTGAACTACCTTACACAGGCGCGCGTCCGCTGGGATAATTACGCCAAGCTCCCGGGCTTGAATCTGTCGGCGGGACTTTTTGATGGCTCTATTTCAATGGGGGCTTGCCTGTGAAATACATAGTAAAAGCTATTAAAATTGAAATTGTTCTAGGGTGGTGTTGGGAGAGCGGGCTATTGACCCTATCAGGCAGTGTTTAATAAGGTGTGCCTTGCATGGGGAATCTCAGGGCGCTCTGCGTGTCTGACACTTTCACACACACTCACTCACGCGCTCTGTTCCTCACGTTCAACTTTTCGAGTGAGACAAAAATTCACGAAGATTAGTATCGATAACTAGACCACTCAACTTGACTTAAATTAGATTTTTTTGGTGAATCTTTGTGGTGAAAATTTAGTAAATTTGATGATATTACAATATCTTGTTTCAGTTGCTTTAGATTAATTAAATATTTATATAAGCCCTTTTTTACAGCTCTGCAATATTGTGTCTTTTAATTAAGTACACGAATCATGTATATAAATTCATTGACATGTATATGAATCTTTAAAAGTGTATGATTATTAAATAAATAGTTTTTATACAATATTTTTTAACAATGATAACCTATCTAAATATATTTAAATTCAGATTTTTTCATATTATTTCTTAGTTAAATGTTATCTATGATATTTATATTTTTTATATAGATATATTTTTCTATAAACATTATTTTGTGATAATATGATGCATGTAGCCTATAAATTAAACAAATGATTTGTACATTCAATGATTAAAATTGCTAAAAACAGACTTTAAGAACATTTATCATGAAGTAGGCTATTAAAATGTGCTTAATTTAGTAATACCTTAATTTAAAGATCAATTCAACCTGATTAGGTTACGTCAATAAAAGTACATTTAAAGATCATAAATGGCTGTCTAAGAAAAAAAACAACAAAACAAACACATTTTCTCTATTGCGGGCGTAATATGGTTTAAAACCAGGCTGTTTGCATGTTTTTATCTAGTCAAGTGTCTTTAAATGACCAGCCAAGTTTAACAGCACCATGTCATGATATGTTATCGCTTTACTGATACATACCAGATTCAGAATAACATTACACACATGATCTCTTCTACAAAGGCACACCAAAGACATTATTTATGCAGGTAAACATCAGAGGACGCATTGCAAACATCAAGGAGATGTTTGTGCATACGCTGCAGTTGGGAGGGAGATTTTACTGGAAATAAATGTGAGAATCCTCGGCACTTGGCTGTGGGTGGAGGTGTTTGGGTGCACATGAGGATAAAGCACAGTAGAGTCGCATCAGGCTTTGACCAATACGCTGACCCGTCTCCAGGGGAACAATGACTTTGAACATTTCTGCACCCGGCCCTGGCACCTTCATTGTACGAGTGATGGCGCCAGCAAACCTATTTATCACTTTCCACTAAGTTACCTGCTCTTTGTTTTAGTTCACAAATGTAGGTGGAGGGAAACAAAAGCTGAGAAACATACATACACTCAGATTTACTGGGCATACACATATACAAATACAAACATTCAAGTTTAGGTGCATCCATACAGCGAGTTTGAATCTTCATTAGGGTTAAACCAGTTGCAAAGTTGAACCACTGAATTAAAAAAAATTGCTTTACATGCTTATGCATTTAATATGCTTGGCACACAATTATCTTATTTATAAAATACAATATAATCAAACATATATTGTTGGATGAAAATGAAAAACACTTTGGAAGATCTGTTGTTTAATATGACCAGCAGATGGCCCCCCCTACCATGAAATGGTGTATTTTTTTCCCAAGCATCTTTGCAAAAGAACTCTATGCAATTTAGAAAAAGCAAAAACTGTTGTTTAACAGGATGATCCCACTCTCTTCTCTTTTTTATAATAATTTATGGAGTCTAGCAAAACTCCTGTCTTTTGTCCTTGGAAAATTAATTAAACTGAAAATATGCAAGCTTTCACAATGATGCACTGCATGTGCCTTAGTTTTGTCCTTCTATTCTTCAGAACACTTTCAAAACCTGCTCATTTTGCCTACAATATAAAACCCATGCCTCCATAATTGTGTGAGTGAGAGCACTAATTTTAATTGTTATGTTTAGTTGCTAAAGTTGCATAAATGCTGACACAGAGGCATTTTCATGACATTTTTTGTCTGCAGGATTTGTATGCGTTTCAAATTCCCTGTTTAGCATGTCTGTTTATTTGAGTTATGACAGGGCAGTCTTTTTGAATTTTACTATTATGTTAAAAAATGTCTTCCCATCAAAAATGTAGCATTGTTTTCAGAATGTTTGGGGGTTAAAGTCAAGCGTTTTTGTTTGACAAGGCTGCATGTTTATGCAAATGAAAAGCTTGTAAATTGTTCCCATCGTAGTTTTGTGAATTTTCGAAATTTAAGCTGCCTGGTAGCTGTCAACCTTCGGAAGAAAGGGAAAAATATTTTCTTGGGAGGAGTTTTTGCTCCTTTAGTGAGGCTTTAATAATATTTGATTGAAGATTAGAATTGTTGCTTAGAGACAAGAGGAAGTAGAAATTTAGTTTTGTGTGAAATTATGGTTCTGTTATCATGCAGTTTGCAGCTCAAAGAGGATATACACATTTTAGATTGTTAAACATGCAAAATGATATATAAAATATTGTAAATGCTGTAAAAAAAGAAGTGAATTTAGTCCCATGGATTCCAGCAGTACTGAGCGTAGCTGCCAGTGAGGGTAAATGAGAAAGTGGGTTTGCGGCTCCTGCCACACTTAGCAGTTACGCAAATCCAATTTAATTCCCTCTCATATGCTCTCACAGGTATCTTTTGTCCTTTAATCAAATTCTGTTTACGGTTGAGGCAATTATTTCCAATTTACCCACTTAAAGGAGAATGAAAGTGGTCCACCAGGAGACTGGCGGAGGGGAGGGGTGCGTTGCGCGAAAGTACACAGCTTGCAAACAGGTAACCTCTAAAAGAGCATTTTTGCTATATCTATGCTCATTTCCCTCTGCTATGATTTAATTTCCCTGCCTTTAAACATGACGAATTACTGCTCTTGTCTTCACTTAATGCTTTTAACAGATCCCAATAAACTGCATTAATCGGCGGCGCGGCTGGCCCGAACCTGCAAGCTAGAGCTGCTCATTTGCCCTATTAGTGAAGAGACTTGAGCCCATAACCAGGTGGATAATCTCCTGGCTTTACTGCTTTAATTACGCCATAATCAGTGCAGCGGTCGGCCCCATTTAAAAGAAGCCAGGAGCAATACCTCACTGATACCTCATCTCTCGCCGCTAGCCCATATTCTCTATGTCACAGCCAAGCTTCTCTTTGACGAAGCATGATGAAGGGCGCACTAACTTTGTAGGACAAGACAAAGCTTAAACATATGGCCAGAATCCCCCAGGTGCCATCTTCAAGAGGGCCGGTCTGTGATCCTTCCACAGCTCAATGCTGTTTCCTGACTCAAACTCTTTCCTCTTGAACATCTACCGTTGCTGGATCTCTGATTCATGACCAGTTTTTTGCTATTTTTTGGTCTTGCATCAATTTCCAGAACCGTCATATGGCAGAAGACACATGACAGACTAAAAAGCTGCGCATTCTGTGAGCCTTTTAATGGCTTAATGAGAATATAGAGTCTCATCAGTGAGCCGTGTGCTCAACATGGCAACATTTCATTTCAATATTTACATGTTTGTTTCCTCAGTTTATCTTGTTAAATGCTTCAGTAAAATGTTTTAGGCCAAGAAATAAATATCTGCTATTTAACTTCATTATTATAAATCAAATGAGCACTTTCCAGTGCGTTAATGAAGACAAAGTGAAATATGGATGTTTTTCTCATTGCATTCAAGACCAATTAAGTGGCCCATTTAAAGCTAATTAGCCACTAAACTTCAATTTATGTCATGCTATTCACTCTTTTGGAATTTCTCTGCAGTTATACGTTAGTTTCTGCAGCAAATTCAATCAACAGACATCTGTTTCAAAAATATTGACAAATGTTTTGTCACATTCAGAACCTAGCTAATAGTTTTAACGCCAACAGTTGGAGTGCATTTCTAGTCTTTGAGGATTGCATTTACAGGTACCTCAACAATTGTCACTTCCTTTTAGCACAGTTCCCATTATAAAAGCTGAAACAGATATTATTTTGATATTAGGAGCAACGTCAACCCTGACATGCACTTTCAAAGTCATCCAAATAAGTCCAAAAATATTTTAGTTAAACTGACAGTTGTAATTTAAGCAGTCAATAGGCAATATGGTAAACGGCTCTCACTGGAATCTCTTTTAACAGTCAGAACCTGTTTAGACAGATTTGTGACAGCCACAGATATCTGCAACCCCGTTCAATTACACTACTTGACATTTTCACAATAGGTGCTGGAAATAGCACAGAGCCATCCAAGATTAAAACAAGCATACTAATGCATGCTTATTCAAGTGTTTGATGTAGCTGCGCAGTTGTAGCGTGTGCCTTTAGACACGCAAAACACTCCTACGGTTTAACAGTCAAGCCTTTTTTTCCCTTTCTTGGCAGTCAGTGGTAAAGAGTCATATGGTAATTCTTCTGGATGAGTTTTTGATGGCATGCCAGCAGTTTTCTTTTCCGCTGAGTAATTTTCCCAGCTTTCCCTCAATAAAGTGTAATCCTCCTTTCGTCTGGCTTGCTGCGAGCTTAACACTGCCAGAGAGAAAGCTAGAGGGATGTTTGCAATATTTGGACATTTTTAAATGCCATGAATTGGAGAAGAAACGTCTAGTTAAGTGAAGCTCTTTTGGTGGAGAATGCGGGTGTTAAATTATATTTTCAATGATTTTTATTACAGCTGCTTTCAATGTATGCAAGAATCAATAAGAGAAAATGTCACTAACAATACATATATAATTTTTTTTAAATGGACTCTATTTTATTTAGATTCATGTGTAGTTTATGTGATTTCTGAGCATAAATATAAAAAAATATATTTAAAAATATATTTAAAAAATATTTTTAGAGGCTAATTTGAAAGTCAAATTGAAAATTGCAAAATGTGCAAAATTTTATTAACCCTCATGTGCTGTTCTAAATCAGTTTACTTCCCGTACGGACCGGGTAAAATGTACCCTATTTGGATTTTAATTTTTAAGCGAGTGAAAAAAAACATACAAACAAGTTCAATCAATAAACTTTTAATATCAGTACTTTCCACACATTTGAAAGAACAAATAAAAGAATTTATGATTTATAAAAATGTTTTTGACCACTATTTTTGAGTACCACTCTTCACATCTAAAAATGTTTGTGATTACACATTGTTTAATGATAATATCTTTGTCTAAACCTAAAGTAATCTTGACAAACTATATATCATCTAGTTTTCATATTTGGTGACTATTTTTCAAAAAAATTGCAGAGCAATAGATAAATGGCGATAGAATCTCCATTTGTGATATGGTGACAAACACACTTTTATTCTATATGTACATATG
>JAUMHR010000072.1:11346748-11358877 GCA_032361145.1 Enteromius fasciolatus | reverse complement strand
GCGATTAATTTCGATTAATTAATTACAAAGCCTGTAATTAATTAGATTAATTTTTTTAATCGAGTCCCAACCCTAATATATATATAAAGACGTTAAGATGTCCGCATTAATAGTAATTTACAAAAGTAATTTATTTTATGCCCACATAAACACATTAAATGTAAGTAAAGTAGAATTGAAATTGGTTGAAATAATATTACATTGTCATTCAGTGTAACACAATAATTATATAAAAATCCAAACAGCATGCTTATTCTGACTTGTACAGGAAGCATAAATTATTTTCATCAATAATTTAAAGCAGTATTACACTTTGTTTTTATGGTTAAACCTTTTTCATCTTTGACCGATATATATATATATATATATATATATATATTTATTTTTGGAACATGTTCTGTAAAAGAGTAAAAATTTGTAAGTATGCTGTACTTGAAAGCACTTAAAAATATTTTAAATAACTTTAGCCATTATTTTTTCCATAGAAATGTAACAGTATTTTATAGAACGTAGTTATGCTGTGATATAATTTGTTTATTGCAGATGAAGTGCATAGTCTTGAAGGGCACAAGTTTATTTCAAAAGGCACCCCTGATAGCAACCATAAAAAAGATCCTCCTATAATCGCTCACACAGACTCCCTGATGAGTTCAGGTATGAAGAGAGTCTAAAACCCACTCTTCTGCATTTCCCTCTGTCCTGATTTAGTCTCTCGTTTGGGCTCCCCTTCGGCCAGCCCGATTCATCTGTCAAAATCGCACCTTTTTGCAGTCTGCGTCTCCTTTTGTCCCAGCTCGGTCTAACACTGCAGGAAAAAAGTAACAAACACAAAGCAATGGAACAAGCACAGCACCGGCATGTTCAATCTATTTTTGCCTGTTCTTCCAGCCAGAGCCACAGGCCGCTGCACGTAGCTGCCACAATGTAGACTTCATGTGACACCCGACTCCAGCACACACTCGCTGACTTTCAGCCGCCCTTGTGTGGAGCATAGAGCCAGTTTCAGTTTGGACTGTTGTTGAAGAGAGAGGGGGGAAAAAAAGAAATACATGCGTCAATCTAGTAAGAGTAGACGATTTTGTCTAAAATGAAGTGGACTTAAGCAAATAATTTGGGTAACATTAGAATAGGTAACGCTTGTTAACCATTAACTATGACTTTTCATTCAATAAATAATTTGCTGCTTATTAATAGTTAGTAAGGTAGTTTAGTTATTGTGTAGGATTAGAGTTTCAGAAATATTAATATTAATTAATATGTGCTTAATTAGCACTAAAAAATGGCTAATATTCTACTAATATGCATGCATGAATGAGCAACTACTTGGTGTAACCGTAAAATAAAGTGTTACTGTAATCTGTGATATATGTAACTAATCATAAATTCAGGAGATTTGTATATTTGTGTTGCAGTTCCAGACACACCTCTGAATGCCTATTTATATAATTATCCTGGAACTGTTGTTAATTTAAGAATAATGGGGGAAAATATAAAAATGATATGTCATATCTGTAAAAATAGATATATAATTAGCTGTACTACAGGATGGCTACATGTGCATTAAGCAGCTGAATTATTTATGTGGAAAATCATATTTATGCGTGTATTATTTTAATATAATTTGTAAAAAGTCATATGTTAATTCATATTTTATATTTTTTCAAACTAAACCATGTCATAAACCAACAAACCAAAAAGTTTCCCCATTAAAAGCCATCAAGGGAAATACTTTTTTGTCTGTGACTACTTTTTGACAAGTAGAAACTTTAAAATATAGCAGAGTGCAAAGAGCAGAGAGAGAGAGAGAGAGACAGAAAACGAGAGAAAAATGGAGTGAGACGTCAAATTGAATCTACACAAACAGAAACAGAACACAGCAGATATCTGGCCTAAAGCCATGTAACTTGTAGCTGGAGCATCTGTGTCACTGCTGTGTCCTTGAAGGCTTCAGGTAAAGATGAAGCGCTGGGAGTAATAGCATCCAGAACGATCACAATGTTTTAATGAACAGTCCTTTACACTGTCACTCAAACTGCAGTCTCAAAAGAACACGTGGCTCTAACTCAGTCAAATGCCCGCAAATATCCCCCTAATCTCACATCACACACACTATCACACACATTCTTGTGTAAATTGCTGATCTGTAGTTTCAGTTTGTACTTGATGTATCTGAACATTGTGGCAAATAGACAGTAATTAATACGATCTCAAACTCTTTAGTCATTTTTTTTCCAGCAAATGGCCAGTTTAAAGAAGTCCTCACCTTCAGGAGTTAATCGTCAACAAAACTATGTAATAAATAAACTCTCCATCTTGCATTTACCTGTTTCTAGATCTGTTTATCACAAAGTGTAGGGCATAAATAATTCTAAATATTTTATAACAATGAACTGCAAATCATGAAAATATCATTTTATTTTTAATCAAAATGATGGTATATTATTTTGGATGTTTTCGATACATCTGAGATTAAACATACCAATAATACCAAGCTTTAGAAAGACATAAAAATATTAATATTGGAGGAAAATCTGTTACTTATACACTTACTTCTTTTTTTACTGCTTCCGATTTTTGTGAAAGCTGAAGAATATGAAATGAATCTAAAAGCAAATATAAAATTTGGTTGTACTAGCAAAATAGTACCAGAGCATATTAAATCCCCCTTTAGCAGATTTGCAAGGTATGTTTTGCCTTTGATTTTTAGGGTCAGCTTGCCTCACCTTACTGCAGAAGAGTGCCAATAATTCAATAGACAGCATAATTAATTAATATTTTAGTCCTGACCTCTGAACATGACAGAAACACGCTGCCTCAGTAAACCACATTTCCCTCCAATCTTCTCCATGATAAGTAAGGAAAACTTCAAGGCAAGACTGTTGGTGGAACGCTACTCAGTCAACGTAAACAAACTTAATTTTTTTTCATCGCTGGAGGCGGCGATCGTGTACTGTATCTGTTGTTATATTTGTTGTTTCTGGTGTTTGTTGTTTGACACTCATATACCACCGATATACCATTTAAAACAATTTTACGTGAAGTACGTGAGATTTGTCTGTGATTTCTTCATCATATGCCTATTTATTAGGAAAAAAATCTATATATAGTAAAATATAATATAATGTATTGTGATTTTTAAGATATCATTATAACAATTATTATTAGAATTGTTATTAATGCAAATTGACAAAATGCATTGTTATTGTTGCAAAATATATATGTATGTGCGATATATTCCAGTTTTCCTTAGACCTGTTGAGCACTTTTAGCGAGTTACAGATCCAGGTCAGTGGTACGTCCTGCCAGAGAGTCTCATATAGCTCCCCTGGAAGCTATATGGGGAAGGCAGGAAGGAGCCATAAATTAATCATTCCTTACCTCAGTGATTGACTACTTTATACGCGCTGGGATGCAAAGACAAATTTCTTTGCAACAGAAATGAGGATAGAGTGGTACCCAAGGAAAACATTTCCATTAAAATGTGTAACCTCATGCCACTGGAAGGAAAGCCTTAGGGATCCTGAGAAAATTTAGCATGCTTTATGAGAGCGTATAAACCAGCAGACATTGTCAAGTTAGTGGCTGAGTGGTGTGAGTGCGTAATACATATTCCCAATTGAAGTTTTTTTTTTTTTCACCTCAGTATATTGTGGTACATTATTAGTTAATTTTATTAGAATAAAGCTATGTCTTGGCTTCTACAGTGGTGCCTGAGACTTGCCTGTCCACCTAGCTCAGTTCATCCTCATCTTTATCTTATGTGAACACTCAGTTTTACAAACAGTTTAAGCTATCATCTACTCCCACTGTGGAGGAACCCTTGAAAAGCGCTTGCAGGCAAGACTCTACCTGTAGTGACTGTAGCGTAGATGTGAAAAAGGAGTCGACAGGCCCCAAAACACCGAAAACAGAGGCATTTGTGAATGCGTGAACTTATAAAATGTGACATGAGGACTCAGAGGCCGTGATTTTCTTCATCCGATTTGTGTTGCGCGAGTTCATGTGACATTTAGAAAAAGAGAACATCTCTGGCTTGTCTCTTCACATTGTGTCTGAGCGGGGCCAGCTGCCAGACTGAGGAGGAGCGCAGGGATGAAAGCAGGCGCTCTGCCGGTGACATCCTGTCCACTCCTGTCATCTCCCGCTGGACAGCACCTCGGCCGTGCCACCCTGTTTCCCCGGGCTAGTGCGATCCACCAGGCTGCTGGCCTGCTTTAGCCCTTGAGCCCTTCGCCCTGCTCACCCTACCCAACACCCCCATGTTATCAGGCTGGCAGGAGCCGTCCCTCCCTTTCTGTCTTCATTCAGCATTGGGTGGATACCATATGAGTGGACTCTGGGGTCAAGCCTACTTACACCCTTATTAATACTCTTTCAGAGGGAATATGCATCATCCTGACTTCCTGCATTGGATGTCTTGTGCGCTGTGGCAGAGGGTATTCATGCGTTTCTGTGTGACGTAATCACAAACAAATATTATTTCATCTTTTTTGTAATTCTCAAATTTAGTTCACCACAAGAAGCCATTCATACTAAAAACAGTGCTGTTTTAGCAATTGAGCAAACACTCAATAAATGTTCAATAACTGAATGCTACAATTCTTAATACTCACACATATTTTATCAAATTCACAGATTCTTGAGACATGGGTTAACACATGTCAAAAAACATACTACCAAAATTTTAATTATAAATATATTATTAATTAAATAATTGTTATTTTTACATTATTAGCTATATTTTAGTTTTGAAATGAATTCCCCACTAGGAATGCTCTATATAAAAAATATATATATTTGTATTTCACCAAGTCAAGTCAAGTCACCATTATTTATATAGCACTTTTTACAATGCAGATTGTGACTTATGATTTTTATTATGATTTATGTATTTTAAAATTTGTAAAGTTTTATGAAGGAATGGTGCAATTTTGTTACACATCAGTCTCTAATTTTTCTTTTTAACACATCAGATGCTTGTTTTGTGCTATAACGTTTATAATTATTATCATCATTTTTAGGTTAATTTCTTCACGTTGTGTCAAGCTTCACTGAGATTGTAAAGAAATTGTCTCTGTGGTGACAATTCAGTAGATAGAGCTGAAAATCAATAGTTTAAATTATTTCTTTTTCATAATTGAATTCTAGATTTGCTAATATTATTGGATAAATATTATACATATTTGTCATGACCTTACATATTTTTGTGTCATAGTTAATACAAGGAAAACACACACTTTTCACACTGAAAAAAGCAGGTTGCACTATTTTTTTTTCTGTGACATAGCCAGTTGTTTCCCTGTATTTAAAAATCAGTGCAACTGGTTTTAATCTATTGACATTTTAATTGATGTTCTTCTTTGAGCGATCATCAGGCTTCCCGTTGTCGTTTCTGTTGACTCTATTAAGACATGTTGTACCTGCTCTGCTGGCATGGGTTGTCGAAACACAGAGTGCTTACTCAAACACACTGAGGAGCCCGGGGAGATGGAGAGAGACAGGAGCCGGCAAACCACAGACATGCCAAAGCGCTTGGCGCGTGCCAAATCAGTTACATGTCTCCTACTTATCTCTCTCCTCAAATCTGTCTCTCCATCTCTCCTCTGAGATGCTCAATGCCAACCATGCTGCCAGTGCCATAGTGCTGATGCCAAGTAGAAATGACACTGGCTCTCCCCACGGATTGACTTAATTAGACCGGCCTCGTCCCCCACGGTCCTCATGGCAGCAGGGACAAAGGAAGTTTCTGTCATTTGGATGTGTGTGTGTGTTTGACTATTTCCAGCAGATGCTCCAAAGCATCCCGACTCTTTCATTGAGCTCCAGTATCATTAAAGTGTCATTGAGAAGTGACATTGCTTAATTTTAGCAACTCCCAAAGCGCTTTGCATCAGGAGCAGCCTCGTACGCCGGGACTTAAGGGGTATTTTTTTTACATTCTTTCATCAAACAAAGCAGTTGGAAACTGGGGAAAACATTAAGATCAAACCTTTGTCCATTGTGATGCCAGTCAATAGGTATTTAATCTTCTCTAGAAGCTGTAATGAAGAAGTGGAGTACCATGTGACCCAGTCTGTTATCACCCGGTTCTTGACCTTCACCTACAGGAACACCCTGAATCTTGTCTGACAGTCCTTGGGATATGTGATCTCACCAGACATGTTAGGAACAGTTAAATTTCTTCTAAAAATTTCTGTGTGTCAGATTCATTTTGTGCAGCGCTCGTATAGGGCTCTGGGCAAATGCCTGTATAAAAAGCACTGGTCTTATTTGTATTACGATAGGATTGCAACCCAAATTATAGGCTTCTGTACTCGAACAACACAATCAATCTTAGCTTGCAGTAAAATTTCACTTGACATCGTTTATTTATGAGCAGGATGCAGATTAGACTTCAGCGGATCACTTGGCACGTGCCACAATGTAGATTGAGAAATGATGTCATAGAATTGACAAAATGTGATTGGCACGCAGTCGCTATGAGACTGTCACCCTTCAGGAGTGTGAGATCACTCTAATTGGGGTGTGACATAGACATCTGCATTATCCAACTGTGTGATGACTTCCCCCAGAGCGCCGCTGTGTTTGGTGAGAGTTTGGAGATTGACCGGTGGGACAGCTTCCTCATTTTTAATTGCTCTCAACAAGTGAAGCAAAAGGACTAATTAAAGGATCGTTTGACACACTGGAATTGGCAGCTATTGCACACAATATACTAGTGTTTCACAAGTTTTTAAAAAATTTTTAATAACAAGCACAGCAGGCTGTCATAACTGACTAATATCTGGTTGGAGCAGGGATATTTAGGCTATTGCTTTTACTAGAATGCTCTATGTAATGCACTACCATCCGAAAGTTCAAGCCCATTATTATTATTATTTATTTTATTAATTTTTTTTTAAAGAAATTAATACTTTTATTAAGCAAGAATGCATTATCTTGAGCAAAAGTGATTCATAATGTTACAAAACAATTCTATTTCAAATAAATTCTGTTCTTTTGACATTTCGAATCAGAGTTCAGAATCATAATTCTTAATTCTGATTCTAAATTTCAAAAGGACATCATTCATTTGAAATAAATCGAAATGTAACATTCTATTTCAAATAAATGCTGTTCATGTTAAAAATGTTTCTCAGTTTACGCATACACAAAAAAACAATAAATAAAATTAAGCAGCTCAACTGTTTCAAATGTTGATGATAAAAATAAAATAATAATAAACAATAGTGTGTATATAGATCATGTAAATGTAATTTGAGACTTCACATCATGGAATCTAAAACATGCTATTTATTATCACTTAATGATATAATTGTGCAATATTGTATTATTTTTATTGGTATATAATAAAATGTAATAAAAAATTGTAAGATATTTAAATCACCGTGATTAGTGATGTATAATGTATTCTGAAATATTATCTATTATATATTTAATATATAGTCGTGGCCTAATGGATTGGGAGTCGGACCTGTAACCCAAAGGTTGTGGGTTCGAGTCCCAGGTCCAGCAGAGATTGTGGGTGGGAGTGAATAACCAGAGCTCTTTCCAACTTCAATACTACGACCGAGGTGAGACCCTTGAGCAAGGCACCGTTCCCCCAACTGCTCCCCGGGTGCCGCAGCAATGGCTGCCCACTGCTCCGGGTGTGTGTTCACAGTGTGTGTGTGTGCACTTGGATGGGTAAAATGCAGAGCGCAAATTGCAAGTATGGGTTACCACTTCACTTTCACTTACTGTATCCTCTACTATTTTTATATTATAATTTTTTAGTGTATTTGTACTCAAACTTTTATTTATTTTGTATTTATTTTACATCTTCATTCCGGCTTTAGTCTTCCTATACATAAAAGGTTGCTCTCAGATGGGATGTGTCAAAGTCATTTTGCTGGTAATAAGTTTGTGAGGGTCAGTTTTTTATTTTTGCGT
Source organism: Enteromius fasciolatus (assembly GCA_032361145.1). Classification (NCBI taxonomy): domain Eukaryota; kingdom Metazoa; phylum Chordata; class Actinopteri; order Cypriniformes; family Cyprinidae; genus Enteromius; species Enteromius fasciolatus. Next base: position 11,350,945 of record JAUMHR010000072.1, on the reverse strand, counting down.
GGGATTTAATTAATGAGCCAAAGACTTCTCCATTGTGATCTGAGCAAATGAATAATAAATCAAAAGGGGAGATTTGTCAGGGAAGGAACATCTGTTTCTTACAAGCGTTACAACATGACTGGCGCTGGCCTGCGCCGTGGCCTCGTGGAGACGGTAGGAGTCCTGTGCTCTGGAGCCTCTTCATTTGCTGCTCCACTGAAGGTGAACAAGGAGCTTTCTAATGGGCCTATGATGTTAATAAAAAAAAAAAGAAAAAAAAGAAAAGAATGACTGCCGCTCTCCTCCAATTTCACTAGAACCCCTTTTTCGCTTTTGGGTGTCACTGTCCTTAGTCTATGGTTTGTTAGGCAGGGCGCCCATACTGCTGTGTCAGTGCTTTACTGGATGATTAATGCAAGTGAAAGCAATCATAAGGCACGGACAATATGATCTCCTTTTCAGCAGAGTTGAACAGCGTACTCACTGTGTACATAAACCCAAGCATCCAGGCATACGAAACTGTAGAGGAGGGGTCTCGTGCAGTAAGTCATCACGTCATTAACCGACGCTATTTCTCGTCACGCGTCTCAGAGGTGTTGTGTTTGAATCATTAGAGAGTGCCTGAATCTTATTGTTAGAGGTTATTCTCAGGTTCTCTCGAAACTGCACTTTACTTTCACGTCCTGCTGAGGGGGAATAAAATGGGTCACTAAAATAAAAGATTAAAAATGTGCTTTCGTATTACACCAGGCTAAACAGACCCATATGCCACCCGTGGATAATACGCCGCATGCGGTGTCGCTCTCTGGTTATTACTGAGAAAAGTACAGCCTAGACTGTTATAGTCTAGATTCATAGAAAACTTATGTTTGCGATGTGCAAGGGCAAACTCTGCCTCACCTAGACGAGAGGATAAAATGCGATTTCTCTACTACTAAACGCGCCACATAACACTTATGCACTTTAGCGGGACATCACGGCGGCAGATTGGATTGAAATTCCTCGTAATCTTTCCCGCACACAAATATGCCACCCGCAGACGCACACTCCGTCCTCTTGGCCCCCACGAGAGATGTGTCGGGCTGTTGTAGAGCTAAATAAATCAGCATTTAGCCCGGGATGTACTCCTTTCTTGGAGCGCGCTGTTTTACGGCAAGGCCGCGGAAGCTAATGTCCTCTCAGCTCCCTTTGAAAAAAGCCTCCCCATAGCCATTCATCAGCTTTCCAAGGGAGCGGGCATTGGTTCCACTCTCTGGTTTAATTGTTAATGCTAATTGCTATTTATTGGCTCAGATGCAAATGATAGGCCAGCCAAAGTGAAATTTTATGATGAGTGAACTCCCCCTTTCGCACAAATTGAAAAAGTGAAACAAGAAGAAGATGAAATGAGGCGAGGAGGGTCTTAATGGCGGCTTTTTAATGGGGAAGGCAAAATTAAGACTGATTTACGCGGCCGGATCCCCTGTTTTCCTTCATCAGCCCATTTGGCAAGAAAAATGGAAAAGTAATTGTTCGGCTTTTTTGACGCAAGACCTCAAAGCGTTATTTATTGACTGAAATTAATTGATGTTTATCCTATATTCACACGGAACATGCTCCATCAGCGTTATGAAGTTCAGCACCTCATTTCACCACCTGCAATTTGCTCTGGAGGAGGGTGGAGGCACTTTGAGTTCTCCTGAAGCATGCCCTCATTTCCTAGCTGAAGTGGCTTGATACTGACCCTAAAGACGTACACAGGGTGTTATGGCTTTCCAGAGCCCTGCCTCAGCTTAATACCTTATATTTGAATTTGTTTCTTTAAGTATGGGTACCTTGGACAATATGGACTTTAAGAAAATTAAAACACACAGTAGAATAATGGCGGTGGAAATTACATTTCTGAATTGAAATAGACTTTTGTCTCGTAATTTTGATTGATTGCGTTTTATGTAAATTAAATTCACATAATTTTTTGTATGTTTTGTGACCAAATAAAAAATTACGCACATATACACACAAAACTGTTCTCAGTTGATATATCAATTAGGTTTTTACATTTTAATTTTTAACCTGATGTCTTCATCTCAAGTATTTGTAGACTAAAGTAGACTTTATTTTAGAGTCTCTTAACTATTTGCTTATTAGCATGCAAATGTTGGTTGTGATGGAAATGGCATTAAAACTGAAAGACTATTATATTTTTTGTAGTCATAATCAAATTAAATTTTTGTTTAGATTATTATAATATTTGTGTGATATACTATCGAGGTTAAAAAAGGATGAAGGAGGTAAGATAAAAGATTATCTAACATAATTATTTTCATAAATATTTATATGCAAAGGGGATTAAGTTTTTACTGTTAACTAGTTGATTATTAGTATGCATATCACATTTGCTGTCAATAAGCACATATTAATTAATGCTGTATCCTGCATACCATTTTCTAGATCTCCTAACCCTGCCCAATACCTAAACATAACTACTACAACTGCCTTATTTACTATCAATATAATATAACACTCGTTTGAGATTTAATGATGTTATTACCACAAGTGCAGTCCATAATCGCTAACAGGCCAGTAAGTACTGTGATATGCTTCTGTAGAACCCCATATATCTATAATTCAAGATAAATAGCTCAGTTTAATAACAGTTTAGTAACTCGCTGCATTTGCTGAAACTTTATTCTTTTCCCCTAATGTATAGAATTGTGGGTCTTTTTTCTTTCAGTCTAAGTGGCGATGTCAAGCTACCGAATTCCAAGCCTCACTAATCACGGTGATTTAAACGTTCATTTCCCATGCCAAACGTGAGGCTGTAATGCTGGCTGGTGTCTCTGGGGAAGCCCACTCTGAGATGTGAGCACAGATGCCCAATGGTTCAAGCATGCAAACACAATGAAGCAATGAAAATGCAAACATGCACAAGTGAAAAGCAATTTTTGTTAAAGGCAAGCCACACTGACCTTCCATATTCTAGCTCTGACCCTCTCAACCCCGTCAGCCGTTACCGCTGTCTGTAAACCATATCTTTCCCTATCTCACCTTTCTGAAAGATTAAAATCTTCTCTGCACTGCTGCCAGGTGTACGCCTTGCCAATTAAAATTCAATCCAATCGCGTAGCGCCTATAAAGGCCTCTGATTTGAGGAGAGAGAGTGTTTTCCCCACCATGTGATCTGGGGAGGTTAATGCAGTTAGAGTTATTTCACAGTCCATTAAGGAGCTTATGTTGACCTCGTGACCTCTGAGCCAACAACACCGAATCCATTATCATCACAATGGAATGGCTGCCGGTCCAGTTGACATGACAATGGGCCCAGGAAATCCCACGTTAGCACTTAGCAACGGTGAAAAGGCAGACACCCCCCCTCTTCCTCTATTCTGTCTCTCGGCTTTCGGGTTTAGCTATTAATATAGGCAAACTGTAATTTGTATCATTATCATTCAAAAGGCACAGAGAAGGACAATAAAATGGCCATGCAAAGTGATGAAAAGCGCTGACGTTTGGGGTTTTTGCAGCGTTTGATTCCATTAGGTGGAAAGCAAACGCTGGTAACGGTTGTACGTGACCGAGTGTGTGAATGTGACAGGATGGGAGATTTGGCGGAGAAATCTAGCGGCAGATGAAGTTATCATGTTCAGGGGGGAAGTTGGTGACATGAACTTCCTGCTGTGATCTTGTTATGTTTGATGACAGCTCGGGGAGATGAAAAAGAATTGATTGAGGTCCATGCAGAGTTGAGTGCACTTTTAGCGAAGTCTAATTGAGATATAAAAAGATTATCAAAGAAAAAAAAGATGTTGTCACTTCACAGAAGATCTCTGTTAGTTTACGCAAGATAAAAACAACAAAAGAAATCATTCTAAAGAAATTAATTCTAAAATCTTTATTGTCTTTTGTTAATTATAGTAATTTACATTTAAAGATATTAATTTACTAAATCAAAACATGTAAAATGAACAAGATATAATTTAAAATAACAATGTCTCTTAAATCACAGAATATTTGTTTTCGATAAGGCTATCTTAGTGTAATAGCAGACATATCAAGCTTTCTACAGATATAACTCTCATTTCTCTGTGTGGAGTTTTCACTGAGTTTCAGTTTCATTTCAGTAACTTGTTGGTCATTGAAGATCACGCAGACCAACGCGGCATAATGTGAAATGTATTGGCGACACTTTGTTATAATGTCCCATTAGTTATTAACATAAATAAAAATGAGCAATACATT
>JAUMHR010000072.1:11324101-11337342 GCA_032361145.1 Enteromius fasciolatus | reverse complement strand
ACAAATAAAAATCATAATAGTTGAACTAAAGTAACCACACATTAACATGGTTTTGCTATACTAGCCGTTTAGCTTCAGCATGGTATTTGTGATTATACTGATTATACAATCTGAATGACTATAGCAATGCACGCATACAGAGCATGATATCTGAGACGCCCAGATGTACAAAACAGACCCTCTCACCTCTGTAATAAACACGGAGGTGTTAGTCCCGTGAATAGGGCTACAGTGCAATTCGGCTAGGTATACATCTGCGCTAAAATATTAAGGTAAAAGTCATCATAGCCCACCACTAATATTTATGTATTTTTTTACTCACTATATTGTTTGGTGTAAAAATATTATATAACAAATAACAATAATTATATAAATAACTAATCCTGTTTTGCACCAAATAACGAACAGTTTGGAAAATATAATTGAATAAATAAAAATTCTTGTTATCCAAATGCTGTTAATATTAGTAGTAGTAGTAGTAATAGTGCTGTCAAACAATTAATTGCAATTTTGTGCATACAAAATAAGTTTTTGTTTTATGTAATACGTGTGTGTACTGTGTATATTCATTATGTATAAATATATACACACACACACAGTATATATTTTGAAAATATTTACTATATATAATGTACATTATATATATTTAATTTAAAAACAAGATATTTTTCTCAAATATAAACATGTAACATGTACATGTAGGTTACTGTGCAAAAGTCTTAGGCCACTAGTATTTCAGCAACAAAAAATGGTTTTAGGTTTGTCATTTCTATCTTTTGTGGTAGCGTGTCAGTGGGAAATATCAGTTTATATTTCCAAACACTGTTTTTGTCATTAATTGTAATAATGCAGTGAGATTATTGCCTGACAACAGCCAGTGCTCCACACAGAGATCTGATCATCATCCAGTCTGTGTGGAATCACATAAAGCTACAGTACTGTTCAGTTTCTGTTAATTTTTAGACACTCGTGTAAAAATGTTTTAAAATGAGGATGCTTTCAAATATAATGCCATAAATAGATTTCATTTATCAATTAACTTCTATTAACTATATCAAATAAATATTTGGTATTACAGCTTTTGGTAAAACAGCATCTGTTCCGAGGTACACCTGCCCATAGCTTCCCATGTAGGTTTTTTGAAGCATCTTGGAGACGTTTCCACAGTTCTTCTAGATTTAGTCTTTCTCAGTTTGTTCTGTTACTTCATGTCATTTCAGACAGACTGATGATGGTCAGATCAGATCTCTGTGTGGAGCACTGGCTGTTGTCAGACAATAATCTCCCTGCATTATTACAATTAATGACAAAAATTAAATGTAAGCTGATATTTCCAGCTGACACGCTACCGCAGAAGATAGAAATAACCGACTTAAAACCATTTTTTGTTGCTGAAAATAATAGTGGCCTAAGTCTTTTGCTCAGTACTGCACATGTAATATATATATATATATATATATATATACTAAAATTATTTATTAAAATATGTAGACAATCCTTTGTGTGTGTGTGTGTGTGTGTGTGTCTGTGTGTTTTATTGAAGATAATTGCAGTACTATGATGAAGTACATATCATACAATGACATTAGTGGAAATGCAAGACAATATGCATACCATTTTTGCATTTGCATTTTAATTGGCAAAATCTAGAATAATTGGTGTTATTTCACTATAGGCTGTTAAAACAGGGAACTTTTGTCCTTCAAAATGGAGAGGTCTGGTAACCCTAGATTTTAGTTGCTCTGTGTCTTGAAGTCTGGAAGAAAGAAAAAAGTATAATTTTAAGCTTGTTTAGTGATTCTATGAGATGGAAACAAGTGCTATTTTTAGCCAAAAACTTTCTTTGAATATAGGCCGCTTCTTGACATACTGACTTATGTTCAGGTCAATAAATCTATACATCAGAAAAATGGCAAGTCAGCATAATCTGTGATTGAATAAGTGGCTATGGATGAACAGGGGTCTTTCAGCAAGAAGATGCAGAGATGGAGTTTGTGTAGAGAAGAATGTACTGACAAGTGTTCAATTAAAGAAAATGGCTTTGAGTGGCAGACTGAAAAGTGACAGGTCTTGGGCTGAGAAGAGCCTTTGAGAACAGAACAGAGGAACTAACAGCATTACACCGCTGACCTTTCCCATGATGGACCACCCTCACATGGGAATAAGAAGTTTCAGCCCATGAAGTCTCATGAATTTCAGTAGCTTACAGTGTAAGACTGTCAAGAAGGAATAGCAATTCAAAGTCTATGCTATGTGTGGCTTTTCTAAGTCATCAGCCAATTTTTAGCTTTAGTATAATAAAATGGCAAAAAAAAATTTTGTGTGACTTTAATAATAAAAATCTTCTGAAATTAGTTCCAATTTAAACCTAATGTTAACATTTAAAATTTCAATCAGAATGAAGTGAGATTTAGTGAAAGAAACGTAATGCAAAGCGGTAAGAACATCTTTGCTGCTTTTCTGTTATCTTGTCTGGCTCTTTGAGAAGTGCTAGAATGTTCTCAGCAGCCATGAGATGTCAGCGTGACAGGCAGCATCCTGAAACCGCCAGCGCCTGTACATGGCCACTGGGCCGACACATATGGCCATCCTTACACCCCGGGCCGGGCTCCCTGAGGAACACTTTGGAAGAGGGTGAGATTGTGGAGGAAGGTCACGATAAGTTCGGATGCTGTTGTGCCGGGAGGGTGGAGGGTTGAGTCTGGGCTGGAAAAGAACATTGAGGTAGCAGCGGTCAAGGTGAGATGTCACACATGATATCATCACAAGGTCCTGACAGCTGATGAACCGCTGACAGATAAATGAGCCATGAAAGAAACCTCAATTCTTCCCTTATGTGTGTTTGGGCATGTGTCCCATGTTCCTCAGTTGAAATAGCTGAGCCCTGCATAGATTAGGAAGCGCTGAGAGGAAATCCTGTCTCTCACTTTGCCACATGAACCGTAATTGAAAAATTGTACATTTTTAAGGCAGTTTTGCAGTCCAAAATTAAGTGTGAATATGAATTGAATCAGCTACAGCCCAAAGGAAAGTACATTTATTGTTCTTATTTCTTAACATTTCATTTCAATTAGCAGTTTTGCGTTATGTTTCACACCTCATTTCAAGTTCAGAAACATAATTAGAATTTAAAAGGAATCTGAATTAATTCTGAATGGTAGGGTTGTCCTATTCCACACTTCTTTTATTGAAATCAATATTTTTTTAATGGAATGTTTGTGTTTATTATAAAGGATTTAACATATTACCACATCATCATCATTATTTAAATTCATGTGTGTGCAACATTTTAAACATCCCTTTCCCTGAGAAACAGCATCTATTCTTCATCCTTCCACCAATCTGTCACTCACATGAGATTGAGAAATTAGCGAATTGAGAATAACTAGAAACTATACACTATTTATGAATTCTAGTCTACTTATAATACTTTTATGGTGCCTTTTTGGTATTAAAAAAAGTGGAAAACAATGACCTAATGCATCCACACCAGTAGGTGTCAGTATAAATTACAGATCAAGCCAGATGAAGAAGATCTAGCAAAAGATTAAAAATGTAACAGTATTTCTTGTGACATGCTGTGTTAACAGATTAAAACTAAAGTATGTTGATATGTAGGCATTGCACTCAAAAGCGCAAGCCTGATTTGAGAGAAATGTGTCAAGCTTATTGGGTTTGTTTATGTGTTGTAAATTGTCCACAATAAGATATGCATATATAATATGATAATAGTAAGGTGAATGTTCTTTTCATGCCAACTTGAACGGTTATATACGCCATAATGAGTATCAGAGTAGATAGCCAAGTATTGTGACACAAAACAAACTGCACAACAGGGGTTAGAGTCATTAACCCTTCCACCCTGAGCCCTCTCAGACAGTGACAAACGCCCCCTTTGTCCTCACCGCCGCCCATAACAGCAAAACAACACTCCACCAGAGATGGCCAAAGAAGCCGGTAGTTTACTAAGTGGCAACAGCAGGAATTCCAAATCTGTCCTCGCTAATTTTATGTGGAATCAATTAAATCGTTTCGGGGGGCGGAGCAGAAGGGGAGCAATTCCCTCTACGTGATCTCATCTGTGCTTTAATGCAATTGTCCACTCTGAGCCATGCCGCACAGCACATAATAAAGTAATAAGGCTAATCTTGTTTCTCTGTCGCCTCTCCGGATCGACACGGCAGTTATTGTATTAGATCCGTAATGAGATTCTGCACTCCATCAACACGATGGTGCGCCAAGGGGGTGGATGCCTCTTTCCTCAGATAGAAATTTTGTCCATTTACATGCTATCATTAGTTTTATACAAATGTGCCCTTGAGCGCGCCGCACCTCTGCACCGCGCTCGTTTGCAAACACTTTACTTTGGCAGCAAATGATCATCACTGCCTCTTTCCTTACACACACACAAAGAGACCTGTTTCTTTTGGGAGGGATAGGTAAGCAGGACGAAGAAGACAAGGGCAAACACGCTGTAGTGTGCTGTTCTACAGAGACGGCGTAATGTAATGTAAGCCCACACACAGGCGCAGAGACAGAGATATGCACTCCGGTGGGACACGCTCGGCGGACAGGATATGAAAAGCACAACTTTAGGATGGAGCACATCTCAATCTTCTGACGCTTACATAACTAGACTATATGTGGCCGGCCTAGATATAGTGGAAGATTGTGAGGAGAGCCTTGCTATTTAGGGCTCAACATAAGAATTATAGCATGGTCGATTTGTACTTGTCCTTCTTAATTTTGTGCCACTTTGATATTCATTTTTGTTCACTGGCCCAAACATGAAAAATATTATAAATCAAGCAGCCTTACACTCCAGCAACCCTACATGAGATAAGTAGCTTATATATTATATTTTATGTTGTATATAAATATATTTAACATATAAACCTTAAAATGTTTCACAAATATATACATGCACATGTATGTATTTATATATACATAATAAATGCACACATTATGTGAATGAAAACTTTTATTTAGGATGAGATTAATCACAATTAATTGTTTGACAGTACTAAATATATACTATAGTATATTATAATATTATACATATATATGAAATCTAATAATTTCCTCAACTGATTCTTTTGTAAAACCTTAAATATAGAATATATATATATATAGATGCTAACATGAATATAAAATTTATATATTCAGTATTAATAATCAAGATCAATCATCAAGTGCATCTTCAGAAAACTAAATGTAAAAATGATAATTCCATAGCTAAATTTATCAATGCATTTTTAACAACTGTTGCTTCCAATTACCAATCATTTGAACAGTTTTAACAAAACCTCATCTACCGCATATCTATTATTAATAAGCATAAGGCTTAGTGACAAAATATGATTGATTATGCAATTATATTCACTATAGGTATTTATTTTCTGCGTAAACTGTTGGAAGCTTTTCTAATGTCTCTCGAAAGCATCAGACAATCTCGACCCAAAGTGAAGTTTACTAATACATTTATCTAAGTCTTCTCAGTGGGAGAAGAGATTAACAAGTCTCTCAAACATCATATAAGAGATAATATTTCAAGGTATTAATGTTGAATATCTAATTATCACTTTATTTGAACAAAACAAGATTGCACTTAATAAGCAAATTACCATGATAATAAACCGTCTGGATGGGAGCCAATCTGAATATATTAGGTGGAAACATCTTTAGCCCCTGGAACTGGAAACTAAAGTAGGAAATTTTCAAAGATATAATTATTGCGCTCTTTGAGCCACTGGCAGATAAGAATCAATGGAAGCAAATGAGCGTGATCATATGACAAATGTTAAATGCATCATGCTCTGCTCATTGTGGGATGAAGGCACACTCATGTGGTGGCGCTGATAACTTTGAAGGCGTTTCTAAAGGAGAGCGAAGCTTTTGACTCGCTACTTGACTTGCGCTGCGGCGTGAAAATGAAGCTGTGCAAATGAGATGCTGTCTCTTTAAGACAAGGCTTCTAGTTTGGAGAGGCGATAGATCATATCTAAAATAGAGTGTTTGCTCTTGGTGCAGATGCCATCATTACTAACTACTTGCCGGGGATCCTTGAAAGCTAAATCGCTTTGCGATGCATCATTGAGCATTTACTTGCCTCACCAGCAGATGGGTCCTTGTGGTCCATCTGTTGGAAGAGATGTCTTCAACAAGCCCCCTTCACCTTCAACCAAAGAGATGAGAAGACATTTGAATATTCATCCCATCAGAAGAGCCTCCTGGTGGGACTGGGGTCAGCGGTGTGGTCTTTTCTCTGGCCACCTCAGGTCACTAAACTTTGGACACTGAGTGAGGGGTCTCGCACCTGGCCTGCACATATATGCTGTTTGTGTTTATGGAGGAACAGATGAACATGTGGACGTGGGTGTATTAGAAAGAGGAAGGAGCAGAAACTATCATCTCCCCTGCTAATTAAGGAGGCTGCATCTGTTAAAACATCACAGCTTAATGTGCTCATTAATTGTGTGCTATTTTGAATAGTTCATTATAAGTATCTAGTCCAGGGGGGCATATTTCATGCACAAAGACTTTGCTTAACTTGTGGCCTCAGTTAAATTGATTAACCCTTCATTTGTTTGGGTATTAGCCATGATTATGGAACTTATTTATATATATATATATATATATATATATATATATATAAATTTTTTTTTTTTTTTTTAAGTACGACACTAGTGTGTACGTAGATATGTATTGCTTCAGATCTAACTTTGTGCTTTGGCAAAAGTTTGCAAGGTTTGGGACATCAAACCTTTGAAAGATATTTGAGAGAGTTTGAGAATTTAGTAAACTGTATTCACAGCAGATATTTACTGTAAATGTGTAATTGTTTTGTTTTTGTTTGTTGTTTTACAATAAACATGTACAAAATATTATAGAGTTTTATCATTTTTACAGTTACCTAAATTATGGCACAACTCAACAACCTTAACAAGTTAGCTTCAACAAATAATACATAGTAACATAGTAATACTATGTAAAATTGTGTAAAATTCTACCCAATTCGTATTTTGGGTAAATTCTACCCTATTTTCATCCATTGTAGTACAATACTTTTAAAACTGTTTATAAAAAAAATATTATTGTGGTTATGTTCATAGCATGCTGCAATAGTTTTTTTACTTTTAATTACTTCTCTCAACATCAGAGCAATACATGTCCTTATATACACTTCTGTTAATATTGATTCATCAAGCCTGGATTATATTGATTAATTACATTTTAATTAATTTAATTGATACCTACTCCTATTTAAAATAAATTCTGTTCTTTTGAACTTTCTATTCATCAAAGAAACCTGAAAGAAAACGAATAACAATTTGATAGATATTATTAGAATTGCAATTAATCGCATCCAAAATGAATGCATAATATATTTTTTGCAAAATATATGTGTGTACTGTGTATATTTATTTTACATGTATATACAGTATTTAAGAAACATATGTTTATATATTAAATATATACATGTAAATATTTTCAAAATAAATACAGTACGTGTATTTATATATATATACATATGTATTTAAATATACACAGTACACACATATATTTTGCAAAACAATTTTTTTTTTTGCATGCGATTATTCACGATTAATCGATTAACAGCACTATAAGAAATATTTCTTGAGTACTAAATAGGTATATTCGAATGAATTCCGAAGGATCATGTGACACTGTTGAAGCTGACAATTCAGCGTTGCCATCACAGGAATAAATTATATTTTTAAATGTATTAAAACATTAGCTTTAAATTGCAATAATATTTCACTGTATTACTGGTTTCACTGTACTGTGTAAGAAATGCAGCCTTGGTGAGCAAAATTCTACCTTGTGATTAGTGTAATTGCGTTTATGTATTTATTTATTTTGAATGTTATATAAACTATGGAATGTCAGGAGATGCTAATTCAAGTTCCTTCTAAAACGATATTTACCTGGGCAATAAATACTGGTGGTAAAATGTATTGCTTGTGATGGATTGATAGCTCACAGCCCAGCATGGTCAGGGATATGATTGGGTCAGTAGGCACAATGCTGCGGTCCTCAGAGGATTTCTGGAAGGATGACTGACTCTTTATGATCAGCCCTCTCAGAACATCACTATTTGAAGTCTCATCATTTATATGATTATGGAGCAGCGACAATAGACTGAACCCTTGACCCTCGTTTTAGACAGCGTTGCATTATTCGCACCATAAGGCCTTTCAAAACTACTTCACTCTTCAGCGGCACAAAATTGATTTCTCCTCATACTATTCATGCATTTCCATGTTGCATTACCCTCTCGCTTCCATACACATGCGCTGTTTTACATAAGCCATTACTGTACAGTGTCACTTGTGTTTATTTCCAACACATGTCTGTGTTACGTTGATATTTTGACACATACTTAGCGCGGGGAGAGGGGGCTCAGATTGGGACACATCCTTTTCAGCTCCACCTGAACTGCTCTGTGCCCCACTGCCAATCTAATGAAGCTGTTATGGTGTGAAGACTGACAGGTTAATTATCTTTTATGAAAGTGGGACAAATTGAACTGTGTCTTTCCATCAGTTTTTGATAGATCAGAAGGCTGCTGGAGGTCCTGCGGCAGCACTCGAGTGAATCTCAAAGCTAATCCACTCCATTCCCCCTTCCCTGCTCCAAAACACTCGCAAGAAATACATCAACACATGAGCTGGGCCAACAGATAGTCCGCTCCCTACCTAGAATGCATTTTAAAAGATTAGTTTAAACATTTATTCACCTTTATGTTGTTATAAACCCTCATAACTTTCTTTCCTAGATGAAAAAAATACATTTCAAATGGTGATTAATAATACATAAGAAAAAAGAACCATGAAAGTATAATTTGTGAACGAATGCATTGTGCAGCATACATGTAAAGTGGTCTATGTAATAGTTTTGTGTGAGAAACTTTTATTTATGAACCAAACCATGCTGACTTATTTTGTGAAGCGATTCATCTATAAGATCTGATTCAAAAGAATGATTCATTAATGAGTCAGACATTTCTGGGGCAGATATCAAGATATTCAGTTTATAATAATTTAAATTTCAATCTCTTTCTTACACAGTTGACCCTTCATAAAGACTTTTGTTACTTTGATTCATCCGATAAGCCATGGCATTCTCACGCAGTGAAAAATACATTGTGGAACAAAGAGGAAACTGAAAATGCCCCAAGACAGAGCAGAGTTTTGGTATCAATCAAAGTCTCAGCTTTTCAAAAAGTAATTTTTAAGAAACAGTTAACAGCGTTTTGTAGCTCTTTAATGTGTGATCGCTGTAGTGCTTCAGTTCCAGCGTCATGTAAGCCAATCATCTCTTCCTCTTTACTAAGCTATAGCACAAAATAAACATGAATGGGTATCAGAAGGTACCTTGTTTCAAGCGCGGAAAGTTCAACTCCACAGACTCCACCATCTGGTTTGTTTGCCAGACAAGATTCAGTGTTATGATCGGTCAGACTGCCTGTCAGTCAGGTGAAGGGTTGGATGGATTCTAAAAATTTTTAATACAATATTGTAAATTGTAAAGCTTAAAAGCATTGTATTGAAAGAGAGACCAGGATATTATTTAAAAGATTAATTTAAATTTAATTGAAGATATCAAGTCACACTGGGGTTAGTAAATAAGTTCTTAAAGAAGGATTGTTAAAGCATACACTCTCAGATATAAATGTACAAAAGCTGTCGACGGTGCCTTTTCAAAAGGTACTCTTTTGTACTTATTTAGGTTCAAATATGTACACTTTAAGTACTAATATCTACCTTTAAGGTACCTTTAAGGAATCTTTAGGTACAAAAATGTACTTTTGAAAAGGTATACCGCCTTTAATGATAAGGCAATCAATGCACTGAAACAAGAGTATTTTCTTTTTTAATTTTTATTTATTAGTTTTATAAAAAAAATGTAAACATGCTTTAGTGCATGAATATCATATTGCTTTGTAAAATTGTGCTACATTAAATTTTACATTCTGCACAAACCTTTCATTGTCGTAAAAAGGTCAAATGATCTGATATATATTTAGTGCTTTGTTGACCTTGACACACTGCAGGGTCTGCTGGAGTCCCCTCTATGAGGTCATTTCCTGTTGTAATATATATGTCCCGTGTATAAAAAAGCTAACATCAAAAAAGGAAAAATAAATATTGATACTATAAAAAGTATTGATACAAAGTTATATTGTAATTTATTAATTCATGATGCTAATATTGATTTTTCACATTGTGTTTGTAAACTTCACGCAAATCTGCAGTTGTGAGGCAGCTCTCTATGTTTTGAAACAGATCCACAACGGTCATGTTATCACACATTCACTTCTTAACACCCTCACTTCTCAAATTGGTTATCATGATTTCTTTTACTCCCTTTGCTCTTTGCTCATCCAATGTATCTGACCCCAACATCTCACTCGGATACCCCACCCTTTCCTCATTTCTCTCTCCCAGCTCCGTCTCTCACACAGGCTGTGCCTTGATGCCCATATGTTACCTGACATGCCCGGCCCAGTAAATGATGGCTATATCTAAATGTTGATGAGAGGGAGATGCAGACAGCGGTTGTGTTTGTAAATGGAGTGTTGTTTGGACGAGGAGGCTGGGGAGTTTAGAGCTGGTTGGCAGATGTCAAACAGCGGAGGGAAAGAGAGACACGATCACGAGACGACTTGACAACTCTCTCAGTGGCAGGCCAGTAGATGGGCACTGTGGAAGTGGCCTTTCACCCCTTCACTGTGAGACACCTGACAGCAGAGTCCTAGCTCATCTCGCTGCCCGGAGACATCACTTACGTTCATGTCCAAAATAAGGTGTGAAATAGGAATATGTTAATTAATCAGCGGTCAAGGGTCAAATATATGAAGACACAGCCCATGCCTCAGGGCTCGCAGTGTGAATTTCTAGACTGCTGGTCTAACCTTTCAAGACAAGGTCATTAGATGGGAATCTGATCGGTACAATTATATTAAAAAAGCTATTCGTGTGAAGAAACTTGTGTGGTAATAACCTGGTACTTATTAATTGCCATATGTGTTCTCCAATATACATGAATACAATGGTGTGTATCCAATACAGAAATACCATGGTACTTTATTGTTAGTATAATAATTGGTGGTTCTTTGTAAGATTTTGAAACGTTTCTTACTAGGCTCTTTTTTAATACAGTAATATTTTAAAATAGTAGAATTATTTACAAAATTCCTTTCTATTTAAATGTTAGTAAATTATTCCCAATATATGTATTCCTTGATATATTTATATATGTATATATATATATATATGCAAGTCCAACAAAAAATAAATTATAATTCTAAAATAATTAACATACAAAATTATGTCATTACATATTGAAATTCTATATAAATATATTTGATTGCATAATATGTATTATAATTATTATTATTATTATCTTAAATGTATATAGTGACAGTAAAGCAATTGATCAGACATGTGATGCGTGTTCATAAATTTAACAGATTTCATTGCGATTATGTAATATTTATGACATTGTTTATTAAATATCTAACCAACGACTAACTTTCAGCAATTTTTGCTTTCGTATAATAAATAAAAGGTATATGCCATTCAAATAAATGGGAAACATCTCATTAAACTTTTGGTTTATTTTGAAAACAATAGTCTTGTAAATGTAATACATTTGCAACTTGTAAATCAAAATTTCATTATTTACCATAATAAAATATATATAAAAAAAACAAGTTTAAAACATTGTTTTACTGTTTTTGCTGTTCTTTCAGTTCCGTTGAAAAGCTCCAGTGCTGAGTTAGTCACTTTGCAAGTGCTGGACATTTATATACATAAAGATCTACATTTATCTCTATACAGGGTAACGTTGCACAGCTGCTTGAGCTTCCTAAACAAATGGAGCCAGGTCACAGACCAGAAGGCAGCAGCCACGATACACTCATGCGTTCTGTACATGTGTGTGAGAGAGAGAGTGATTGACTGGAAGGCCTATCTCTCCTCATAAGGGGGGCCGGCAAAGAAGCACCGCACCTCAAGCTCATCGGACGCCCGTAGGCTGCACAGGCATTAGCACCGTCGCCCAGGTGACCGATAGCGTCGCGCTAACTGAATGAGCCGTGCTTTTTACCTCTCGGACCATCTGGTCCCGCTGTCGGAGCGGCCTCCCCGCCTTCTCCCCGGTGGGCTTCTGTCTGAAAAGAGGAAGCAGGACGAGGGGCTGATGAGCGAGGCCTTGGGGCCCTCCATCACTCCTCGCCACCAGGAAGGCACCAGCTGTCTGTACTCATTTGCATTCTCTCTTTGCTTCCCCCCAAAAAATAATGAAATTAGCCACAAGTTTCCTGAGGTGATGCAAGACACGGACTTAGGCAGGACGTGTCAGTGTTTGTGTAGATGCGGGTGTGTGCTTCAGGAGCCAGAGAAGAGAAGGTCATAGAGCCTCTGATGCTAAAGACAGAGAGAGAGGGGGTGAGAGAAAGCATACATGCCAGTGTGGCTTAATGTAAACCCTTATTAAGGTGTTTGCACTTGGCTGGAGCTGTTCTAAACTTACAGACAGTTTATAGTTTGTATTTTAACTCGAGTAATTTATTGTATTGTATTTATATACACCCTTCTATAACAGCTGGTGTAAACATCTTAGACTACTTTGGAGTAGCCAAATCATACACCATCTTTTCTTATTTTAAGAGGGCACCAGTGGCAGGCCAGGGGAAGAGGTAGGGCCCTTAATAGAATACTATATATATATATATATATACTTGCATTAGAATTTACAAGTAAATTGTATTTATCAAAAAGCTTGTACAATTAATTAAAACCATCATCTAACAATATTAAACAGCAATGTCTTAAAAGTTACATTAAAAATTATTTTTTAGCCCCTACGAAATATGCTTCCTAGAAATACTGTTCTGTGTTTTGTACTTGCATTTTTCTGCAAAACAAGATCTGGTAAATATTATTTTTTTGGTACATATTACTGAAAAAGTGGAATATTTAATAATTATTTTATTATTTGACAAGCAAGCCCAGGCCTGATTTAAAAAGTAACTCAAAAGTAATGTAATGCATTACTTTCCGTAAAGTTATGTAATTACACTCAACAAAAATATAAACGCAACACCTTTGTTTCTGCTCCGATTTTTCATGAGATGGATCTAAAATTCATTCCAGATACACAATATTACCATTTCTCTCAAACATTGTTCACAAATCAGTCTAAATGTGTGA
>JAUMHR010000072.1:11296109-11324088 GCA_032361145.1 Enteromius fasciolatus | reverse complement strand
TTTTAGATCTTTAAGTCCATCTCATGAAAAATCGGAGCAGAAACAAAGGTGTTGCGTTTATATTTTTGTTGAGTGTAGTTACTTTTTTAGGGAGTAATATTGTAATGCATTACTTTTTAAAAGTAACTTTAATATAATATACTATATTACTATTTCATTTTACTAATACTTTACTATTAGCATATAATATTTACTATTAAAAGGGAGAGATTCATTGTTTTAATTGTTGCAAGGCAGTGCAAAGACTCACCCTCAACTGATAACCAGCAATACTACGGTTTAACTAGCCATGTAAAGTGTTCTTCAGCTGTTTTTTCACAGCAGAGAAAAGCTAATATAAATACATTTCCCTACTATGACATCCAAATGACTTTTTTAGCCAGAGAATTGCAGATAAGAGTGTTTTTCTGTTCGGGTGGTTCTCAGTATTGGTGGAGTCCCTTCGGGAGCGTCTCTCCATAGCCTGGCTGTCTGCTCAGGTTAGTCTCTGACAGCTGGGCTGATTGATTCTCTGAGCGGAGCCAGGCAGGGGCACAGCCTCACGGTGAGCTGTACCTGTTCACCCTGCCCGAGCCCGGGGTCACCGTCAGGGCCCAGGGTCGCTCGGTGTGGGCCGCAGCTGACACGTCCCTCCACTGCCCATTAGCATCAGCTTTATTTCTTGTTATGTCAGGACATCCACCTCAGCTAACTCATGTATCCTGACCATTAGTAATCCACCGCTGTCGTGAGGGAGGCAGACACACAGTTCCTCAAACAGATGCAATAGATCTTCGTTTTCTCAAGTCTGCTGCTTTGTGAGTGATCATGCAGGTTTCAGAAGTCTTTCTTTCTTTGTTTTCCCTCTCTATCTCTTCTTAAAGCATGTCAGCACATCCTATCTATCAATAATGTCTTGTCACTCAGACGGCTGACAATCGCCAGAGGTACAAACCTGTCAATACGCCTGTTTAAGACAGACACCTGTCTCTTTGTGATGCAGCGGGCAGAACAAATGCTTGTCAATACCTCTTCTGATCGGTATTCATCATCGCCTCGGCTGTTGGATTGTATTTGGATCCCATTCTGGTGTGTGGAGATTCCTGTGTGTTTGGACTTGAAACAAAAGGGCTTTTTGATCGTGTCCTACAGTGTCAGGAATGTTCCAGCTAATCCATGCATGATAACAACACTGATAACAGCATTATGTAGTTAATCTTAGTCTGTATTTCTGGAGAACCATGATATTCAGCTCAAGGCTATGGTGTGCAAGCACATGCCATCTGTGAAAGCATCATTTTCACACCGCTTGGCTCAAGGGTGTCATGGATCATTTTATTTGAGGGGGCACCAGTGGCATTAAAACAAATAGTTTAGAAGTTTACTAGTGATTGCTTGTTCAGAATTAATAAACTACAAATCTATGGTTGTCATACTTCAACCCAAAATCAAGAGATTTTTTTTGTTTTTATTTATTAGTACTACTACTATTTGAATACATTTTTATTAAAATCAGCAGTTTGTTTTTTATATAATTTATTAAATTTGTATATATTTATTAAAGAAAAAGCAGTCCAACAGATGCTTTAGCATTTACAATTTAAATAAAATTAATTTAATAATAATAATATTTAATGATCAAGTTTAAAGTAATTATAAGACTAAGGGGAAATAAATAAAACTTTTTAACAACAAAGACCAGATTTTTCAGCACTAACTCCATAATAAAGTTGTTTTTTTTTATTACATTTAAAAATGCTAGAATTTACCATTTAAATAAAATGTGTTTATTATTATTATTAATTCAATATTTAACTGTAAATATTTAATATGTTTATATAAATTATTTGAAAAATAATACTACAGATTTTTTAAATACTATTTTTTTAGGAAATAAGAATGAAACTTTTTTTGCATTATGTTACTTGGAACACACACAAACGCACACAAAACTGGCAGTGTAAAACGACAGTCATGTTTTGCAGCGTTTACCATTATCCCTTTCATTGTATGGAAAATTACCATTTTCTGTTAAGTATTAAAACATCATTGCATTGTTTTGCCAAAAATTCACTTTTTTGTCAGATATTTGAGAATCACAGATAAAGTGGTATCACAAAATAGCGTCCGATTCAAACTCATATGACCACCACAGCTCAAAGTGTTTCTAAATGCTCTGACTAATCATCATTAACTCAAAGATTCAACATTTCCATAACACAAATCAAGCTTAACCACACTCTCGAGCTCCAATTGACCCATCTTATCTAAGTTAAAACAGCACACAATCAAAACATGGATTGATAGCAGACCACAAACATCTGTTGCTGCTTGCAGCTGATGTTTTGAAACACATAAATCAATAGGATGATCAGTAAATCACACTCGCTACTGTCACAATATTATGCATTAGTCTGAGGGAAGTCAGAAGGGCTGAGGCTTTCGTTGAAGCAGCATGAAATGCCTGCTCGTATCTGCATGCGAAATGTAATTATGGAATCACCCAAGTGAGCTGGGCCACACATCTGCCACAGCATCTGGCGGGCTCTCATCTCGACTAGCCCGCTCCGTTCTGTACAATTCAAATTCCATGCCTACAAGCACATTAACGCAGATTACAAAGCGCTCAGTCTCTACTTAAGGTTCATTCTCCGCTCAGGGGACGATAGAGGAGATTTGTGTCTTTTAATTTTGCAGATTGCCGTGCGTTAGTCTCAAATGAGATGCATTTGCATGAAAGGCTGCAAACGGTTTCCAGGTTTCGGAAAGATGGATGAAAGCCGATGTGTTACTGTAGGCGGCAACACAGACTTGGCATTTAATCGTGAATTGAAGCAGACAAAATTCCTTCAGAATCACAAATGCATGAAAGGATGGTTAATTGTCGATCATTAGCTTCAACTCCAGGGTAATAAGATCACCGCCTTTACAGGAAAGAACAACTTTACACATCTTCTCTCATTATGTCAAGCAGGATTTTTTTCTTTTTAAATGTCAAAAATTGCAATGCACCAAAAAAAACTAAAAGTAGTTCTACATCAAAACATATTTTAATCAACATAAATTAATATCAGTACAACAAATATAATCAGGATGTATAATTTTAACAATATTTACAATCAGTATTATTATAAATAAATAATTATTTAAAGAAAATGAAAAAACTATTTTTAAAAGGTAACAAAATGGAATTTATTTATTTATTTTTGCATTAAATTAACAAGAATTAATAGAAAATTTGGCTCTTTGTTAGAAAAAAAAAATCTAAATAGGTTTAATTTCCTTTTGAAAACACAATCATAAAAATAAAGGCGCTTCACAATGCAATTGAAGAACCTTTTTTATCTGAAAGTTCCTTAAAGAACCTTTTAACATCTGAAGAACCTTTCTATTTCACAAAAGCTTCTTTGCAGCGAAAGATTTTTTAAAAAGTACGAAAAATATGCTTCTTTACAGAATCTTTGACTGAGTGGTTCTTTATTGTGGAACCAAAAATGGTTCTTCTATTGCATCGCTGTAAAGAACCTTTTAAGCACCTTTATTTGAAATAATGTACAATTCCTTATTTCCTTTGATTTTGAGACAAAAATATGATAACATGTTAGAGAACCCTTAATGCATCTCTTAGACTCTTCTTAACTTTTGGTACCAACACTTGAATTTTATGCTTGACTATATCTCAAAGGGACGGTACACCCTAAAATAAACATTATTTCATCATTTAATGATCTTTAAAACCTGTATGACTTTCTTCTGTGGAAGATATTTTGAAGAATGTTGGTAACCACATATTTGGAAGTCAATGTGAACTGAAACTTCCCTTTAATATTGTATCCCATTTGCATGTGGTGTGAACTGCAAGCTAATTACAAAGAAAAAGTAAGAGTGCGGCGGAGAGAGATCTGCTGGATTGTGAAGTGAGTTGAGAAGCCGGTCGGGGTGGACAGACAGGTAGGAGGGGAGCCAGAGCGGGCAGCGAGCCTGCAACTCTGACACGTCCTGCTGTGGCTCAGCGGTGAACTAAGACAGCCCATCACTTCACTGTCAGCACTCTGACCCCCTCTCTCTCTCGCCGGCTCCCCCCTACACACAAGCCATTGGCTTTGAGTCCAAGTAGAAGGACCCCCCACCCTCCATGCCTGGACCCCCTCTCTTCTGTGTGAGTGATGGCCTGAATGATGACTCTGACCCCAAACCCCAGACCAACCCAGAGTCTCACCACCAGCCTCACAGTCATTCTCTCAAAGCCAGAAAGAATGAATGATAGCTCGGGTTTTTTAGAAAGTTTTACAGCATACAGTCATAAATCATGATGAATATCACAAGTAATTCACAAACAAGACTTAAGAAGCTACTAATTAATTACCTTTTTTTAAATGAAAGTCATCTGAATCTAACAAATTATGTATGGCACATACGGGGCAGATTTAGAAAAAAATGATTTTCCATTGTTTTGAATAGAGAAAATTACTGGGTATTTTAAAGTAGCAATGTAATGGAAGCAGCAAGGGATCTTTTCTTCTAAATTGTGATGCATAGTTGGTCCATAGTTGGTCTGACTGGATGAAGGGAGTCAAATAAAAAAAAGGGCTTATATGGACAATTTTTTGGATAAGCATAGCAAGGAGGGGAGAGTCTTAAATTTCAGTTATGAAATTCATGCATGAATTGTTTAAAATAAGATGACACATTTTTTGTGGTCGTTTTTAGAAAAACTTATAAAGTTAATTTGAAATGTAATTTACAAAAAAATGAGGCATATTGCATATGCATTAATTGCATTATCTTTTATTTCGTTATTGAATTATTATTAATTTAATTAATAAAATGTAGTTAACGTAATTAAATGATTATTTAAATTATCTTCTGTGAAAAAACAACTGTAGATCTGGACATTACTTAAGTAGTATAACTACGAATCTAATGGATCCAAAAAGAAGTAAAAATCATATTTCATATCTATTACACCCCTCTGGCCGGGGAAAAAGTTTTCCCAGGGAGAGGAATATGAATATGACTTTTTCATATTTTCCCTGTCTCTACTTATTAGCAAGCTTTACCGCTCTTCTTCATCCTTTCCCTCCTCAGTGGCGTATCTTCTCTCTTGCATATGGCTTCACTCTGTGAAGAGGACGTCCCGCCGTCAGCGTGCCTCATTCTCTTCTGTGCGTGTTGGCTGGGCTCCACGGTGGAGTTGAAGCCAAGACCTGTCTAGATAGCCCATCAAAAAGCACTCTATGTAAGCCCACACTCGGAGATCTGGTGTGTCTGTGAAATTCTTCATTATCTAACAAAAGAATGGCAAACTACATGTATTTACAAGTCGTGCTATGATAGTACTTTTAACAATTGCACATCTAGTATGTCGTTTTTAGTCAGGTTCTACATCATTAGCTAATAATCTGAGTGAAAGCTTTTCCATGAACCATCACAAAGGCCATCTCTCGAGCGCATCAGCTCCGGGATGTTGTGTAACGCCCACATGTCCAGTAGCCATAAGCAGGGCACTGCTTTCCCAACATGGGGTAAAACTTAGAGTTAAAACAGGGAGTAATCAGATCAGCCAACTAGGGCTTTTTCTAATCGCCCTGATGGAAAACCGTAGTTTTTTCGGAGGCAGGAGTCAGCGGCAGGGTGAGTTATTGTGAAGTGATGGACTACCTCAGACCAAGAGCAATCAAAGAGATAGCCCTTGCATCTCCAAATTACTGCTGCCCGTGCCTCAGATTCATCAATGGGGTGCTGGTGGCGATGCCAGCCAGGACACAATAGAACGAAGCACTCAGAATTATTTGTGGAAATGAAACCTCTGTAGCAGAAGACTGGATCAGCGCCTTCACCTTTTCCCACTCACTGAAATTAAACGACATTTATTTTCTGTGGCTACAATGCATGGGAAATGTTTCAAAACGACTGATTCCGGGAGCGATGCAATGAGGTGATTGATGGAAGTGATGTAAGAATCCACGTGTGACATCTGTAAGTGCGTAAACTAATGGAGGAATTTCATTAGTCTCTTTTCCAGGATCAAAATCGTCGCTGTTAAAGAATTCTTTCATCAACACTGCTGATATTGAGTGCAAAAAGCAATTGTGCGTAATACAAATAGCATGTAATTATGCTAAGAGGACGAGATGTTTTTACTCTGAATGTTTTCTTCACCTCATCTCACCTTCGCACTTTCTGAACCAGACAAACAAATGATGCATGATTGGATATTTAATTTCATTTATTTATTGATTCTGTCAGTTTTCCACTCGGCTATCTCATACAATATTACCAGCGTTAGAGTACAGTCGTCCAAACTTGTCAAAGACGTGGCAGGTAGTGAAGACGGTCTTGAAGGGCTGAAATGATAAGCACATTGATTGGATGTCAGCAGTTTAAAAAACAGTTTTTCACTCAGCAGAGATGGTGCAGTTATTATAGTTTTTCCATTTAACACACACACACACACAAATACACATGCTTCCACCTAAGAAAAATGTTATTGCTCAGAGTTCTTAATTATTTGTTAAATGACAAGTCAGTCCCAGACATGTCTCGTTAAAAAAAAGAGTAACCTTTTGTGTCGATAAGATTTTATTCATTTAAACAAAATTAATATTTTATTAGGCAAGGATGCAATCCATTGTTCACAAGTGAGAGAAAGACAATAGAAATGATACAAGATTTCAGTTTCTTTTTATTCAATAATCCTGAAAAACGTATCACCATTTCCACAAAAATTGTAACCATTTTAACATTGATGATAATTCTTTTCTTGAAGACTGAATCAGCATATTTTAATTATTATTCATGTAACACTGAAGACCGTAGTAAAAAAATTAATTACATTTTAAAAAATATATTAAAATAGAAAACCTTTTTAAAAATTAGAAAATGTTATTTTACATAGGAATAATATTTAATAATATTACAGATTTTTTTTCAATTCAATTTTTTCAATAATCTCACTGACTCCAAACTTTCAAATGGAGAAAAAAATAGAGATCAAACTAGAAAAAACATTACTATGAAAAGCATGAGAAAATTCTAAATTTGATTTATTTGAGAGAAAAAATAGGACAATTTGATGGGAATAATCTGAGTTCATAACAAAAAATGTGAAATTTGAGACATAATGGAGATTATGTTCATTAATTCTAGAGCAGAAATGTCAGATCTCTATGTTCTTTTTATTCTGCCCATGAGAAAAATATCAATTTAATCTTCTTGCTGTCTAAAAAAGAAGTATGATATTAAAAAGAATCTAAGTGTGATTTCCTATATTTGAGATTTTAAATTTGAGCTTTTTGCTAAAGTAATGGCCTGATGAGCAGCACTTGTGATCTAATGATGCAAATATGTAAATAAAGTGCATCCATCCATTTTCCAAACTACCTGTCCAATGTAGGACCTGGACTGATGGTCAGTACATCAGCCATGCCAATCATTTCATTTCCAAACATATTTAACATTTATTAAAACGTAGTGCGTCTATTATTAAGTTTTACAGTATACTTCATACACTGCACAGTTGTTGATCTATCCTGTTCACCAACTGTGCAGTGTATGACTACAAATATAAGCTCTTATAGCTCAAAACTAATGTTGTATCTCTGGTTTATTTCCACTTAGATCTAAAATAAGTGGTTTGAAAGGCTACACGCAGAAAGAAAGACTATCGTTCTTTTTTGCTCCCTTCCCTCGATCCCTGGATGACCACGCTAACCTCCCACTAGCTGCTGTAACCAGCACTGGCTCTTCATCACTGCTATAATACTTTTTCCCCGTCAGCCAGTTAATGATGAATACATGAGCCACAACAAATCCTGCCCTCTTTTTTGCAGCACTGCACAAAATATCTGCGTCAGATATTTTTAGTTGGACTGCATTCAGCTTTTGCTAGTGGCCTAGTTGCTGCAGCAGCTACACAGGCTGTCTTAAAGCGTCTCTCCAAGCACGCTGGCTCTCAGTGACCCCCCCTAGAGGCTGACCTGGTCTAAAACACGCCACCTTCATCTCCGCAACCGCATAATATAAGAGCCTGCGAGGAGCACTACTGCGTTGAAATTGAAATAACGGGCTGGAGTAAGAATGGCAAGAGGAAAGGGAGGTTGGGAGGAAGGCGAATTAATTATATATTTCAATTTTTAAGACTAAAAAAAGCCGAAGTTGAGCAAGGACAAACTAATGTCATAGACTGGGGCGCTGACTGTTTCCCTCTGGCAGGCATGCATGTGATCCCTCTGTCAGTCAGCGTACACCACCATGACAATCATCTGTGTGTCTTGGCCTCGGGAAACGCTGCAGCTAGCTGTCCTTGTAAACAGCACCCACACAAACTAACAACTGCACAAGAAACGCAAAAGGACACCATCTCCAAAGTGCAAAAAAAATCCATTCACAATGTTTGCTATATAAAAAAAGGGATTATTGCTAAAAACTTTCTGATTGTTGTTTCATAACAAGGCTTAGTTGTAGACACATTGGATCACTAATGACTAATGCCATGGTGTAGATTGCTACAGTATGTGTACGTTTAACGACTGGTTTAAGGTTAATGCAGGGGGATGAGAGACTAGTCACAATCTAACAGTGGCATACACCAGAAGAAAAAAGCTAATAAATAAAAATAAGGGGGTATTCAGAGATAAGCTGAATGACAGATTTCATTCTCATGGACAGAGGTGAAATTGGGGCAGCAGAAACATTCATTTGTACTGACATACACGAACAAATAAACAAATTAAATAATACTGATCATATACTATACTACAAAATTATAAATATATATAAATATATAGTATAATGACTTATATTTAAGCTACAAGAGTTTATTTATTAATTCATTTTATTGTTCATTATTTGTGATTTGTGTGTGTTCTTTTGTCAAATTATTTTATTGATACATATTACATTCAACATTTTATTTATAAATGAGTGAATGAATAACAATAATTTGTTAATTATTGTTATAAAATGAACAAACTGATTAAATTAATGAATGCGGCAAAATTACAAATATATAAAATATTTAATATTTACTTATTAAGATATAACAATTTATTGTTTTACTATTTATTATTATTTGTGGAGGTATTTTTGATTAAGGATGTGTGTGTTCTTTTCATAATATTTTATTAATACATATTATTTGTAGAAGTTTATATTAATTTTTTAATAATAATGAATCAATGAATTAACAACAACAATAGAACATTTTTTTAATTGTTTTATATGTATTTTTATATGTATGTGTGTGTGTGTGTGTGTGTGTGTGTGAAATATTTATTCTGTCTACAGTCAAATATTGAATGTTTCAGAATTCAAGCATCTGTTAATAAGCGACTATAACAAACGCTGTTAATTAGAGTCAGCCAGACACATTTCTAAAGTGCCCTCAGTCCTTTTGAATGTATAAAATGAATCTCTCCTCTAGCTGATGTTCTTATTTGTCATGTCAACCTGTTCTCTTAAAATAGCCATAGCCCATGTTCTTTGTTATCTTTCACCTCAGAGTGTGTTTCATTTAACAGCAGTGGAACAACAGAAGACTTCAGATAAGCACTCAGGGCACTTAGATACTTTTTAGCCCATCGAACTCATATTTTAACCAAGCATTTGTTGCCTCTCCCTCCAACATTACCCAATAAAACAGACAAGGGATAAAAAAATATGAGATTGATTTATTTGCTCCAATGTTCTTCAGAATGAAGCTTTTCTATTTTTTTCCCCTCACAACTGAAACCAATTAGCACAGCTAGCACTTGTAGTGCAGAAGGTAGGTCAGCCCGGAGTAATAAAAAAGTATTGACTTTTCTCTGACTGTAAGCAGGCTGAAAGGGGTGCCGCGGCCTTGTCGTACATGAAAAGAGCTCCATTAATTTCACTTATTTTAAGAAGGGCCCCTGTCAAGTCCTAATGCGTCCAATGCACTTTTCGCATTCATACATGCTGACATCTTAGCTGGGCCTCAGCCGAAATGAGTTTACATTATTTTAGCTAGTGAGAAGTTGACGGCGTAATTCCCACTGCACAGCTCTATAAGAGCCGGTAGGGAAATGGCAGAGGACTCTTTCATACGTGGCTACTCCTGACTCCTGACTCCTAACACAGCCTTTGCGCTTTTGACTGCTCAAATGCATATCCAAGCATTTGTTGTTGTTTTGTGGAGAAATTTTTTTTTGCTAATGTGTAATGCTATTTGATGTTAAATATTGCAAAAATATAAACAATGTTGCACTGAGATTTTATATTTTAAAGAACTTATGTTCCTAAAATCATGTTTGATATGCATATACACTAAAATGGTCTCCAAAAACATCAGTCAAAAACTTAATCAGTCTAAGGTAAAACAGAAGATCTTTATGCAACTTTGTAATCAACCCAATTTGACATGGCAGTGCATAATTATATCACCTTAATCAAATGCTTGATGATTTCATAAACCTAGTTTTTTTTCCACTGAAAAAGTCTCTTTAGCTTTAAAAAAAATGATGCACTAAGACATGCACTAAAAACAACAAAAACTGCAGTGCATTTTAAAAATAGATTTATGACTGATAGTTTAATAGGGTAGGCAATCATGCACATATTTATCAGTGAGGAAAAAAAACTTTTTAAATATTTCTGTGATAGCAAAGCTGAACATTAAGCAGCCATTACTTCAGTCTTCAGTGTCACATGATCCTTCAGAAATCATATCTTTTTTTAAATATACGTTACAACATATTAAGTATTAACTTCGTTCAAATATATTTTATTGGGATTCAATTCAAATTCTTGCAGAGGGGACGTAAGGACAATCTAATTATTTGAAGGTATGCCAAAAAATGTTTATCTTGTGGATAATCACTTTTATATAAATCCTTAATTTACATTCTTGCACTATTCAGAATGCTGTATATTTGACAAGGAAGTAGCTGAAAATCATAAACTTGATATAATCAAGTTGTTTCAGGTTACATGACCCTAATATGGCTCTCAATCAGACAACACACACAGCCAATTTCAGCAAGATTAACTGGCAATACCAGAATGATGCAGTTTTCACACAATTACGTAATGTTGTGTAGCTAAAGTAATCCTTCTGCCTCAATTGAAGACACCTAGTGCATGGCATCTAAATGAGATTTCTGTTGAACTGCAACGAGTCTCATGTAACACAAATCCTCATCCATAAAAGCTAACTTACAACTCATATTTCATTCATTCAGACTGTAAAGATAATAATTTTAATTCATGCCATGCAAAAACTTCAATAGCTTTCAAGTAGCTGCATGAGGCTCCAGTTTATATATGTGTAGCAAGCATAGAAGAAAACACAGGGAGGAAATGTAAAAGAGTTGGGGGTCAGAAATGGTACTGTGGAGTGATTTTATTAGAGCCTTTCTCACTCACACACAATGTTTATTTGCATTGTGCCTTTTCTAAAGCTATTGTTTAAACATATTATGCCTGGATGAAGGTCATTTCTGCTACTGGATTGTAAAAAAATACAAAAACCTGGAGCCAGAGGTGTGTTTTGTCCAGATGCAAAATAAAATAAATTGAGAAAATTTGGCAAAAATAAAAAAAGGATTACTAAATATGAAATCACTGTAATGCATATTTCTATTAAAAAAGATCACAATAGATGTATATCTTAAAATATGAATGGATATCTAATATCTCAAAATATGTTATATGAGATAATATATTTTATATCCAAGTCACCTGTGATTGACATTGTTAAATGATCTTTGCTGCCGATGGATGATATTAATTTTCTTAATGTTTAAGGCAAAGGCCATTTCAAATCAATCGCTACGCATTATATTTATTTACTATTTATATGAATGACTATAAAAAAGGAAATGCTGACATAATAGAAGAAGGTATAAAGTTAATTGATACATATGTAAGAAAAAAGTGAGAGGCATGTCAGACGAATTGTTTATTACGTGGCAAATGAAGGGGCCGAGGGATTTTATATCCCTATAAAATGGATATAGTGAATCACCCAGAGGCTCTTGGTCACTAATGTCATCCGGTCTGGAATATGAGCATATGTGTGTGTGCATAATAGAAACACTCACATGCCATTTTCTATCCTGAAGTCAAAGCAGGTTGTCCTACTTTTATATCACTTATTTATTGCTCATTATGAATATCATTCGCATTTAAACACACCTCATATATCACGCAGATCATGGTGATGCATTATTCTGCCAGTGATTAACAAGAGCAGCCACTAACAAAGCATCATTTTAGGCTAAATATTCCAGTTGCCTACAACAATAATTAAAAAAAATAAAAAAAATTCTGCTCCGGTTGTGCTTAGAGGCGATATTCGGCGGGGGACAATGGAGATGAGGGTCTAGCAGAGGGAGTTTGAAAAAAGCAATTACTGAAGCAACATTAAAATAGAAGAGAGAGAAAATAAATGTAGGCCCAGGTTGTGTGCTGGTATTCTGGCGCTAAGATATATCAGTTTGAAAACATGATTGATGAAAGTCTAATGCAAGACGATGGAGAAGCTTTTGCACCGAGGCAATGCACTTTATTAGCCACCATAATTAGCCCTGGTGGTTCAATTTGTTAGAATCGGTGGTGATGATGCAAAAATCAGATAGCAGGGCTGGCTAGTCAGCGGCCGACGTGCAGCCTGATGAAGGGTCATCCTTGTCAAGGGGCTATTAACTAACACACTAATTATGGAGGAGAGGGAAAAGTGCGGACCCCGTGCCTCTCTGTCTGTCTGCATCACTTTTGATTCACCACTGGGCTGACAACACACCACTGTGGACAGTCACTTCATATCTGATACAGCTCAAATCAACGCCGTACTGCCTTCCACTGATTTCATTTAAGGGTGTTTGTTCAACTACAAGAACTTGTGGACAAGTAGAAATTAAACACACTTTTAATAACAACTGGTGTATTTCATTGGTTTACTAACAATATACAATAGTGTGTATATTGTACATGCACCACAGAATATTTTTGTTTTTCCTTGAACAACCACCTTAAATGTCATTTACACCTCCGTTTTGAAAAAGGTGGAAATAAACATTTTAAGCATTTTTTTAGGAATAAAGTACCTCACTGCGTTAAATAGCTAGCCATTTTTAGTATTCTATTTCAAATTAAATAATATTGTCAGCAGTATTGCTTGTATCTGTATGACCAAAACTGACAAAGTAATCAAAAAAATACAACAAAATGTCGACCTCGGAGATTTTTCTTTGTCTTATATTTAATCTAAAGCATTCTCTTTATGGACAGACCATTGCAAAGCACACTTAACTTTGATAAAAAGCATTATTTTAAAACTTTATAATAAACTTTTTGCAAATGAAAACTAAAGAAAGTAATTTTACTGACCAGTTCACTCAGCAGTTTTTGCTGAGTTTCAGTTCATTTTAGTGATGCCTTTTCTAAATGAAGATCACGCAGACCAACGCGGCAGGCAGCGCACCCTGTAGGTTTTCTTCATTTTCTAAATGCACAAAGTTTTGTTGTTATTATGCGTGTATACAAATTAAAGTAGACCCTTCACAGATTCGATTGATGTATTGCTCTTATCTGTACGATCAAAACTCAATGTGTAATTTAAGTTCGTATTGGCATCATCAGGAGAAGATGCCTCAAAACGCATATATGCGTTTGCCGACCCCAGGGGGTTAAACCCATGGCTTCTGCATGTGGAATTCAGGGAGTTCAATATATAGGCCAACGCAGTCAGGAGCGCTGTTTTCAGCGTTAGATATTTTAAGTCCACTGACTGAAGAGGCTCGAATGGGACCTGCCGCAGGCCTTGTAGGGCAATGGCAAGGTCCCAAGAGGGTACGAGGTGTGGTCTTGGGGTATTAACCCGATGCACACCTCTGAGGAACCTTACGATGAGTTGGTGCTTCCCGATAGACAGACCCTCCACTACATCGTGATATGCAGCTATGGCAGCAACATACACTTTGAGAGTCGAAGGGGACAGCCTGCACTCCAACTACTCTTGCAGGAAAGTAAGCATCACTGCGATTGTGCATCTCTGTGGGTCCTCTCCGCGAGCAGAACACCAGACGACGGAACAGACCCCACCTCAGAGCATAAGCCGGCCTCATAGAGGCAGCTCTTGCCTGAGTGATGGTATCTTCCGAGGAACATGAGGTCGGCAAACCAGGTCCGGGAGGGCCAGAATGGCGCTACCAGCAGAACCTGCTCCTCATCCTCCCTGACCTTGCACAATGTCTGTGCAAGGAGGGTTACTGGGGGAAAGGCGTACTTGAGCCCAGGAGGCCAGCTGTGTGCCGGTGCATCCCTGCCAAATAGCGACTCGTCGAGGGAGTAATACAGCTGGGAATGAGCAAACTCTGGGGAGGCAAAGAGGTCTATTTTGGCCTCGCCAAAGTGGCTGCAGATCAGCTGGACTACCTGGGGGTGGATCCGCCATTCACCAGGGTGGGTGAATGGCGGATCAAATTAAAAGCCGAGGGGGTCTCCAGCTCAGGAACGGCGAAGGCTCCAAAGTGAAAAGCTGCAGGTGCACTGCATTTGTGCCCTCTTATACGTAGTGATGAGGTGCACCTGAATGCAATCAGTGCATGCCAATATTCATTGGCCTGTTATTTGAAGCTCAAAGGCAATTGGTCTCTCTGACAAGTTCCCATATCTAACGTCTAAGTGATTCGAGTGAAAGGGTAACTAATTGTTTTAATTTTCACACATTTTTAGATTATCTTAAAAAAATTCTATAATTTTTCTGATATACTGTATGTTTGAATTTTAATGTGAGCGTGAACCGGAGTTTGCAACTGATTTTACTTCAATATAGTGACAGTTCTGAGGAAAAAAAAACATGATATTGAATGAGAAAAATAGATGGCATGGCATGATTTATTTTTTTTTACTGCAAATTAATTGGATGTACTGTAGCAAAGTAGGCATTTCATTTAGAATGAACACAGAATAGACAGTTGGATGGGTGTCATTAATGATGTCATGCCCAAGCCGTCAAATTGACGTCACCAGAGAAGGCCCATCATTTTAGAGGGGAGGAGCAATTTCAGATTTTGATTAAAGATTACGAAGACAAACAAAATGTTTTTTTTTTATTGTTCACCACAAAAATAGAAATGTGTGTAACAAAACAAACATAGTCGCTTTTGATTTCACTTTAAGATTAAATACGTATAAATATCAGTTAGTTTTGAGTAGTTGAATTGATAAAACAGCATTAAATGGAAGAAGAAAAAAATTAAAAGAACAGACAATGCAGATTTAACATTTAGTTTTAGATTTAACAGTTAAGTTCAGGAAAACTTTTATTTCTAATGGACTTGAATCTTCAAAGAAAAAAAAAGGACCTCAAAAGAGCTCTATAAAAAGGACCTAGATTCTAATATAAGAAGCAAAGTTCATTAGTTATGTATCTGAGCATGTCTGAAGCCTCTGTAATCCGTCCTGCATCACTTCCTTTTATCTCCACAATTGAGATAAATCACCAAGCACTGCTTTCAGGTTAAGACATGTTAATCTGGGAAATAACACATCTCAAGGTGTGGGTCCTATGAGGGGTGGGATGAACAAATGAACGGAGAAGAAAGGAAAAAGAGAATGGGTATAATTAAATCAGAGATGCACTTGGAAATTACCATATCCATCATTATCTTCATGTGAGTCAATGCAAAGGAAGAAAGTGAGGGGCTTAGGAGATTTATTAAAAAAAAAAAAAGATTGTGTGCAGCAAAATTCTCATTGGTAACCGTCAAAGGTAGGCAAACGTGAAACATTTATCAAGCCACAGACAAATGACACTGGGTTACTAGTTAGACAGTGTAATAAGTGCCATCTAATTTCCTCTTTAGAATCAATTTATATTTCAAAGCTCGGGATCGTCATCAAGGGACAAAGCTTTTCCTGTGAGAAATTAGAGATTTTTCACATAACGTACCTGCCATACCTAACACAAAATACTTTTTTCAGGCATTTTTAACATTACATTATAGAAAAATATATGAAAATTTGAATATTATATGAACATTTTTATTATTATTGTATTATTAGCTTTTATTATTATTTACAGGTCTATTTATCTCAGATAGAATACAATAAAAATGTTATATACACAGCATAAAAAAGCTTCATAAAAGGTACACAACTGCAGGCAGTATTTTGTTATATAAGACAGATACATATTCTAACTGCAGTTAGCATAAATCTAATATCCGAATCAAACCCATCAATAGTGCCGTCTTCTTAACGTGTATAATTCTCACGGGAACATCAGTGCCTCTGGCGCCCCGGTCTCTGTGTGACCCGGGTTAAATGGAGGGCATCTTTTGGAGTACATTACTCTCTTAGAAGTCTAATGCATTTTGATTAATCAAAAACAGCTCTGCAGTCACACTCTTCAGAGAAGGATGTAAATAAATATATAAAGCAAACAAAATAATTAGACAAGCATAACGTACCCTGCACCCCCTATTGATAGAGGAAAGGATCGGCTCCTTGATGATGAGGTGGGAGAGAATGAGCGAGTTCTTCCAAATAACTCATCCAAATAGTGTTGAGGGGAAAGAATAATCCATTCAAAGCAGAATTGCTGTGCGTATGTTGCATGAGCTAGCTGCATTAATTACAGACACTGAGGCAGCTATGGTAAGGGTTAATGAGCCTGGCATGTGCTAACAGATCAAACGCAAGAACGCCATGAACAATAACGTAGTTATTCACTGCTCCATGCCTGTTCATGTAAAAAAACAACAATGGGGAGTTTATGTCTTAGTAAATATATGAAAATCTATAAATATACTGTATGTATCAAAATATGAATCAATATAATCTTTCACAATAAGAATATATAGGATATTTATTTATTATATATTTATTCTACTTTTTTTTTTACATTTATTTATTAATTTAATTATTAATACAATTAATTTGTTATTTGATAATTTGAATATTGTGACGTGTTACTTAAAAAAAAAAAAAAATACTGTTCTATTTTAATACATTTTAAAATGTAATTTATACCTGAATTTTCAGTTGGCAGTATTTACTCCAGCATTCAGTGTCACAAGAAAGCA
Organism: Enteromius fasciolatus; assembly: GCA_032361145.1. Taxonomy (NCBI): domain Eukaryota; kingdom Metazoa; phylum Chordata; class Actinopteri; order Cypriniformes; family Cyprinidae; genus Enteromius; species Enteromius fasciolatus. Next base: position 11,307,058 of record JAUMHR010000072.1, on the reverse strand, counting down.
TTTTATTATGCTGATTTATTGTTATTATGTCAAAAAGTTCTACTATTTAATAATTTTCCGGAAACCATGACACTTTTATTTTCTTTACCAGGATTGTTTTTTGAATACAAAGAACAGCATCAAAAGTATTGGAATTCATTTGGAATATAAGTCTTTTGTAACATCATAAATAACATCAAATTGACCCCAAACTTTTGAACATTTTGCGTATATAATAGCTGGGTAAGGAATCACCCCTGAGGCTGAGGGTTTGCCTTATGTTTAGCCATGGATCAGTGATAATCCTTAATATGGTGTCCTCTGCCACATCAATTATGTTGATCATAGGCATGCTCGTTATGCTGAGTCTTCATTACTGTCAGACACTGTGAGCACAAGCCTCAGACCTTCACAGTATAAATCAAGACACACTGGGCTACTTTCCAAAAGAATCAGAGAAGCACGCACCACGTCTTTTAACTTGTGACGTATTACGCAATGGCAAAGATATGGTGAAACTAGACCACAAACTTTGAGTGTGATATATTCAGGGAATGACCTGATGAATTCTGTTCCCTCTAAAAAAAAAAAAAAAAAAAAAAAAAAGTCCAACACTTTATGCCATACAGATAACAATTAAAACACAGAGCGGAACCGAGCTGCCACATCTAGTATCAACCAAGCATACATGAGCAGTGTCAGCAGTAGGGGCTCTTTTATTTATTTCATTCTGGAGGAGGTATTTCCGGGCAATTGCGCTGGATGCAGAGGGTAGTGCCTGCTGGTAAGAGCCAATAAAGAACTCTCATCCATGAACGGCCTTCAGCAGAGACACACTCAATTACCTAATGTGAGGACTTTGAGGGGGGAGAGAAAGCCTTTTCTCCTCATTTACTTGTGGGTATTTATTAAATTGCTGTCAAATTTGACAAATTTGCGACGCTCAACATGGAGGTTGTTTTGGGTGGGGGTGCGTGGGTTTAGAATGAACACAGGTCACCCTCCCTCTACCATCACTGTTCCCATATCCTGCTTCCTGAATCATGCAAGCACACAGAATACATTTTGGCAGTTTTACGTGTGCATGCTAGCAAAACGTGTACCTTTTTCCCCTCGAGGTACTTCTTGTGCTCCTCTCGGAAGTGCTTGGTCCCATATGCCACCTGCTCAAAGGGGGTGGAGGTGTGCATCATGCCCTCATACCACTTATTTCGGCTTGTGTTTGAAAATGGAAGAAAACTGTTTAAAAAGAAAACAGAAAAAGGAATTAAGATATAGGCTGCCATAAAAGCTAATGTACAATTGAAAAAACACACAATACTGTTCAGAAGTGTGGGTCAGCAAGATTTTTAGTTTGAACTAAAAATATAAAAATATATATAAAATTCAGTTTGTTTTTTTAATATATTTTAAAATGTAATTTATTCCTGTGATGGCAAAGCTGCATTAACATATCTTCACACGATCCTACAGAAATCATTCTAATATGCTGATTTGCTGCAGATTTAACACATTTCTTTTTATTATTATGGCTAAAAATTATTTTGATGTTTAATATTTAAGTGGAAACTGTGATACACTTTAAGTTTAAAAGAACAACATTTATTTAAATTAGAAATCTTCTCGGTTACACTTTATTTTAATGTCTAATTCTTGCAATATCTATATCTTACTAATAAAAAGCCAATATGTTAATAAACTATATTCTAATTAGCAAAGGGAGATAATAGTGAAAATAGTGTACCCTATACTAAAGTGTATTGATTAATTAATGTGACTATGCTGAATAAAAGTATAAATTTTTCAAAAATAAAAATTGAAATAACCTTTACTAACCCTAAACCTTTTAATGTTAAGATAAATAAATAAAATAGACATTTCTAACAGTAGTTCTATTAGCCTTAATGCATGAAAAAGTAGAGCATAATCTCAGTGTCTGTCCAAATGCTGGCCTCTGGTCTTGGCTAACGTGCCTGCTAAGAGAACACAGCACATGTTACTTATACATCACCACGTCGCCTCATCCCTCCCTCACAGGCACTTTTCATTCTAGTCCAGATCATTTCCAAACCCAAATCGCTTCTTAATCGTTGTGATGTCTTGTGGTTGTTTCTGCACATGCTGCGTGTTTGCTGGGCAAACATTCAGTGCAAATAGCGGTTACTTAGGAAAAATGCCAGATGTTAATTACAGCGAGGTTGATTTTGTAAATTGTACCCAAGACACTTTGCTTGGAGGAAGATTTATCCAGTGCTGTACAAGAGGTGTCTGCGAGAGGCTGGGTAAACGTCCACTGGGCATTGGCTTGGCTTGTCACAAAACAAACAAACAACCAACAACCTTGGCACTTTCTGTGAACACAATCTGCAAAGAAAGGTTTTTAATTCCCAATGCTTGTTGTGTCCGTTTCCTTTTTTGATGAATGAAATCAAAACGGACAAATATGGAGAATGTAACCATAATCGCTCGGCCTGGAAAAGCAAAATTACAGTGCAAAACTGGCACATATTATGTAAAATATATAAATATAACAAGTAAATATAACAAAAAACAGATGGTATCATTAGATCAAAGACTTTGTCTCATATTTCTGCAGCGATACTTTCTGAAACATCTGTTTAGGAAAAGATAATAACACTGGCTGGGCCAAAACTTTCTGGCAGAACTAGAGTTTGTTTGACACTCTCTTTAGTCATTTCCTTAAAGAACCATCCTGAACGAGATCATTATTTATTAGAGGGGCTCTCCTGTCATGTAACTACCACATAACCAATAATGCTTGGTAAAGCTTTGATAGTGCAAGGCAAAAAAGGGGGTGACATCAAACACCGCGCTGGCCCTTTAAATAATGGCCCAATCTCCCACAGACATCCTTATCCACTAGAGACACCAGCCTCCATACAAGACAGATTACAGTGCAACCCATGCTAATGTGCACATGGGACGGACATCACAGAGCAAAAATTAATGTGGCCCCAATGTCCCAGAATACACAACGCTTCTGCTGCTTGCCGGCTGTTTCACTTACTGCTTTCATTGCCACTGAATTGCATTTTAATAGGGTAGTTTTTATTCATTGAAAGCCATTAAGGAAAGTTTGACTTCTCGCAGGGGATCTTTTGGCAGTGTAGACCAATGCCCAGTGACAACACCCTAGGAGGCCACCAAAACAGGAAAAGGGGGAGTGTTTGAGGAAGTAGAGAGAAAGAACAGAGAAATATGTATAGATGCAAGTATACAGTTTTTCTCTTGCACATTTGTATGCTGGGTAACATTGGTTTTAAATAATAATAAAATGATAAATAATTCCTTAGTTATTATAAACCTTTTATACTAATTTATTTTAAATAATTTATTCATTTTTATTGTTTGTGCAACCTAATTTAGTCTGGTTGATCTACTAATATTAACTAATATTTCTGACTTTAATAAAACAAATGTATTATATTGTATTATATTATTTTATATATTATATTTATTATATTGTATTTATTATATGAAACATATTACTAGTGTAGCTGACAAGGTATTTTACAATCTAATTCTCAACGTAAAAAAAGGAAAATATTTTAATAAACACTTCACATTCCAAGTATTCCTTGTCAAACTATAAGCAGACTAGTTTAGTTCACTATATAGAGCTGTTTGTTTTTCTAAATAATGGTAATCCATCTCAGCATTATCTGCATCGTAGGCTGAGGAGACATCAACTAGGACTGAAATTAAGCTGGTGGTGGAAAAAAAAAGGGAGTAGCAACATTTCGGAAGCTGTTTGAAACATTCTGGAGGAAATTAGTAGGAAACGATAGTGGGATCCTGGATCAAAAAGACTCTAATCATGCTTCGCCATGCCCTGCAGACACCACATGTATAATACGATTTACACAGTAACCACCTCTCCTATTACAGCCTGTTTGGGGTATTCTGTGTTAATGGGGTTAGCTAATTTACTGTTTAAAGTTGGAGCAAGAAGAAAAAAAAAATTTAAACATGATTAAAAAGCGCTGCACATTGAGCTTGTAATTAAAATCAAATGGAAGGGTTTTAAAACAGAGATGCCACTGTTCAAGTAACGTTGTGAAAAAATGCTATTATGATAATCCACTGCAATAATTATATAGCAGAGAAGACAGCTAATAATGTCTCTGCAATAATGAAATGAAACACAGTGTAGGGATATTGATAGTCCAAAAAGCTGTATTTTTGGCCAGAGTTGCTATTGTTTGTTAACTTATTTAACTACTAACTCCACTTTAGATTTTACCATCTGCTCTAAACTTTGAGAAAAAAAAAGCATTAGCCTCTTCTCTTGTTGTGTTATTAATGTGGATCTAGACAATGTCATATTGAGTCCAAGCACTCAACACCTCGAAACATATTTCTCCATTAATATTAACATCTATAGTGGCCTCAAAATCTATTCTGTTAATTTCACCCCAAAATGTAAATGAACACTTGACAATGCAGTGTAAATATACAGATAAGATGTACAGTGGCTCCAGAAAGTATTTGGGTGCTTATCTAGTGCCATATTCATAATTTTTTTTTATTTGCCATAAAGGCACAGTTAATGAAACTGTCATTATTTGCTCACTTTCATGTTGTTTCAAACCTGTACGATTTTCCTTTTTTCTGCAGAACACATGACATACAAAAAAAATGTTTTTACAAGTCGGTGTTGTTTAGGACACCACTGACTTCCATAGTAAAAAGAAAAATAAATAAATAAATAAAATAAAAAACTTATATTTTGTGTTCTGCAGAACAAACAAGAAAGACATTTAGAATTTAAATGACATGAAGCTGAGTAAATGAATGCCATTACATAAGTTCCCAAATACTTTTTGGATCATATTGAGATCTTGTAAGGTGAATTTACACTTCATTATTAAGTACTGCTACAGAATATGTTCCATTGATTGTATTCAGCTCCAAATCAATACATACATGCATTTCACACAATCTCTAGTGCAGGGATGTGTACATGCGAGCGCTTGTGTGTGTGTAACTTACGTCTGGTCGATGACGCGAGTCCTCCACTCCTGCCGTTTGAGCTCCTCTCTGGCCTCCTCCAGGGCAGTGATGGATGTGGCCACGCGCAGGCTTGGCTCCAGGGGCCGATGCCGCTGCTGCTGCACCTCCAGAGCTGGGCGAAAGGGCCCCTGACAGGTACGGGGGATAAGGTAAATGTTTTATTGCCCAAACCCGCCCGCCTCGTTATTGATGAGGCCTCTGTGGACGGCCAGCTGGACCCTCAAATACCCCAGTCTTTTCTTCTAATACATTAACACACCTGACCAGTGCTGATAATGATACCTTGACCATATAGTGAAGGCAAAGACAAGTAAATGCACTAGAATTCATCATCAAATGTACACGCCAATATAGAATACTCATACCAATAATTGTCTTTTTATTTTAAGGCAGTATTTTAAATTTGGACAATTATGGCTATTATTTGTCAACATCAAATACATACATTTGTGTACGTAATGCATATATTGCATATATATTATTCCACAATAATAACAGATTTTTAATAATCTATATGTTCTCAATCACTTAACATCACAATACATTTCTGAAGTTTAGGCTTGCACATGCTTTATGAATCATCAAATAATAAATCGATTAAATATACCACCTTTACATTATACCTTGCATTTAAATGGAAATACATTTCCTTATAAATATGGTAATCAAAAATTAAAAGGTACTCGTCCACAGTTAATGGCTTTACCATATTATACCATTCCTTTTAAACTGATACCAGGGTACTGTATCACAAGCCTCAGTTATTTTGAACATAAATACCCAACATGTTGACACACAAACTTTCAGATGTGTTCAGTTGCCCAAACAGAAAGTTTTCCTTTTGAACACACTTCTCCAAACACAGCTCCATGTGCATAACTTATTGTTTTGGTTACTCTTAGTTTAAATGTGACCTTCAGACATTGCTGCTTTTAATTCATGCTGGTGCAACATTCTCTGCCCTTGATACTATCAAGACCAGATCAGCACCTGGCACTGACCAATCCCCTTACTTCCCCTAACAATACACATAATCAATCTATCACTCGCAGATGCTTATCACACAGGGAGAGATGCTCCACCTCAGACCACAAATAATTGGGAGAGAGAGAGAGAGAGAGAGAGATGGCATGAGGGAAGGGGAGGAGAGAGAAAGAGGGTGGGTGCTTATTCTGGGGTCTTTGTAAGGGCAAAATGTAGATAAATAATGCATCTTCATCTATTGCACATTGTGTGAAAGATGTGGCAGTTTTTTTTTAATGAATTCCCACTAACTGGACCCAGCTGGAGTGAAAAGCCAGCCCAGGGAGAAGAACTCGGGCTCTAATAAAAAGAAATGACTCACGCTTCATTTCTGCTCACTTATGTTTTACATTAATAGAAACCAATAATAAGAACCAGTTACCATAAAAGTCATGGACCGTAAATAACACAAATGGCAAATACGTATCATCAAATCTCCCTCACAGCTGGACAAGATGACATGCTAGATTTGGAAGTACTTAAAGATATTCTTTATCGGGGCACCTTTACATGTTGAGCTATTCCCTTGCTGAGAATCCCTTAATGGGATCTATGGAATAAAGGGGCTTGGGTTGACAGGCGTGCTTATCACCGGCTATCTGGCTGTCTAAATGCTTTGGTGGTATCCAGGCGAGAAGGGAGGCACGTTTAATGATATTATTCCATTTTTACAGCAAGTTTTTCAAAATGATCTCATGGCGGCAATAAATCCCGGCTTTAATAATAGTTATCTCAAAATCTCTTTTGTTAATTGTTTCCTCACTCTGTCATCTTTTTGAGGCCATTTCGTTGGTTGAATCTACAGGGACGTCAACAAACATCCCAGTAAGGGGTGAAACATTTGTTGTGAATATAAATGAAGATTTTAGTGTAAGTTACTGTAGCTAAAAGACAAATGAATGTTCCTATTTCAACTTCAGCTTTTTGCCTGAAGTTAAGTACAATATAGGTGATATTTCACCCAAAATAAAGTTTTGTCATTATTTACTGACTATTTTAATCCATATGACTAAGAATGTTTTTGTAGAATGTCCTTATGAAGCTTTAAACAAGACAAAAATTGCCATTAAAGTATCATAAAAAAGTCCATGCAACTTGTGCACTGCATTCCAAGTTTTAGAAAGTCATGTTAATTGAGCTACAGTCAGATTTTTAGGAAATCACAACAATATTACTATATGAAATAAAGCACACAAGCCATATTGATTGCTTTTTTGGTTATTTTTTATCTCTTTTGAAGTTTGAAAGAAGATCTGGATCAGTAAATGAAGACAATTTAATTATTTTGTATTTTTTTGCAACTATTTCTCTCTTCCTATTCCTAAGGCAATGTCTCACCTGTGGCTTTTTGTGAATGGGTGGTAGACGCTCCCGGTTTGGCATCAGGTTATAGAGATCAGGGGTTATATTAGGGGTCTTCCTCTCTTTAGGGGCCGATCGCACTAGAAGCGGCTTCACTTTTCTCAGTCTCAGCTCCATCTCATCAGGTTCTTCTTTGAATGGTGAATTGAAAACACCTGGACACTAAAATAAGCACACAAACACAACAATCCACCAGTTTGGATGAGCAAGGTGAACAAAACAATGTTATGCTTCTGTTGGCATAATGAAGAGAAAGTCTGTTTCTCTAACTGACTGCCCTTAAACCTTGCAGAGCAAACCTCCAAACACATCCTCGTGCCCTCTTTAATAACTCGTTTGCTAGCAATGGACTGGTAACAGCTTCCATTGTACCTCTCATAGGTATCCATGCAAAGCCTACAGCAAAACACATTTAGCTTTCAGGAAAAGGAACCCACTTTATTCGGTCGACCACAGCAAAACAATTATACTTGTCACCTCCCCTGAATGGACACACATCCATCACTCTGGCATGTGTCATGTCTGCTGGCGTAAATGTCTGCTAGCTAACTATGAGCTGTCTGATCTTACAGTAGCGCCTCGGTGGTTCTTGGTTTGGCCTGAGGAATAACAGCTAAAATAATTAGTCTCTAATCAGACGATTCCTCATATGTGCTTAATTAGCAGCGGGAGCTTTTTAAGCTTTATTACTATAAATGCTAATAAGTTTTACAGGTAATATTCTTCAGTAAGGCTCCTGCATTCGTTTGGATAGTGTAGTTTGGGTGTCACATGGTGGGGGGTACACCACAAACTCCCAACTTGCCTCGGACTTACAGGAAAAGAGCAATGATGTTGACCCTCGTACCGAGGAACTACATCTATGTCAGTGCAGCCACTTTTGTCCAGCGGAATTTTCTCTGGTTAACGATGAACCATGGGAGACCCATCCATTTCACGGAGACAAGGTCAGACTGTGGGAACATAAGTTGCCCAGTGTAGAGACAGAGAGAGTGAGAATGAGAAAAACAGGGAGGGGGAAAGGGAGAGTGAGAAAACTCGGAAGAGAGTTAAACCTTTCATGCACTGACAAGCACTTAAGTCTGAGTTTGAGTTTTGTGGTGATCATAAATAATGTGCAAGTATGGGATCAGTAATATTTTTTTTTGTTGATCAAAAGTGACATTAAAGACTTTTAAAAAATGGTAAAAAAAATACTTTAAATAAATTCTGTTCCTTTGAACTTTCAATTAAGTTTTCAAAAATATATTAAGCAGAATTACTGCATTAAAAACTGATTATACACCAAGCACCAGCATATTAAGAGTATGTTTTAAGGATCACAGTGAAGACTGGATGTTATATCAATTATGTTTGCAAAATATTTTTGTCAGCATAGAAGTAGTTCCAGTTATCAGATTTTTCTCAATATTTTTTAAATCATTACATTTAATGTTTTAAAAATTTTTTTTTTTTCTAAATAATTTCCTTGGGACAAAAAAATAATAAAAACAAAATGTAAGGTGCACAGTAACCAAAAGAAGAAGAGGGGGGGAAAAAAAACAGATGACTAGTGAACTAGTCAATCCCAGCATCCCCATCTCACACACCCCTCTTTTTCTCCCTCTGAAGTATCTTTTAACTAGCATGTGGTCTCTTGCATCTGTTGTCCATTAGCCATTAGCTGGTGTGTATTATTTCTTGGTTTCCCTCCTCAGACTGCAGACATCTGGCAGTAATGTCCTCTTGCCCTGTTCGTGGTGTGACTGGCACTAAGCGTCCAGTGACCAGACCAAGAACATGGTCACGAGCGGTGCGGCTACAGGAGGCTGTGATGACCATAAAAGCATGAAGGAGAGGCCACAAAATGAAATATCTGCTCACCCCACACTGCTGCTGAATCAACAACGGCCAGAGCACTTCATCATAATTATCAAGACACATTATAGCCAGAGGGATTTCTGAAAAGAATATATATATCAGCAGATGATTGCAGCAGTTAGGAGCCCTGCTGTAAGAATAAACGCAGGTCTTCATACTCCATACCTACACAGTTTCTTTTCATTCGTTGACCTTAAATAAATTCACATATACATTATGTATGCCAGATATACGTATGTACATCATTGATTTCGCCACTGACCTGTTTAGTGCTCAGGAGGAAGTGGAGTCTTTGAGCCTGGATGTTTTTCTCTTTTTCCTCTTTTTCCAGAGTGATCCGTTCTCTCTCTCTCCTCTGGAGCTCTGCAAACTCCTTCAGGTCTCTCCTGGGAAGCAGAGAACAGTACACATAAACCTACAGTTTTTTTATAAACCTTACTCTTCTGTAAACTCTTGTCTCAGTCCCAAGACATCAGATGATGTTCAATACCCATGGCTGACATAATAATACGACACTGATGTATGTATATATATATACAGTATATATATATACTGATACATGACAGATTGTTTTTTATATGATAATGCATATGAATTGTTTTTCAATTACGTTTCAATTTTCTACCACTACATTTATGCCTGTGAGTAAGCATAAAAGAAAATTGTAATGAACATAAAATGCACAAAATACTTTCTGTTACATAGTTAATTTGCTCTGTACACTGCCCTTTACAAATCCCCTCACTTTTCCTATGATGCATTTTTCTCTCTCCGTAAAAGTAAATCGCAAAATTAATCAAGTGTGCAGAGTAGTCAGGCTGTGAGTGTGTTTTCTGTTGTGGTCTGAGGTTGCAATGTTTGCAACGCTGTCTGACCAGCCTCGGCTTCTTTCTTGTGGCATCACGCTGCCTGTGTGACCTTTGCTAACCTATATCTCCCGCTTATTATTAATTGCACTGTAGTGGACAAAAGCCAAATAGATTTGTAACCGTGGAAGGGGATCTCGATCTGTGTCTAAGAGAAGGCTGGGGTAACACATAAACCTCATTAGTGTTGATGGGCCAGTAGGGAGACTTGGGAGCAGCTAACACAGATGACCTTTGTGTGTCCTTAAACAACACACAACTATAAGCACCCTGCGTCCACTGAATTGCATCCACTTACTGTGGAATCCACCAAGTGCTAATCACCCTTACTGTACTTATCAGTATAGCTAGGCATGTGGTTTTCAATCCAAAATGCAAGCCGTTTAAAGTAGACTTCAGTTTAGCTTGTTAGTTAGCTTTTTGCAACATGCCACATACCCACATATTTATTAATAATAGTAATTAACATGTAGAAAGATATTCATTATCATTAATATATTATGACATCATTGTGTGTGTTCATATATATTATTTTGAGTATTTAGTTTGATATACGAACAAAACAGGATTACTAGTAATTAAAGGTGTGCTGTTTGATAGCAATCATTAATTTGAAAGCCATGTTTCTAGCATCTGTAAAACTGCGTTTTTCCATTTTAAGAACATATCTAAATTGTGACCTATGCTCTTAACCTCAAATGCAGAAATGTTTATTCATGCGTTTATGACCTCGAGGTTAGACTATTTAATGCTTGGTTGTTCTGCACGCTTGATAAATAGACTACAGCTGGTTCAAAATGCAGCAGCTAGAGTCCTTACTAGAAC
>JAUMHR010000072.1:11265223-11279506 GCA_032361145.1 Enteromius fasciolatus | reverse complement strand
TTTGTTAAAGTAATGAGTAAGTAACCAACACTATACTGAGTTTCTCAATCTGATCTCATTAATTTTAATGTGACCACACCTACGAGCTACTTTCGCTTTTGTCATTCAAACTCCACGTGAGACGCGCGGCATGAACACGCCCACAACAGCTCATGTGCTCAACGCGGAAGGACAGAGAAAACAAATATGTCCCTTATATGTCTTTTAACGCCTCATGAACTAACGAAATACGAGGGTAAGTTCAGTTACTGTCTGCATGGCTTTGTAATGTTTTACAAGACCATTCGGTACTAACATTTATCTTTTAAGGATATATTTTTTTCAAGTATATATCCGCGATGTGCCAAATCCAACGATATGTCCATAATTTTTATGTTGACTATTTTCACGCTCTTTTTTCCTGAGGTAACATTAGCCTAACGTTAGCTACATTAGCAATGCCCCATAACGTTAAACCACGATATTACAGGTCTGTGATATGATTTGTTAAATGTAATGTTGTCTCAGCTACAGTATAAATTAGACGTATCTCTCGTGGTGTAATGAGGTTCCTTACTTTTCCTTTTATTTTGTGAATGCGTGTAACGTTAATGCTTTATAAACTAGGTGACCAGTAACGTATGCAAATTAAATGGGAAGGCACTCTGGTTAAAAAAAAAAAAAAAGTTTTATAACAGTGTCGATTCTGCCTGGTGACTAAAATGTTGAGAATGAGATGCTAGGTTTCTTATGCCATCTGTGACTTCTAATGATTTTTAAAGCATCATGTGACACTGAAGACTTGAATAATGATGCTGAAAATTCACAGGAATACATTACATTTTACACATTAATATAATAATAAAATAATATTTTATGTTCCTTTGTGTTTATTATGTATTTATTATTGCTAATATTGGTAAATATAAATATAGCAAGGCAATAAGACCATAAATAACCCAATGTTTAGGTAATATTTAACCTAGCAATGCAGTTAACCTAAAATAAACCGCCCAACATTCTGGGTCAAATAGTTAAACCCAGCACTTGGGTCAAAACAACCCATTGCGTATTCTGTCCCATAGTTACCCAGCCTTTTTAGAGTGTATATATTCTTTTTTTTTTGCATTGGTATTAACGAGTAACAGTTGACTTTTTGTTAATGCATGTTTATTGAATTAATATGTGTATCTCCAGTCTAGTGGCTTGTCAGTAAATCTAAATTAATTGACAACAACACACCAAATACATTTCATGAAATTTCCACTACTTATCTTTGCATATCTAACACTCTCTCCCCCTCCCTCTCTCCCACTCTCTCTTTCTCTCTGTCTCACTTGATCTGTTTCCCAATCATTATTGCTACGAAATCATTCTTTAAATTACCCAGCTATCATTTAAAGAGTTAACTACTGCCAAGTTATTAAGCCGCAAAGGTCAGACTTGTTTCTAAAGGATTATCCTTGTTAAGGAGTCGGAAAACACTAAATATTTCTAATCCTATGTTATTTGCCGCTTGGCTGGTTAAAAGCTACTTTAAGCCTCATAAAATTAAAACAGAGCGTTCCCTCAGCTGTGGCGGCCATTGAATTTGGAGGAAGAGGTGCAGAGCCAAAATGTTGCGACAGAATTAAATGTCAAAAATCTTCTCAAGTTGTAGATATATTGTTCACACTGGCTGGTTTTGATTAATACATTTAATCTAAATCATGTGAAGGTTCCTCCTCCTTTTATCCATAAAACGCAATAGGACACAAATCAGTTTTACTGTAGCTTGATAACAATTGGAAAATAATGCGTTTTCCCACCCAATAAATTGTTGCTTACACCCCTAACCAAAATCAATTCATCTCCCTCAAATTTATTAAAATCCCAGCCATAAATCTTCCACAATGTTTGTTCATCTGCTTTTGTGATACATTTCTATCACGTTTGTTCTGGTCTAATGTTTTCCCTGTCGCTCCTGCGTAAAATGGAAAAATCTATTTTGGACCAATTGAATAGTTAAAGAAGTGCGAATCCTGGTGAGGTGCTGTAAATAGAATCGATAAAGATAGCAGTGTGCGGTGAAGATAGCACCTTTCCCCTTGAGTTTTTGATTAACCCATCCGACAGTGAACCTGACAGCAATATACCGGCGCCGTGTATGTGAGGTATTCCCCGAGGCCCTCTTTTTGTCTTTTCATAAACCGTTCTAGACATGTTTGAAAGAGTTTTTATTGGCCTGCGTGTGTGCGCAAATGTGAGCCTGTACATGTGAGGATAGTTTTTTTTTTTTTATTCAGCAAAGGTGGGCTGGAGAGAATTTTTCGGGCCTAATAACTGCATTTGGTATATTTAGAAATCATTTACACCATTCCATGTGACCAGATCTTTACCTGAGGCTATGAATTGATTGGCCACGTTAAGAGTATGTCGAACAGCAGTTCCATTTAAAATATGAAGCAAACCTCATCAGATGCTGTCAACATCCAGCTAACACTTCGGTAGTTACCATTTTATGCCAAGATTTTATATTGCAAAGAGATGGTCCTCAATCCATCTGTGCTCTACGACTAATGATTTGGGTGTGCTTCAAATATGAGGATACAATACGCCTCATTGCTGCACATTGTCCAATTTACTGTTGATCAATTACCCATTCTACACCGACTGGGTCAGTCGAGAGAAGCAGGGCTTTGTGATTTATTCTGGGTGTTAAAAAATAATTTGTTTGGATTGATTAACGTTAATTAATTATGCTAATTATATGGGACGAAAACAGATGTTTCCCCTTCTAAGACTTTAATTACAGGCTCTTGCTTTACCTAGAAAACAACATTTAGTGTATTTTTAAAATCTTAAAGGCTGTAAAACCATCACTTAAGAATTAGTCCTGCACAACAATTTGCATTGTTTATGGAGTTATTACAATAATGCATGATATATGTCATTATCACATTGGATAGCAGTTATATATTTCGTATGTATTGTTAAATATTGAATATTTACATGCTCATGTCTGCATTCTCTTTAACTGTTGTCATCTAACACACATCTAAAGTTAATTATTATAAATACTGATAATTTACCACGAAATCAGTCTTAAGTCGCTGGGGTATATTTGTAGGAATAGCCAAAAATACACTGTATGGGTCAAAATTATATATATATATATATTTTTTTTTTTTTTTTTTTTTGCCAAAAATCTTTAGGATAGTAAGTAAGGATCATGTTCCATGAAGATATTTAGTCAATTTCTTACCAAAAATATATTAAAACTTAATTTTTGATTAGTAATATGCATTGCAAAGATCTTTATTTGGCCAGCTTTTCACACAGTTGTATCTCAGTCAAATATTGTCCTATCCATCCAAATCAAACATCAATGGGAAGCTTATTTATTCAACTTTCAGATCATGTATAAACCTTAATTTTGGAAAATTAACACATATGACTTATGATTTTGTTGTCACAAGTTTTTGGTTATGCGGCACCTTTTTTATGGAATGCACTTCCTGTTCGCAACAGGTCAAATCTTCCAGTTTTTAAATCTCATCTAAAAACATGTTTGTTTAGGCAGACTTTTATCTGATTTTATGTTGTTTGTTTGTATTGGTTTTTTTTTCTTTTTTAATTAATGAAGTTGTTTTATTTCTGATTTATATATACACATTTATACATGCCATGAGAGGCGCCTTTAAATAAAATGTATTAATAATAATAAGAATAATATCTGCATATCCTTAAATGAATGTCATCATTAAAGATGAAAAGAAAAGCGTAATTGTTTTTCCTGTGATCAGTAGGCCTTCTAAGCTACACAAATGCCAAAAATGTTTTCTAGATTCTCCCCTGTTCCTTTGGTGTTGCATGTGTGATAGGGCTGTCCTCTTTCTTCAACAGGAGCTGTCATCATAACGTGCCAATCATTCTGTTCTCTTGTCTGTCAGGCTTTGATATGGTAATTCACCCTGACTGACTGCAATAATGACCATACTTCTGGGTGTGATTAAGTGCATAGCTCTTCTGCCTGGCCCTGCTAAACTAGAGAGAGCCACACTGACCCTTGTGTGACTGCCTGGAGGCTCCTGCTGTCAGTCCCACCGACCACATTAGCACACTTGACTTGAACGTATCACAGAATGAGCAGACTTGAACATCTGTATCTTTATTTACGTTCACTTTACGAAATCTAAGCCCTTGGATCAAATATATTTGATTTAATTCCGTTGTAGGCTGTAGATTACCCTTTCTTCTGCCTTTATACAGTATGTATAATGCATAATGCATCTTATCTTTAAACAAATTGCAGTTTACAAAAAACTAATAAGTCTTAATCGCTTTCATGTTGCTCATGACATGCTCATAAATGATACATAAACACCGCTAATTGCTTGTGAATAATGCACATAATGACTGTGTTTCATTATCCAAAGCTGAATGTTAGTATGGCTATTAGTGTAATACATAAAAGCGGAGGATGTTTTAAGTCGGTCTACATTTAAAGGATGAAAATACTTTTTTTAATAGTTTAATTTTTGTTTAGTTTTTTTTGTCAGCAATACAGCTGTGAATCCAGGCACAGGGGCATGTAATGCTTTATCATCATCTCTCTTCTCAGGAGTTTAATGATATAGAGGTTGATTCTGAAACTCCGAGCCAGTGACGTCCTGCATGCGGAGCGAGAGAGGAACTGCTAATAAAGAGACACAAGCTGTCTGCTGTGATGTAGTTAAACTGTTATCGATAGCAAGGAGGAGACATAGATCATTCTGGAGTGTATTTTTGCGCGTGCCCGTGTACACTCTGTGAGCGTAAGGCCGTTCTTCACATTGCTCAGTCTCAATGTCATTTAGCTTCATTGGCAGAGAGGTGTGGCTACAGGCACTGACTTCAATAAAACATTTCATGTTTTATCATTTATGCTGTTTTCACAGTTAACACCTATGAAAACCAGGACATATTTGTACATTTACTGTATACCAACGTAATACATGGTGTGATCAATCCAAGGCATTTAAAGCTGGATTATATACCTCTCTTTTCTTTTTTTAATTAGTTTTTATTTGGGATCAGTAATATATTTGTATATTTAAAATGTTTCATATGCGCACAAAGACTGCATTTATTTAATCAAACACACTGTAAAAACAGTAATATTGTGAAATAATATTAACAATTAAAATAAATGTTTTCTGTGTTAATATATTTAAAAAATGCATACCTCTGGAAGTTTGACCCTTTAGAAATATTCATTTGGTGCTAAAGAACACACTTATTTTATATAACAATCAAAACTGTAATTTATTTTTCTTTTCAGATTAAAAAAATTTAAGATTCCTTTCAGATATCTGTTATTTGTATTTTTCTGAATAGAAAGTTCAAAGGCATTTATTTGAAATCGAATATGTTTTGCTCATTATAAAGACAATTTCTTCTTGTCTCTTTTGATCTTTTTATTGTTTGCTTGCGTTTTTTTAATTTAATTTTATTTTTTTCAACAAAATCTAGTAGTTGATATCTTACAGATTGTTTTGGCATTCATTCTAAAAACTATTATAATTATTATTGTTGTTGAATTAAAAAAAAAAAAAAAAAGAGATCTTATTTAAAAAGTACAGATTTCATCTCTGAATAATTATTTTAAATATAATGGACATCTCACAGTGAGCCAGCACAGCTAAAGGTGCTAAACAGGGTTATTATGTGAGTCTGAGCTGAATTGCAGGTTAAAAAGTCACTTCAGCCAGTCTATATCAGCTGACAGGAAATGTCACGCTGGAGGAGGCTGATCCAGGATCTGATCTACAGCAAATTTCTATCTCATCCACCCCCTCCCTTGCCCCCTCTCACCCACTCCCACAACAGCTTAACTGCATGGATTTGCTGCTGAAGTTTGAGCAGTTTGAAATTAAAATGTATTGCTCATTCTCAATGTATTGATTCACACCTTGCTGTGTCAATATTAACTGCAGCTAGTTTTCCAATAAGAAGTAAAGATCTGCGGGATGGGCAGAGTAGGGCTCTCTCTCTCTTGCTCTTGTTCATTCTTTCTCTATTAGATTTGAGTTCACTTGTCACAAGTATAAACAAAACACTTTTATTTACAATATCAGCAACAAACGTCACTGAATATACTTTGTACTGATGGATATTTCATCTATGAAGTGTGCTACAGTGTCTCTGCACTTGGCTTTCATTTTTTATTTCTTTATTGTGTTGCAACTATCTATCCCCGACCCAACTCCACTGTTGTGCAATGCTCATTTACACATCTGTAATCCTCAAGCTGTTTACTTCTTTCTCAGTTGTCATTTGCATTCTGCTATGGAAATCTATCACTATCACCACTTAAACATATATATATATATATATATATATATATATATATATATATATATATATATATATGTAAGTGTGTGTGTGTTTAAATAGTAATTATCTATTTATACTACTACTTCATCTGCTGAATAACAATAAACTGCCTGACCCTGAACTTGGTAAATTAGGGCAGTGGATATTTAATTTGAATTCCTAAAAGGGAAACGGAATGCTAAATTTTGTGCCATTGTTTCTCTTGAGAAGTGTTAATACTTTTTTTTTTTTTTTTATTGTTTGTCTGAGTAAAATAATATCTGTTTAACATGACTTAATTTGTTAAAATATTATTAAAATACTTGTTTTTCTATTTTTATTATGCTTTATGTGTAACGTATTTCTATGACGTTTTAAAATATAATACGCTGTAGCAAATATTTCTACTGTCAGTTTGAACTGCTGTGCAAACCTGAAAAATTACACACATTTTTAAAACTGTGGTTTGATTTCAAACAAGGTCTAAATAAGGACACCTTTTATCTGATGTCAAGCACATAAACTTTATTTGTGCTCACTCAGCAAAGTTAAATTCATCACAGACTATTTTCAGAATAGTATCTCCTTATAAAAATCAGAGATGGTCTCATATAGAAAACATGCCAAAACGAACATCTACAAATTGTTCCCAAAATTAAGCAAACATAATGAACGGTAAGACATGAAGCAGCAAAATGAAGTTTATGACACATCCTTCAGATGAAACCGCTCTATCTATCTCTCTCTCTCTCACCTCAGAGCAGTGGCCCTGTCAGCCTAATCCTATTCCTCCTCTCATTGTCAATACCCATCTAATTCTACTTTAACAACAGTAATTGTCTGGTAGAGTAGAGGCTATAGATTTGCTTTCCTGATGACTCCTTGACTTTTTTTCCATTGGTAATACTAATAGAATTCCAAATCCTCGCCACTGTGATCGTGTCATGAGTAGGTCAACAGTTATGTCAAGGTCCTATTGGAAACTACACATCTAACATCTTAATTTAGATTTAGCCATCTTTTTTCCTCCCCTCGCGCTCTCTCCACTATCCCGCTCCCATTACATCTTTTTTCTTAAACTAGTCAAGTATGAGAAATTGCGAGCGCGCTTTCAAGCTAAGGCACTCGTTCCATTATTACAGAATTCATTTAATTCTGTGACATTCAATTCTTGCATGTGAATTATTTGGCCTGGGCCATTATTGGATGCGTTCCTGTCGGTACTTGAAGGATTAGAGATTTGATTTCCATACAGCTGGCACCTTCTGGGAGGGACCGGGTGACTACCGCTCATTTATTTTTATTTATAGACTTTTGAATTGAATTTCTGATCAATGAGGGAGGACGGTTTGTGCTCGCACACTAAGTTTCAGCTGAAAGAAAGAGCGCAGGAGAGAACTCAGAAGAACACACAATTGATTGTGTCTTCGTGTGGGGCTAGGTTTCGGAGGATGATGTACGCTGTACCGTCCCGATATAGCAGAGCCACGACTAGGCTCATGAGAGTGCAGTTACCTTGTGAGGACTGTGAAGGGCAAGAGGCCGTCTGTTTGTGACTGGAAATGGTTCACATTGTGTACTGAAAGCACAGTCCTCTGGGAAGCAGAATTTATATTTCTCTGTAGAACAAGTCTATTTTAACAAATGACCTAAACCTTACATATTTGTTCAGCTCCTTTGGTGCCATTTTCACAGTGGGTGTTGTAGTTATTCAGCGCAGAAGTTTTGAAATCACTTATTATGATCCTTAGGGTTAGGATTTTTGTTAATCTGGTTTACAGTAAATACCTAAATTAAATTGCTTCAAGATTTTCATTTTGAGTTTTTTCTTTTTTCAGTTTTCAAATCATTTTTCAAGTTTTTCCTAAAATTGCATAGAAGAAAGTGTGTACAAATTAGATAATTTGTTTACATGCAATGAGTTTAGAGCTATAAAAAGCATGTTCATTCCTCAAATGATTAGGTACAGGAAATGTTTAAGAAAAAAAAAAAAACTCTGACTAAAAGGTTATCATAATGTCTGATTGTCTTTGGTATCAAAAGGTTTAAAAACGCTTGATGTTGGAGAAACAATTGGGAGATCTTTTTCTTCTCAGAGAGGCTCTCCAATATACAGTAGCAAGTTCCACACTGCTACCTGCAGCTGTGAAGGATTTTTCCAGATTCTGTCCATTTCTTCCTTTTTATATGTCTAGCACCTCATAGCTCCAGCCTTCATCTATATTATGATCCATCTACTCCCCGCACGGGCCCACCACCTCAGCACAAGGCCACGTCCAACCATGTATGGTAACAAGGTCAGTGATGAGAACAAGCTCCACAGACTGGGATTAATTTCCCTTTTTACAGTTGCTTTTTATGGTTGCCTGTCTTTTGTTTCATGTGCTCTGGCGGTGCGGAGCTGTTCTAAGTAGGCAGCACTTCATTAGGTCAGCCTGCAGGCGTGAAGGTTCCACTCATTACTGAACACCGCACCTCCAGCACCCCTGCACTGATGGAGCTTAATGGGATTGAGTTTGGACTTAAGGACCTGATTGAGGCCATTTTCCAATTCCTCAATAATTAATATAGTCAGACATTTGAAAATATTATTGGTCTTGAGTCAGTGGGCTTAAGGAGGAACTTGTGCTGACCAAGCGATCCCTTTCTCGTTCTTTGTCTGTTAGTCTGTCCGCTTGTATCTTCCAGTATCTCTCGATCAGATGTTAGGAAGAAGAGCACGCGAAGAACGTGCACTCAAACGGGGTGAAAAGGTAAATTAGGTTGTCATGCTAATTTAGTGTCAGGTGACTGTGTAATTGAATGCATAAGGGAGGCTGTTGAAGGTAGGCTGAACTTGACCCAGCTAAAACGAGCTGACCTTGAACCCCCCTCCCCCTTCCGTCGCTCCTCGCAGACCCACTTGCACCGGCGGCTGCCGATTCGCACTCGCGCTGCCCTCAAGATCCACGTGCTAGAGGTCAGCAAATTAAGCCAATAAATCTCTCAGCTTCTCCTTGGCTGCAGACATCACTTACATTAAAACGGGACGTTTGCAAATTTTGACTCTTGTCTAAATGTAAATGCTGCCGGAGTTTCTCAAACGCTCATGTGAAATTTTCAGTTGCGTTCCATCGCTGTACTTTGGTGTCATTTTCGAGGACATCGTTCATGCATAGTCCATGTGTGCGGGCAAACGGTGTTTTGCACATGCAGTACAAACAGTTTTTTGATCGAAGCGGAATGAAAATGGCTTTCTAAAGCTCTTGTCTTGTTTGCATTAGCGCCCGCGCTGGAACAGATCCTTCTCGGAATGTCTTTTAAATAATTCACAACACAATCACACCTGTTTCCCCCCCGATCAAAAGATGGATATCACAGGTCATCCATTCTTCCAGATAAAGGTGACCTCTCCTTTCTCCTTTAAAAGACCGTCTCAGTTTGGCTTTTACCAAAAGGACCTTTGCTCTTAGGAAAAGACAACTTTTACCTTGTACTCACTCTCATTATGTTTTGCATCCAGGCCCTAGTGACCTTCTCCTAACTGTGCGGGAGATTTATTGCTTGAAACGCAACTTCTTCTAAGCATGGGGAAACAATGTGCTGCCCGTGTCATTAGGAGAAAGAGAAAAGGAGGAGTGTGTGGAAGGTGTGTGTGCGGGTGTTGAGGTATAGGATTTAATCAGAGACACAATGAGGGGACGGAAAGAAGGAGAGGACATCTAAGGGATAAGGGCACAATGAGATGCCAGAGATTGAAAGTAGCATGGAGTGTTCTGGCGTGTAGGCTTATGTGAGACAGAGTGTGTGTGTGTGTGTGTGTGCGTACGTGTGACACAGAGACAGAGCACAGAGAATTCATTAGCATGTAAAGGCAAGATAGAAGCCTTTGAAGGACAGCCGCGATCTGTCTGTCTGTGTGTGTGTGAACTGTGCAAAAGCTCCTGAAGATTGTGTTGTCTGTTTTACTACAAAACAAGAGATCATAAAAATGATTATGTTACAAAATTATGTTATGTTATCGTTTAGGTTTCTTCACTGCAAAAAGTTTCTGCACACTTTGGTCTCTCTTTGCCTTCTGTGAGCATCAGTGAGTGTTCGTGGTCTTTTGTGATAGTTCTGCGTGAGTTCCAGGTTTGTCTCAAGCAGTGATGTCTTTAGGTCATATACTGGAAGTACTTTGGTTTCCCAGAATTCTCTGCACATTTTAGTTCCTCACCACAGTTACTGTAAAATTATGAGATTTTGCCATTTTATTGATATGTATTATTATATTATATTTTAAAATGTTTTTATAAGAAGTGTCTTATGTTCACCAGAGCATTTACTTGACCAAAAATACACAAGCATTACATCTACACTGTAACTAGTAATGTAATAAATATTGGTGCAATGTAAGATAACTTTTGCATAACTGTATTTGAAATAGAAATATTTTGTAAATGTATTTTTCCACCTTAATGCAGTCTTGCCTAATGCTCAATAATTACAAATGCTAAACATCTTACATATTATGTGCACACCTACTGTATATTGTTATAGTAATGTTACATTTGAGAAATAGTAAAACGGAAAATAAAAATGTAAAATTCGTTGTGATTTAGTATTTTTGCATAAGCATCACATTCCAGAGGTGTCATGCTGCCCTTTAACGAATGAACTTGTTTCCTAGGTTAATCAAATACAACATTCATTGCTCTCTGTTACGCTTTTCTCATGTTATGTAACTAGACATTTCAATATGACAATATGAATTGCGCTGTTTTAGAGCTGATGGTTCCTAAGAGTGCTTCAGTACTTGTGATGACAGGCGGTCCGTTTTCAGCACTCGCTGGCTGCTTTCTGTGTCATTGTCTTTAGCTGCGGCACAGAGTGTGGAGATGGATGGAGCCATGTGGGTGAAGCCGCTTCAGTTTCCCCACTGCCAGTGCCTGCCTGTCACGCCAACTCTCACTAGACCAATTAATTATGATGGCCTACTTATGATGTTTAATTGTGATGATTTATAGAGTAAATAAATATATTTGCGAGGACAGCATCTGCTCTGTCGGGATGAAAAGGTGCCGCTTTATTCCTGTTGTAGTTGTTTTTGCTTTGTTTGTTTATTTTAAAAAAAGGGACATGAAGCATACAAATAAAAAATGCAAGTGTGCTCGTTAGGCAAGGAGGTGTCAAATGTCAAAATAAAATGTAATATAAAGCTTACAGATCAGTGGCTTGGGATCGGTGGTGTCCTAAGCTGAAGAATGAAAGGTGTATCCAGATGGCTAGGTATATTTTCACATTTGTTTAAACTGAAAATGGAGGAACAAGGTGTTTCTAAAGGCTTACATAGTGTTTCCTTAAATTATTTAGTATTTATCCCCAAGTAAAAAACTGAAAGTTGCTTTGGATTTAACTTTTTTGTGCTGACATGGTGGTGACAATGCTCGTGTCTCTATTTTGAGAAATATGTTCAGTCTTTGGTATATTTTTGTGTATGTGTGTGTTCATGGAAGCATGAGGCAAGCAGTCCCCCTGGTGAGCAGGGCCAGCCGGGACAGGGGCTTGACCCTTCCTCTGACCCCTCATCATTTTCGCCGGCAGGTGACGCTGGCAATTACAGCCTCGACTACTGGCCGTGTCCGGCTGCTTCTGTAGGGCCGGTGATGAATTGCAAATGGCTGGCACCCACCGCACTACTCCAAACTCAAATAAATCTTCAGCGTGTAATAATGACAGGAGCAGGGAGAAGACTGGCAGCTATAACAAGGCAGCCAGTGTCACCCACTTACGCCAGGCTTTCAAGATCCATCATTACCTGCCAGGCCCCACGCTAAGGTGAGCCGGACATGCAGGCCCAAAAGAAAGATGTGTTGTTTGCAGTGGAGCATCCAGCCAGTCCCATCTGGCATGCTGCAAATGGGATTTTCAGCCCCCCTTCTTTCTACCCTCTTCTCAGAGTGGTCTGACTGAAGCTGTCTGTCACCTCAGGTAGGTTTCGGACGTCCAGTCTCAGCGAGAAAGGAACCAGCCTGTCTGTGTATGCTGGTTATTCTTAGCATATCAGCGCAATGATGTCATCAAGACCGGGGAATGTAGTTTTGTCCTTTTGACTTCGATTAATGGATTTTTCTTTATTTCAAAATTTTCTTTTTTTCTTTTTAGGCCTAGATACCACTTACTTTTTGGCCTTTTGCCTTGAGCATAGGAGGCAGACAGGAAATGTTGGGGAGAAGGGAGGAAACAAGACCACAACAAGCTGATCTCAGACTGCTGTATGAGCAGCACGGCTAGTTCTTGAAACATTATGCAAACAAACTACTAAACCTTGACTCCTCTTGACCAAAAATACAGTAATAGAATGCTGTGAATTATTCGTATATTATTGTGTTAAATAACTATTTATATAATATATGGTTATGTATATGTGTGTGTATTTTAAAGAATAGTTTATTTCTTTTTTAGTGTCAGATGATTCTACATTCATAACTATAGTATTTTATTTTTTTTTACGTTTTGTTACATTAATTTTCTGATTAAAAAAATACTGTATTTAAATAATACATTTTCAGATTAAAACAAAACAATACATGTATGTATGTATGTATGTATATATATATATATATATATATATATATATAATTTATTGTGCTTTATAACAATTATATATGGTGACCAAAATAATTAGAGCACATTTTTAGCAGGTAAAAAATGGTTTCAGTTCAGGTTATTTCTATCAGTTATTTCTATCTTTTGCTGTAGTGTATCAGTAGAAAATATCAGTTTACATTTCCAAACATTAATTTTGCAAAGTCTCCAAGATGTTTCATGAAACCTATACCTGCAAAACTACCTGGAAGAACTATGTGCAAGTACATCTAGAGCAAAAGCTGCTTTCAAACCAAATGTTGATTTAAATTGATTAAAGCTAATGGATAAAGAAAATCTATTTATGGCCTTATTTTTGATAACATACTGTACTCATTTTGCTGCATTTTTACACATGTGCCTAAAACTTAGGTTTTGGCTGTTGCAAAAAAAGTATCTCACTGGATTATTATTATTACAAGTGATGGCAAAATGAATGTTTAGAAATGTAACTTATATTTCTTACACACTACAGCAAAAAATAAAACCAACTGACTTCAAACCATCTTTTAGTTTCTGAAAGCACTAATGTTCTAATCTTTAGATATACAGTAAATGTTCACCATTTTTATATCTTTATTTATAATAAATAAGCTGTGCGATTTGTGACCAATAAATCATATAAATTACTAAACATTATCAATTAAATGTTTTTAAAAACTATTTTTGATCAACCTATGAATACAAAGTAGACAGTCTGCCAGTTGTGTTGGCAGTGTTTATTTTTAATTAATCTCTCTCTTACACACACACACAGCGCTAACTGATCACGAATGCCTGGAGTCAATACTTCCTGTGAGTAATAAACTCTCTGAGATGGAGCAGCTTGCTGTAACACTCATGTACATGGCTCATCAGTGACCTGTGAGTCCTGGACCCAGACCCTGTGAATCCCCTCTCCTCTTTGTATTGTGTGTGGTGATAAATCTTTAGCTCCCTGAGAGGTGCTGGACTGATGCAGATGGGTGAGAGGGTGATGAAGCAGGACCTAACCATGGCCCCTCTCTCTCCTTACCCCTCTCTCTCTCTCTGGACTCTGATTGCTGTATAAACAGGGGTGTCAGGAGCTGAAGATATCACAAAGTGAAATTTAGGCAATTTGTTTCCACCCAGTCAAAGGCTGTTCTGTGGCCTATTTTTGGAGGCCCCTTTGGTGGCCTTACCATACGTTTCCACATAATTTATGGTGGCACTGTAACATATGGACTTTTCATCACTGTCCGGCCCCAAACTCCCTCTTGAATGTTATGTTCTCAGCATTGTTGCTGCTCTCTCTCTCTCTCTCTCTCTCTCTCTCTCTCTCTCTCTCTCTCTCTCTCTCTCTCTCTCTCTCTCTCTCACACACACACACACACACAC
>JAUMHR010000072.1:11246151-11257922 GCA_032361145.1 Enteromius fasciolatus | reverse complement strand
TAAAAATGCACACAGTTTCCTGTAAGGGGTAGGTTTAGGTGTAGGGTCAGTGTAGGACAACAGCACATACAGTTTGTCCTGTATAAAAACCATTACGCCTATGGAGAGTCTCCATAAACCACAAAAACCAACGTGTGTGTGTGTGTATATATATATATATTCCATTATGTTAAAGCTGACTGCCATTACAGTTTTCAGAGTCACTTGATCCTTAAGCAATCATTCTAATATACTGATTTACTGGCCATTATTTTATGAAATATTATTATTTTTTATTATGAATATTGAAAACCGTTATAAAGGCTTAATATTTTTGGGGAAACAGTATATATATAGAGAGAGAGATGTTTTTTATGAATAGAAAGTTTAAAAGAATAACATTTATTTGAACACTGTAATTTTTTCGCCTGTTTCAACTTTATAAAAAACTTACAAATACATGTCAACTCACTTCATGTTAAAACTAGTTGAATTACTTGTGCTTTTAATTTGATTTAATAAAAAATTTTAAGGCAGCAACTGAACTTGAAAATGGTAAACATTTTCGACAGTGAAACAGAAAAAAAACTTGTGTAACATTAGAAATGTTTGATTCATTTAATGCTTCCTTGCTGCAGAAAAGTTTTCATTTCTTAAGAAGAAAACCCCAAACCTTTCAATAGTAGCATAGAGGACCTTAGAGCTAAAAAAAACAAGGAATAAAAGCAATAAAAAAATCCTAGAAGTCCGTTGTCAGGCAAAAATGTGAAAGAGACAGATACCGTCTATGCACATACGTACACATTATCAGAATACAACATGCAAATCAATTCATACAACACACTCGCAAAAGTCCGCAGCAGTCCGCAGGCCAGGGGCGCATACGCACAGCACACAATGTGAGAAACACTCACACAAACCCAAAGACTACATCTGACAAGTTTTCATTGGCCTGTTGTATGGATTGGTATATTCACAGAAGTAATCCTTATTACCCACAGTCCTCAGGGACCCATTTACATCGATTTCTCTTCCTCCCTCATTTTTTCTCACTTTTTAATGCTTATTCCATGAATCATTTGCCTTTCCACACTCTCGCCGGCGGATTACACACATTCGCCTCCTCTCTCGTTCTCACAGGGCTCACACGCTCTTTATCCCCACATCGAGTTGCCTCCCGGTGCTTGGCGGCGATTTCAATAAGTTTCAATAAGTTTCAATAAGGGTTTGACGCCCTTATTTAAATCACTCAGAGTGGAATGGCACATAACAACAATAACAAATTACTATACAATCGTCTCTGGTGCAATTAGGTTACAGTATGATTAAATACGAATGCCGTCTGGTTGCCGGTGTGTAATTTGGACCTAGCAGGAGGTTGTGGGAGGCCAATATGATAAGAGTTTGTGTGCATGTGCGTGTTTGTGCTGTCTGCCAGTGGACCACTTCATTACTGGTGTGTGTACACTCGGCACGCGGTGGGAGGGAGATAGCCTCCCTGAGGAAGAGCGCACTGCATCTTCCCCCCGCTGACAGCCCCGCATACATCACCACCCTCCTTCCAGTCAGATGCACTTCTCCCTCCGCACTCTCCCTTTATTATCCATTTATTCCCCTTGCTCTTTCTGTCTCTTTGCTTCTCTCTCCTCGCTCTCTCTCCCTTTCTCTTATCCACCCCCTTTTTGTCACCCCTTTGATTTTTTTCTTTTGACTTTCTTGCTCAAGAGTCTCATTATTGCTGGGCATCATTAACATTAATAATTATTCTCAATGTTACCCTTGTGCGGTTTTTTGCAACACCTTCAGTACAAATGTTAAGCAAATTACGGTAGATTATTTTTTATGCCAAAAATGTATTTACAATCAATCCATCCAGCAGATTTGGAGAAATGTATCATCACATAGATTTAGTACTCTTTTTTTAGAAATGTTTAACTGTTTCTCTTTTCATAAACAGGTTGATATCTGCATATTTCTCTCCTGGTTCAGATTATTGCAGTTATTTGAAGTTAAAAATGTCTTAATGATAAATTTGTTTTTTTGAAAACACCCAGCTTTTTGCTCCACAAGATGTTAATTGAAGGACAGTGTGGATAATTTGTGAATTATTATATTTTTGGCAGATGATGAACTCTCAT
Organism: Enteromius fasciolatus; assembly: GCA_032361145.1. Lineage (NCBI taxonomy): Eukaryota > Metazoa > Chordata > Actinopteri > Cypriniformes > Cyprinidae > Enteromius > Enteromius fasciolatus. Next base: position 11,255,805 of record JAUMHR010000072.1, on the reverse strand, counting down.
TCTGACTGCACACATTCCCTACAAAGGATGAAAAACAAAGCCATCTACATCTTGGATGGCCCGAGGTTGAGTACATTTTCAAGTTTCACTTTTAGGTTCCATCAAATTTATTTCATTGATTTGCCAAAGCCACTTTTTACCCTAAAAATGGTTACCTCCTGAGACAATTTTGGACCCTGTTTGTACACTTCATTTAATTTAGGTGCTTAGCTGTCTCTTCTCTCCTCAGATAATATGTTCATTTTCAAGTGGATGATGCTCAGAATGCTTAAATTTAAAGTTTAATCAGAGGCTCTTTTTTCACTTTATCCTCTTCGTTTTTGCCTTTTTTTTGCTTAATGTGTTGCACCATCAAGGCAATCGATACCATCATGGCAAATATTGATATCAGATATTTCCCAGACTATGAAGCAGTATCCCATTGAATGCATAGATTACCATGCTTTGTTTTTTTTTATTCCACTGCCTTTTTCTACGCAGTAGCAGCAAGCATGTAATCATGCCAGAGAAGAACTTAATGATATGAAAGAGAATTGATTTTCCACAAAGAGATTCAACTTTGATAAGGTATTAGTATAAGAGAGAAAATGCTGTGAATCTTCATTATGCCACTTTGATATGCACTGGCACCATCATTAATAGAGCAAAAGAAAGACAAATGAATCTTGAAAATAGATTCCCACATTTGAGGAGGAGATAGAATTAGGTGTCTAGTTAAAAGAGCCAGCCGCACGTTTTAATAACACTATTTCCTTGAAGATAATACTGACATTAGACAAAAGTGGAGATACAGAGAAAGTTCATTGTGCTGTATTAGACACAGATGAGGTTTGAGTTGCTTGGGCTCAGTTTTGACTATATTATTAATGCAGAGCAAACAGAAGAGAGAAAAAATGGTTTGAAAGCTCCAGATGAAATCTGCTGACTTGACTATTCATTTTCAAGAGTATTACGGAAATATGAGTTTGAGGATCATGGGATGCTGACTTTACTGGGTGATCTTTTCTTTTTCTTTCTTCTGAAACTCAAAAATCAAAGAAACAGGAGGCATACTGTTAGTAAAGGTCTTGGCGACCATAATAAATTCAGTTAGTGCATCATGTCTGAAAATCAGTTTTTATGTGACACATTGGGATGTATTGCATTGCTCAATATCTTGTTTTGCTACATGAATTAGGCATGTGTTGTATTTATGTGTGAGTGTGGCCATGAGAAGTGCTCATTAAAAACTGCCAGCAGGTAAAACCTCTCTCCTTTTACTTTTTCCTCTTCTCATCCCCCTCTCCCTTCATCTCCGTCAGCATCATAGTCTGTTCTGTTTTTCTCTGTAGGGTTGGTCACCCTTGTTGATCCTGTCCTGGCTGAGCAGTGTTTGAACTGAATTGTGTGACTGTCAATCATAAAATATACTGTCCTCAACGAAAACAGCACTGGGGCAAAATGCTGATGGTGCTCGGATGCCTGGAAAATAACTGGCTTTGGGGTGCAGTTACAGTAGGACGACCTCAAATCAGGTAAATCGACCAATTAAAAGCATTCATTAAATGTATTTATCCTATAAAGAAGTAAATTAATTTTACTTTCATTCAGATACATGTAACTTTTTGTTTTGCACTGATATAGAACCTCCCATATGATCGATTTGAAGTAAACCACACTGACCCCAAACCTGTGTAAAGTGTTGAATTCTTTGTAATGCATGACTTATGCTCATAAAGGTAAGACAAGTGCTAGTCATTGAGGGATTGTTTCATTTACAACTCTGAGGTCTTTCCTGATGTTCATCAGTGGATACAAATCACTGCCTTTTATCACTCTGGCCCAACATTGCAAATTATTCAGCTGTTATTTATCTTCAAGAGCTACTCGATGTAGCTCACCCTTTACAATCATTGCTTTATCATTTGTTAATAAGGGTTTATTTCATTTGTTTCACACAAAAAAACGAAAAGAGGTGAGACCAATTTTGACAGATAATTTCATAATAGAAATGTCTGAATGTCTGTTATTGAAAATTGTTGCTGAAATGTATTTGAAGACAGATCTTGGCTGCAGATTTTGTGCTGAGTTTATATTAATAGTGGAATTTGCAATTATTAAATGTATTATTTTTTAAATCTTTCGTTTCTAGCACCTTTTTTTTGCATAGGTTTACACTTTTTTTTTGTTTACCATTATTTCCATGTATTGTATCCCCATAATATCATGATAATACACTTGATTCTAATATGTATGTGTGTGTGTGTGTTTGTGTGTATATATATATATATATATATATATGTGGTGTGTGGTGTATTATGCTTTGTGATACAATAATTATGCTTTATTTACAACTTGTAGTATACTTTAGTATACTGTAGTCATTTAGACCGCGAAGGCGAATGAATGTCAGCCTATAATCAATCAAAATATAAATGTGTAGTGTTTGAGATTGCTGTAATTTTTGAGGTGATGACTGGCAGCTGTTGTGAACTAATGGCTCATTCGTGGTGACATTTGTTGTGTTACACACAACAAGGGCTTGAGTAACACAATCGAGGGTTCGATGCTTACAGTGCGGTGGCAGTCGTGGCCTAATGAAGATTAATGCACTGAAGCTCAGACAACAGGCGAAAGAAAGAAACTTTGCTCTGTTAGTCTGAGTGTGTCTGCAGGGCCGCCCCTCTCCCACCAGCTACACCGATGAAACTAGACAACTGTCACACCGCAACACGTCACGCTCCTGACACAGACTGCTCACTGTCACATGACAGCTTTTTCACACACTCTATCACTGTGTTGTTTCATCTTGCAGCACGCACACAGCGTTGCTTTTCAGTTTCGCCAATGTTTTGCCATCGCTTCGGCGCAGTTTTATTTTCTATGTGTCCTCTTAAGCTGAGGCCAAGACTTACATCTTGCAGATGTCTTCAGCAATTTCCCCCCGCGCCGATCTGGCCACGGGTTATCATCCTCTTGCACTTTTCTTTTCTTCTAAATGCTGTTTTGTCTTCCTGGGCAAGTTTGTTTATCTGGTTTTGGCAAGCTCTACTGTGTCCGACTTGGCAATGTTGAAAATTGCATGGGGAAAAACACCTCAAGAGGACGCATGTAATATCGCATGTGACGGCGCCTTTTGCGGCCACTTAGCTTACTAGCACGAGCGCCCGGTCCTCTCCTCTTCTGACTCTGTGCTGTGCACTTGCAGTTTCCCCTGTGGGGCGGTGATGGCTTGTGACAGTGGGTGCTGCTGGCTTGTGATTGCAGAGGGAGAGTCGAGGAAGGGGGCAAAGAGAGATAGGGTTCTCGGCCCCCCTTATGTTATGACACTGCCAGGGCCCCCTGCACTGGCACTACAGCTGATGCTCTGTCCGGCTCCATCCCCGTCTGCTTGATGCTGAGTGGTCTTGCCAAATGCCAGGAACCATAGTCACATCTGCCCGTTTCGGGTGGCCTGGTGGCGGCAGGCCGCCTTCAGGTTGGTGCGGGCCGGGAGGTATGTGCTAGCTGCTGTTGCTGATCCACTGACTGACAAGAGAGAGAGAAACGGAGAAAGAGAGTACCTGTTGTCTACACTTCACTCTTGATCGCTGTTGACACATATAGCTGTCACCACTGCATCAGAAGCCAGGCTCTCGGGCTATGCAGACTTTTTTTTCAAAAGGAGATATCTCATGTGAGGTGTCTTTGCCCCGTTCAGATGCTCTGGCTTGCAGCATGAGGTTAACAAACTGGAAGATATGCAGAGAGAAAAGGCTACCAGGAGCCAGATGTGTTTGCGTATCACTCAAAAAACTGAATCATTGGATGAACTCAGGCAGGATTTCCATCCAATAAATATGTGTAGCCCCAACTCATAAAATACAAATTAATGCGATGAAATTAAGTTAGGTCAACTCAGTTTGAGCAAATATATTTGTAATGAAATTGATACATTCTATGCTTGTTGAACTCAAACTAAAACATTTAACCAGAAAATAAATTAATAGCAAGACATCCTTCTACATTGAAAAAAAAGTAGACGTTAATTATATAAACTTTAGGCTTTAGCCAACTTGTTAGCATAACATAAGATGGTGTTGATACATCCATGGCATTCTCAAAGTATTTTTAATATTATTATTCTTAAAACAATTGTGTTCATGTAAGCAAGTCCCCAAGCACACTTTAAAACAATGGTAACCCCCAAAAGCACATAGAAGAAGGTTTGTTAAATACAAACATAAAAAAATGTATTAAAAAGTTATTAAAATTTTATCATCTTAATAAAAAATGCATAAAATAACATTTTATTTAAAAATTGACTATCCTTATCCAGCCTTATGCAAAGCATGATGGGAAGGGGAAATCTACTTCCTAGTTACAAAAGTAAAATAATTTATGTTCTTTCAAAATGAAAATATTGAGTTGAAACAAAACAGATTCAAGTTTCAAGTCAGTTTAACACAATGCAGTTGTTTAAATAGGGAACCAAACATAATGGTGTTAAATAAAAAATATATATTTTTTGAATAAACTGTATGAGTGGATGTGTGTTTTTTTTGTTATAGGGAGATTTCAATAAATGTCATATACTGTATGTAGTGCTAAACAGCATTTAGTACATGTATCAAAATCTCTTTTTATTTTCCTAATAAATATAATCCTCATATAGTTTGAACATTTTTGTCACTATACAAAATGTAGTTGAAATGTATTTGTATAAATACAATTGATATGAAAAAGTTCAATTTGTTAATTTTTAATTTGTTCAATTTGTTAAGTATTTTTTTGCAGAATGTATGCAGTTCGGTTCATGTTAATTTATTTATACAAATGTATACAAATAAATACACTATGTTCTCTTTCGTTAATGTTTATTCATGATATATCAGCTACAAACAACAAATATGTATGGTACAAACTGAAAAATTGAAAAAAATGCATGTATTAGTACAGTATGTGTAAAAATTAACTTATTGTAAAAAATAATATTTATTGTTATTTCCTGTTAGCTATTGCATTAACTAATTGAATCTCATTGTTAAACGATCCACTGATAATACTGCATGAAAATCAGTTTAATGACAGCAATCTGCTTTGTTTTTTTGCGGCGGTTCACACTACCAAAAAATTTAAAAACCTTAAAAACATCAAATTTATCCAATAGAATAACAGCACATGACTGAGCCTAACGAATATGTGCATCGTCACAAAAATAGCTGCGTCACTTTTGGGTTAAAGTAGGAGCTGTGGTGCTAATGTGAGAGATACAGGTTTGAACCTGATCCCCCTTTTCCCCCATAATTTTATGTTTTATCTCTTTTGATTGTAGTCCACCTAATTATTCATTATAGCATCTTCATATCCATATTTCAATATATAGGCAATTCTAGACAAATAATGTATCTCAAGTACCTTCTCCATCAAAATAAATAAATACAAATTTATATATTTAAAAGAAATAAATAACTAAAAATAATAATAAGATGAGGTTTGTAACCTTACCTCCAGGGCTGTCTTCACCTCCTTGCTTTAAAATGAACTGGTTGAGCTGCACCTATGCATTGAATGTGAAGGAACTGAACTCGTGTACCTCTCGCTCCCCAACTTGAAAGGCTGCATATTCTGCTTAATGGAAGTTGAATTACATGTTTTCACCAGGGGAGTGCAAGAATAGAGGGAGAGGGGATAGGTGAGAGAGAGGGAGGTCAGACTGTTTAGGTTTTCACAGTGGCACTGGCTTTTATGATAAATACATTGAGGTGCGCTGTGACTCTCCATTAGGACATTCGAGTCAGAGCGCACAGAGGTGATTAAAGGCCTCACCTTGTTTGTGTGTGTGTGTTTGTGAAGGGATGAGGGGTGTGGTTTGGTGTGTTTGTCATGATGCCATGTGAATCTAGGTTCAGAGTCAATTTGAGCTATAGTGGAAAGAGAACATAAGCAGAGAAAATAACAAAAGAAACAGACACTAGTATGTAATATCATTCAATTATGTAATTAATTCATTTGAATTACTAATACTGAATGCTCTAATTACTAATACCGAAAAAATAATGTTATTGTATTTTATTAAAAAACACAATATCATGAAATTAAATGCTTTTTAAATGCAGATTTAGAAAAACAACACAACACTTTTTTTACTTAAAACAACACTGGTCACTCTTTCCTTAGCAACTGTTGCCACCTGCTATTTGCACAGAAAACAGTTTGCATTGTTTAACCTTTAATTACTTTTTTCTTTTTTTTTTTTTTACTTTGGAGGGTCTGAATGTTTGAATAGATTTAAAATACCTAAAGTTAAAGTAAATTGTTGTTGCCAGGTCTTGCATAATAGTGACAGAATACCCAGAGAGAATACACACTTACTGAGGATGCCTTTATTTGATCAAAAATGACCAAAAAGTGACCAAGTCATAGTGTAGTTTAGTTATGTTCATTTATTATGTGTTATTTTGTTGCTCATTTATAGCATGTTATTTTATTTTTCTATTTTGCCTGGTGCTAAAAGTATCTTTTTACAAATTAATGTCATGCCAGACAAGCTTTTATAACTGTGATGGGCAAATGAGCTTTGTGCTCATTCATTAACTGTGTGTGTGCATGTGTTGAGGGTGGAGGGTCCACAACAGGTAAATTTATACCACTTGTCTCCCATCTAACATCTACTGAGCCAGGCCCTTTACCGCAGCGAGCCCCTGACAGCCTGATAGTTTTGGAGTTTCTATTAGGCATATTGCATGGTTGAGGGCGTCCAAAGATTGGTTACATTTTGTTCTGACGGCATTAGCGCTCTTCATATGGCCCATCAGCGCCTGTCGACTTGCTGTGGTGATCTATGATTCTCCCATCACACTCATATAAATCACACACTAAAAGCATTTTCCCTTCCATATTCTCCCCCGTCAAATTTATAATGTTATAAAAAAAAGAAAGAAAAGAAAAATTACTCATTGACGAGTTCCTCACTCCTCCCCATCCCTTCCTCACTACGTCGCAATAAAATACAGCGTACTTTCAAATTACACCATTCCCTTATCACCGCCGTGTTAATGATCAGTATTTTGAGAGTTTAAAATCTGAATTGTGTGCTGAATTGTTTGTGATCGCTCACAGAAAGTCTGGTCTGACCCTGGGGTGTTGGAAAGCATCCTAATTACCGACGCCGTGCCGCTTGACCACAAACAATTGGATGTACAGCCCAGCGCCATTTATGTGTCTCAGTCACTAAATGCAAATCATGGAGGCACTCAAGTGTAACGCCTTTCAAATCCTATCGCCGCTCCTTTCTACCCTCTCATCTGAGCGCGCTCTCTCAGCGTACAAGACGAGAGCTTCAGTCTTGGTTGACTTGTTTGTTATTACTGGCAGTCTTGAAAATTAGCAATCTTCCCCATTCAAAATAAATTCGCCATTGATTATAAACATGCTCTTTTTCATACGAAATATCGATGCTGAACTCTCACTTTTAAACCATTTGATTTAAACTAAGTTGTTGTTTAAACCTCTGCATATCTTTAGGAGATCATATTGAACTCGGGTTTAACAATGTTGCCTGTTTGATCCACCTACTGTTGTGGAATTTTTTTTTTTTAAGTCACGTTTTGCTAACTTAATCCAGCCTTAATTTAAGGAATAAATTATGAAAATCTGTATTGTTCAATTATTTCATTTGATGGAGTAAATAGCATAGTAGTGCTTAAATTGAATTGCATGTTTATTGATATATATTACGCTACTTAGAATTTTTTTTTTTTGTGCATTTACAAGAATTGTATTATTTTATTGTTTATTTTTTGCATATTTATTTTATAATACTAACACGTGATTTTAAAGTGATTCAATCTGCATGTTTTTTAGAGGAACTTAATTTAATGATTTTATTGCATTTAGTTCTTTATATATGAAGTGTGTCATCTCATTAGTGTAGATGTGATTGGATATAACTGTTTTTAATTTTAAAACACAATTTATTCCTGTGATGGCAGAGCTGAATTTTTAGCAGCCATTTCTTCAGAAATCATTGAAATATGCTGATTTGATGCTAAAGAAACATTTCTTATTATCCCTGAAAACAGCCATGCTTTTGTAGAAACCTTGTGAAAACAGTAATACAGTTTTCCCCATGATTCCTTAATGATACAAAATAATAAAATGCTTTTATTAGACATAGATTTTTGTAGTGCATTGTTGAACTAAATCTGGATTCCAATGAAATCTGTAGCACAATGTGTTGGAATCCAGATGATGATAGTGGACTGTTAGAAATTACCACATACATAGGTGGCCTTGTGATCTTTGGCCATCTCTGATTGCTGCTCAGTTGGTGCAGATACAGGAGCATTTTTAGACATGCCACAAATGGTACACCCCAAGCTTTGGACATATACTGAGCCCTAAGATCAAGATCAGATTGGACCCCATGAGTCCTGGCGATTGCCCTCTGAGATTGACCAGACAAGGACATTCTTTGCCTACCAGCACTAGGGTACGTTCTAGCATGCTGTGTTATCTTCACCAATCGCCCCGAATACAAAGCTTTATCAAAGGGGGTCTTGACTAGATGGCCTGACCCCTCTCCAGAGCTCAGGGGCAGCTACAGAATGGCTGCTGAGAGGCTAAAGAGCTGATTAACTTCCTCTGCAGGCAGGAAGTGCCCTGCAAAACAAGGAGAAGACACAACAGGAAGTCAGAGAAAAGTTTTGCCCTGAGGGATTCAAGGAGAAGAAAAGCATTTAAGATGCCAGAAGATTACAAGAACTCTTCCCACTGGACAAATTAGAAATGTGAGGTTAATAAATAAAAAAATGTTATGGCTGATGTTACACTTTAATGCGTCTGTCAGGGGGCACCTTGAATAATAACAAATTTTGTTGTGGTCACTCCTCCACCGCTAAACATTTTTATCTACATGAACTCTCCAATTCATTTTGAGCTCCAGTCTGTGTGCTGCCTCGTACAGTAAAATCAGTCATACACTCTTAACAATAAAGGGGCTTCATGATCTACAGAAGAACCCTTTTTGTCTAAATGGTTCCATATAGAACCTTTAACATCTGAAGAACCTCTCTGTTTCTTTGGTGGTGAAAGAAGGTTCCTCAGATGATAAAAAGGTAAGAAAGAGATGGTTCTTGAAAGAACCTTTGACTGAATGGTTCTTTGTGGAACCAAAAATGGATCTTCTATGACATTGCTGTGAAGAACCTTTTAAAGCACCTTTATTTTTAAGAGTGTACTCAATCAATTAATTGTTCTTTTGTATTTTCCAGAGCTGGAGAAAGTCCTGATGGTGATTAACCTGCCACTCTTCTGTCACGCCTACTCAACATCATCAGGTCAGTGTTGGGTGATCCTCTATTAGACCCCGAAGCACCAAATAACTTAACCTTTTGAAGCAAGCATGTCACATATTCAAGATCCCCAAAACTCAACACCACCCTCAAATGTTTTTAAAGGGCATGCTACCAAAGTTTTAATAATTGTTTGGCAATTGCAACACATTTGATGTCATAAAAACGTATTCTTGTGAATGCATGTTGACTGACACAAGAGAAAAGTCATTTTTCTTTTGCATACAAAAAAGTTTTTTTAGGAAGTTCATTGAACCACTGATATCACTGCAAAAAATGCTTTTCTTACTTAGTATTTTGGTCTTGTTTCCAGTCCAAATATCTAATAATTCTTAAACCA
>JAUMHR010000072.1:11192163-11202228 GCA_032361145.1 Enteromius fasciolatus | reverse complement strand
GAAGGGCAACGTGAGTCGAAAAGGGCATATGGGCAGTTGCCAGGGCAACCTGAGCAACCCCCCTGTGCACGTCCCTGCTGTTTACTTATGTAAAAGGATCATTTTTACTCTGTTATTCAAACATGGTGTGTCCACGAATCCCTCATTAACAAATGGACACATAAAACTTTCGATATTCAAAAAAACAAACAAACAAACAAACAAAAAAAACAATGGATAGTCATGGATCTCTATTTTAGAAGTGGATAAGTTAACCTCAAAACAGTTTGGACTGACTAAATGTCACAAATGTTGATATTTTGAGATTATTCAGCGAAGGTTTTGGGATGATATACTGTATATATATATATATATATATATATATTTTGCTGTCCAAGAATTAATTAAAAGTTTTTGCTAGGATAATATATGTGTGTACTGTGTATATTTATTATTTATATATAAATACACACATGCATGTAAATATTTCAAAAAACAAAAAATTAATTATAATAATTAAATAATATAATTTATACAAATATAAATATATCCATGTACATACATGTAAATTTTAAAATATATCCTGTATGAGTGTTTATTTATATATAAGCTACATAATAAATATACGCAGTACACACATATATTACATAAACAAATTTTTTTGCATGTGATTAATCATGATTAATCAGTTGACATCACTAATGTAAAGAGTATATTTAGATTTGTATGTACACTCTCACATGCACAGTTCATTTCCATAGGAATTCACAATAAGTGCATGTATGAGGAGGAAATCAGAGAAGTGATATAAAGCAAATGGCATTCCCTTTACGTAATAATAGGAAACCTATCAGGTTTCTACAGGGTTGGGGTTACACATCAATTAATGCCTAAATGCGGAGCAATCCGATCCATTTTCAAGCTGTGAGCTTCAGCAGTGTCTTATATTACGCAACGATGAGCTAGATATCTAACACCTTTCATTTCATTTTCTGCTGCTACAAAATGTTCAAATAAAAATAGAATTCCTCCATAAGGCCAAGCATGCAGAGATTCTCTGAGAAGCCTGATACACGTTGTTGGGTGTAATACAAAAACCATATAAAAACACAAGGCATTTGTTTGCCTGATTATGCACCTTTAAATAACTGTAATAAAAATTTAATAAAAAAATGAAATAAATAGAGGGTGGTGATGACTCACAGTCTTAGACATACAGTCAGAAACTGAAGTCTTGATTTATTTATTTATTTATTTTTTAAGAAAGACAAAGTGTTCAGTATGTTACAGTACAGTAAGTGTGATTTTAAGTTACGTAGGTGTGTAATATTATTTGGCATACTGGCATTGGCCTTATTTTCCTTGACCTATGACTTAACAACAACTAAAAAATAAATTACTCTGCTATTGTTAACAACAATTTTACCTACAAGTAGCTTTCTTAATACCTATACAGCAGGTACACTTATATATCTGATGAATCCTCTGCTCCCATGGCCTCATGGGATAGAAAAGTGTCCACTAGGTGCATAGTGAAAAATCTTTTAAATTATGAATATTTAGACATCCTACTCATTTTACATAGTTGCTTTTAGCATATTACATAATAGGGAAGTTTGCTTATGAAGACAGAAAGCAGGAAAGAGACTTTGAAGAAAGCAGATCAGGACCATGGACAGCAGTCAGGGTCTAGTGGAGGCCTACATCTGAAAGAATGACTACCTACATGCATTTCTTAACTGTGAATTGCCATAAAATAAATTTGTGACCACTGAACAAACAAAGCATTCATTACTATACAAAAAGTAAAGCAATTTCAGCTGACCGTGCAATAAACTTTCCCAAGTGCCCGGCTGCCCTGCTGAAAAAAAAAAGACACAATAGAACATGTAATGGGTTTATTGGTTATAATGGGAATTGTAATGATTTTAATGGAAAGTATAAAGGTGTCAACTGGTATGTGATAAGTATATTTTCCTATTGAAAAAATGCCCACAACACACTACAAAAAAAGGAATTTTGTATTGGTTTTACTGGAAAAAGTTAATGGTATTTGAATGGAAACCATTTGAATTTCGAAAACGCAGGAGAGGAAGTATCAGGCTAAAGCTATTATGTATTATTTCATGCAGAAGAAACTGTTTGAAAGTTTTTGTCTGCATACAAAAATGATCTGAAAACTCACCTCCTAGCTCTCCTAAGCGCGTGTCGTGTCGCTTTCTCTGTCGGGCGCGTGCACCGCTCTTTATCTGCGCGTGCTGCTCTCACCAAACACTGCTGTACAAAATGACGCCTAATTAAGTTCAGTGTTAATTAAGAGTTGAAAACATGTATTTAATGTGAGGCTTAGTGTACTAGAACACATACAGGTTACAAGAACAGCTTCATCAAAAACTGAGATATTACATAAACAGACACGTTTTAAAGGTGCGCGCACGCACGCACACACACACACAGATAAAACCGGATCGCCTACCTATAGGTCGAACTCTAAATCATGACGCAAACATCCGCTTGCCTTTTGTCTGTCTCTTGTCATCGAATGGATTAATTCGAATCGTCTTTATGTTATTAGTTTATGGGCCATGAGATTAGATATGAATATGAAACAGTCAACCTGCACTGCGACAATATATCAAAGGCAGTATAAAGGCGTTAATACGGTGTAAGAAAGCTGACCGTCTCGATTTGATGCTTACAGATTTTTAACAAGTTAGTGATAAATACTGGTTGCTTACTATTTAAATGTACACAAAAATCTGCGATGTTTTTAATCCTTTTGCATAAGTTGGATGTTCTAAAATAGTTTCATTTTAGTTGAACTGACAGTTCCCAGACAGCGGGTAAACTTTTTTTCTGCCCTATCTGAAACACACCGATACTTATTAGTTAAGAATCAGATTAATGTATTTGGCCATGTAATAATAGAGAAACGTCTAAACAATATAAACCTTTTTGACATTCTTAACTCAAAACTTGCAGCATTTGTGGTGAAAATTGTAAATTGGTTCTTCAAGAAAAACCGGCACAGTCTGTAAGACATGTGTTTGTCTATTTTATTTTGATTCCTTGACGAAATCGTTCAATGATCTTCTGAGCTTGGATTTGAAGAATTCATCTAATGATGTTGAAATTTACATAGCCGATTCCGGGAGCAGATCTTGGTGAGAGAGGGAGCTCCTGCGCAAAATTACGCCTTCCCTTTTTATTCGTTAGCCGTTTTCATCTAAAAAGTTACCTATTTATAGTCAAGTGTACACAACAACCCGAAGGCATGGTAAACTGCGCCGTGCCGTTTGAAGCTGAACAGTGATCGACACCTGCACTGACTGCACTCTATAGGAGAGAAAAGAAAAGACGCCGCGCGCTCCAGCCAATTATCCGCCAGCAGAAGTGACACCCAGTGACCATGTGAGTACCGACATAATTACGCTTATAGATTGCGATGATACCGAGCGTCATATGTTACTTTTATCTTTATGTGTAACTTCACTTAATTATATTTGCATATCAATGGCAGCAGGTTAACCAGCCACCTCTCATCGCGCGCCTCTGCACAGCTCCCCAACACTGACAAAGCGCGCGAATGCACGAGGACAGCTTTGGACGTGATTATTAGATTAACTCTCTATTAGTGCTTAGTTACTGATGCACACTTGTTTTGTCAAAATAATCAAACCACACGTAGCTTTAGATGAAATAAAATTCTAGCAGGCTGCATTTTTAATATATAGATAATGAAAACATTATATGTAATAGATGCAATAAAATCCAACTTATTAAAAGTTAAGCATTATAAGCTACGTTAGAGGAAACCAGGGGTGATGTGCTGTAACACGGAGTGAGTTGTAACGTCATCAGTTCAACCGATTAGAAATATGCCACAAGGGAGAAATCACTATATCATACACGAGCACTATCATCCAGGTGGGACACTATTAAAAAATATATGGTTTGAGGTATAAAGTATAACTTAATGTTTGACTTCTGAACGTTAAATGGTAGAGCTAGTGTCTTCTAAATCATCAGGTTCACTTAATATTATATAAAACTAGCTTTTCATGTACATGTTTAAATATAATAGAAATCTAATGTTAAATGCTGAGTAGTGTAAAAGTTTCCGGCGTACTTCTAATATTCATATAAAGATTGTGACATAGAGCATATTAGGCCACATTTGCCTCAATCCTTAACAGTCATTAACACATGCAAATGTTTTGTTATTTTTATAGTTGTGTGCGTTCTATTTGTGCTTTGAATATAAATATTTATTGTATGTTCATCGTTTTGAATTAAGAGTTGGGTGGGGAAAAATATGCCATATTAACTGTATTTGATTATGGCAATAAATATGCACAGCATTAAGGTTTTTAGTGTTAGGCTGTCAGTAGGGTGTAAAAACAGCACTCATTGAACTTGACAAAATCAACGATTTCTAAATGACTAAAATTTGTAGCAGCCAAGTGCGGTGATGTTATGTCAAACTGAGATACCATGGGAAAAGCGTTACAAGTAAATGGTGCGACATTGCACGCGCTCTCCTTCATATGTATTCAAATGCGCACGCGCACAAGCGAGCAACCCCCCCCCCCCCCCCCCCGCACACGCACACAGGGCCTACACACTCTACGGAATTTAAGCATCTCCAAACATATCAGCCAAAAACTTTTATTTTACCCAGACATAATATACTTTACAAAACGATGCATTTATAGGTCACTTTAAAGAGAGAAAACAATAATTTTGTGTAATATGGCATTAATCGAAGGAGCGCGAGCAAGACAAGAGCCCCTAAAGATTTATAGATTTATATTGGCGTTGTTGAATTATCTCCGAGGTGCCTTTAATCTTGATTTAATTAACATTAAAGTGAAGCATCAGTGAGAGAGGACACATCGGATCAAAGGCCGCTGTAGTATTTGTGCACGAGAGAATGCTGATGATATGATTAGACTGATAGACAGCAGATTAAATGAGCAGATCTCCACAATCCTGCGCTTGTTCAAGCTTTGTCGCGTGTGCCATATGAGGCGCTTCCAGCTCGGATCAGGAGAAGCTTTGGGAAGGATATACATTAGGTGGCAGCAAAGAGACTCTATTTTTGAGCAAAGCACATATACTGGGACATGCATGCGGTGTATGTTAAATGTGGTGAATTAAGGGATACAAAAAGTGATGCCGTTATTTCAATACACAAATGAGGGATTTAAAATGCCAGTACGTGAATCTTCATATACTGTATTAGAGTATATGTTTCCTATCATATAACTAGTGATTAATATTAATTAAAACAAGATTGTTCAAACATAAAATCTAAAAGGCACAAGTTTAGTACTTTCTCTTGGTACAAATAGAGTTTCTGCCTGTTTAGGAAGATAACTGCATTGCTATGTTTTCATTCATCTGCATTTAGCTGTATGTAATGTACATTTCTACTAATAAAAATAGCTGTATTTCTAGTTCTATATAATATATGCTTTTTTATAATTTGCAATATATTTGATAATTGCACTTGGAAAAAGGAGAGAGAATGAATTGTTTTCACTCAGTGAGGTCAGGCCGCATTTGTAGAGAGTGATAAAGACAAGCTTTGCTTGATAACTCACATTTGCCTGATAATTCATTGTTGTGTAATGTGCATCTTGCACAAACTATTGTTTGCTATAGGCAACTACCTGATCATGTGTTTTGTCAACACTTACAGCTAAAGTTTGCAGTCTCTTGTATGTGGAGCTGTCCGGGGTGCTGAAGTCTTTCTGGAATATTTAAAATTCAGCTCTGCCACTGACTGCTGAAGCTGAGCAGCAAGACTTAAGGGGGAATGAAGTCAATTAAATCTAACATTCCTTAATGTATATGAACAACTGTGCAGCCTACCCACAACTAGCTGAAACAAGATTGGCACATGTTTCTAACAATGCACCGAGCCATTTTTTTAAACCTGTTGATATTGAACAAAATAACTCAAATTATTTATTATTTAGATAAAATGATACTTAAGCTAGTATTAAAAACACAATACATGCAGTTGAGGTATTAAAAAGTGATGAAGGCAAAATTGAGAGGAAGATATGTAAAAGGTGTTACTTTAAAAATCCATTTCTACTTGATCTGACTTATGGTTGGTATAAATGAATGTGCTTGGGTTGATTCAGTGATGTTAAATATTATATTACAATTATATTTGCTCAAAGAAATTATGTTTAATTTGATTAAATGTAAATAAACTGTCTTTATTTAAGTCAGTATTAAGAAATATTGTTAGATATGACCGAATCAGCCTGAACACACTGACAAAAGAAAAAAAGTCAAGAATAAATAAATCCTTTTTCACAACTAAATACCTTTTAATGTCTGTAAATGTCTGAAATCAAAATTGTGCGTTATACTGTTTCTATTTTTTTTTTATGTAAGAGTTATTTTCTAACAAAACACCAGAGCAAAATGACTTTCCAGTACCAGGACGCTATTATTTCTAAATTCATAAAAGGAGGGCACTTTGGAGACATTGACTCGGTCAGCATTAAAGACTAGTCACCTGAGTGATTTACAGAATTTATGGCTCAGAACTAATTAGTCTTAAGTTTAATAAATACGTCATAAATTCAATCAGAGGCATATTATTGGATTAAGATTCATGGTTTAGGTCATTGAAATACATTTATTTCCACCTACTGAAATATTAGTGTGGAGACATAAATAACCTGGTCTAGCACAAGTGATATTGCAGGCGATATCATTACTGCATAAACAAAGACCACACGGATGCCGTGTGACTGAAGAGACAAGGTGGAAGGGGGCAAAAAATAGGAGGGCTGATAATCCTGGGGTGTAGGATGGGGGTCCGGAGGGAGGTTTGCGTTTCCCCCCAGGGGAGAAATACATGCCGGGACACTTGAGGGATGGACAGACCGGGACAGTCGGTAACACTCAGGCTACTCTCACCTCCAGCCCCACGCACGATCCAAAACAATACACCCGAGCTATATCCGTCATCTCATGCTGGCGTCAGTCTGCTGTCGCCTGCCTCTCCTCTCCTCTCTCTCTGCCCCTGCACTGTATCGAAATAACAGCACGGCCAGTATGGCAGCAATGAAGTGTTGTTACACAATGTCTCTTGCTTATTATTACCCTAGCATTCCAATGAGCACTGGAGACTGGTTGGGATGTGACCTTTGGCATCTTGTTCTCTTTTGAAGTGTGCAGTGGAAGTTATAGGGGCAGGCTGGATCTGAGATATGAAACTTTTCCTCTGTGTCAGCAGAATTTGGGGATTTGGTTGCATGTTAGTCCTCTGTTTGTGTCTTGGAGCTGATTGATTGTTCTCTTTAATTGGGGAAAGATCTCCTTCAACTCTTCACACTTGTACTTTGTCATTCTGTTTGCAGGTTTGCTAAAAATAAAACGTTAATAATACTTTATATAGTATGTATTATGAAAGTATTTTTAATGCATTAACAATGCATTGTATGATCTTATGAACAATTATAACCACATTTATTGCATACTGTATCTGTTCATTCTTACACTTTTACATTTCTTGAAATAACATGATGTTAAAAAATCTGCTAATATTATTAATAATTTTAACTTACAGGGTTACTTATGAAAAGATATAATAGATTATAACATCAGTACCTTATAATGCATTATAACATAGGCCTACATTAAGGGTCTATGTAAAGAGTTAGCAAAATTGGATTTTGAAAATATCTTCATAAATGTAAATTGTACAGCTTAATTTTGGTATAACTGGTAATTGATTAAATCTATTTTTATATAATATAAATATGTTCCATAACCAAAAAAAAAAAAAAAAAAAAAAATCTGAAAGAAGTTTATCAGTGATGGGTAACTGGAGCAACTTTTGGGATCCATGTCCAGCAGTTGTGTGTGTGTGTGTGTGTTATGAGGCACAGAACTGCTTCTTAAGTGAGGTAAAGAGAAATGAAGTGAAAATAATGTTGGCAAATGTTGTAAAGCACTTTATGTATGTATGAGGATGAGAGTCATGACGGATTCAAAATAATGCATTTACAGATTTCGCAATGACATTTTCTCCTTGGGCATATCTAGAACTGTCTATCAATATTATTCAGCCTGTATCCAAATATGTGCACTTCACTAAGCATGCAAAATACTATATGTCAAATTATGCCCAAATATGTTGCTTTTTTATGATATACTAAAGATAAACCTACTACGTTTTTTTAAATTCTCAAGTCCAACATTGCCTGAGAAGCCATTAAAAACAAACAAACAAAAAACTTACTACTGCAGTGTCAGTGAATGCAATCTGTTACACTGCCACAATAAGAGTTTAAAATCAAACTTTCTAAAAAAAAAAAAAAAAACTTCTGCAATTCATTTTTGAAATATATGCTTTTCTAGCTTTTCTACAGTGCCTTGACTCCACGTCTGTGTGTATAAGTAAAACTGAGCAGGTATTTTATCCTGAAAATTGCCAGAAGTCCCCTATGTGCAGAATGAAAACGTCCCGTTAGAGACAGTGGACGCACGAGTGTAAAGCGTAAGCCGCAGCTGATTGGACAGGAGTTTAAAAAGCATGCGCTGTCACTTTAAGAAGCAGTTCTTACCTGGACACCAGCCACCCAAGGTAACTGACGCTTTCTATCTTCAACACGCCTACATATATGCATATGAAGCTTTTAATCATCCCCTTCTACTTTAAAATGACATACGGTTGCCATAAAAAGCATGTAACACCTTTACGTGATTTCACTCTCGTTTTGGTTTCATTTTAGTGTCGAGCGAGATTCTGGGATGAATAAATTCACCCACAACATTAACTGGAGAAAGTCAGAAAGATGTTGCGAACGAAGTGCGCATGTATCAGATCCATGCGATTTCAAGATTGTCACACCGTCCCTGTTTTCGTAACTTTAGCCCTCTCGATGGGAATAATGCGCATTGTTTTAGCGCGTGGTGCGCTTTGTCCTTGAAATGTTTAGTAACATTGAGATTGAGACAGACAGCGACGCGGCCGCCATGAGATCGATTCCTTCCTTAAGCTTGAGAAATTGCTCAATTCTGTTGCAGAGCGACGTTTCTAGCGAGCACATGGTAGTGTGTCAGGCGAGAAGCACGCTGGATGTGTTATTGTTTCTGATGGGACACCCACCAGGATATAACGTGAGCTGAGTGCTGCAGTTTTAGCCAATATAAATCGGCCACTCATCTCGAGGTGCTCTGATGCCTCATATGTCCTTGTTGAGCTTTGTTTATTTACAAAGGGGCCTGATCCCACTTCACAAACACTGAAAATGTGGGCTGGTACTGTATTTTACAAAGCCCCCAGAGGGCCATGTAGGAATATATATATAAATATATATATATATATAGTTTTATTTTTGATAAGCTGTGATATCAATCATCACAGATTTGTAACTGTAGCCTCAGTTTTACCGTTTGTATTCCACAAACTTCTATTGCACCCACAGATTTGTAGACCATACCCACAGCTTACATATATGTGCACACTGCTTATGCCTCATAAAATCATAAAAATAGCAAACTGTTATAATTTAAGGAACACCTGCAGGTGTCCAAAAAACTAAAGAAAATTCCACACATTACCAATACTTACACAAATATCAAAAACTGTTTTTATTGACATTGTTTTTATTTTGACGAGCTCGCAATTGAATGTTTGTTTATACCTGATGAAGGTCATGAGACTGAAACTTTTTCAGTAATAAAATGTTTTTGTAAATAAGAAGCGTTATTAATCCTGAGGGAAATAATGGTAGTGTGCAGAATTTTATTTTGTTTTTATATAATAAGATAATACTTTGAAAATTTTGTTTATATACAGTGGGTATGGGAAGTATTCAGACCCCCTTAAATTTTTTACTCTTTGTTATATTGTAGCCTTTTGCTAAAATCATTTACGTTTTTCTTCATTAATGTACACACAGCAACCCATATTGACAAAAAAACACAGAATTGTTGACATTTTTGCTGATTTATTAAAAAAGAAAAACTGAACTATCACATGGTCCTAAGTATTCAGACCCTTTGCTCAGTATTTAGTAGAAGCACCCTTTTGATCTAATACAGCCATGA
>JAUMHR010000072.1:11130870-11154047 GCA_032361145.1 Enteromius fasciolatus | reverse complement strand
GCTATTTTTAATTTAGAATTTTGATAACTTTTGACATTTATAATAATGGGTTTATGTCAAGATTTCTTTAAGTTAACCAGATCTTGATGGTTGAAGGTCTGGAATTCATGGTAGCTTTCATTGGCCAAGGCCCGCCCATGAAGCAGTGTGACTGACAGTTCATTTCATTTCTGCATCATGTTTCAGGTCGTGGAAATGTCGCCTCAATAACAGACTAATGTGTAAAACTTCTGGACATATTTCAAAGATTATATGCCGCAAATTTTAAATATTTCATATACTTTTGAAAATCCAACATTTAGTTGATACTAATAAGCTCCCGTTGACTCATCGTTGTTTCTTCCTTCATGATGGAGTTTGGTGTCACGTCATTTGTTTCCAGGAAATAATTCAACCAATACGACAACAGCTTTAAAACTACTGAAGTGGTCCAACTGAAATGTACTGTATGCATCAGACGTTCAGCCAATGTTGGTGTCATCTGAGGCTGAGACTAAAGTTCACTTAAAACAAGGTGTTGATTATACTGAATGGCTATAGTGAAGATTATACTGAATGTTGAATGGCTATAGTGAATGGTTAAATATTATTTCATATAGACTTCAGTAGTAGTATTTAGGGCGAATAACTCGAATAACTTGATTCCAAAAAATCATTGAGGCAAAATCCTTTGCCTCAAAGCCTCTGTTAATTAATTTTAAAGTTCATGTCACGTTTTTTCACAATGATTTTTGCATTACTGTGACAATGCACTTACCCTTACGTCAGCGCAAAGCGGAAGGAGACGGTTGTGTTTTGATTTGAGGGCGCGAGCACGGACTAGTGCGGGCTGCGTAACAGTGGCGATGAACACAGAGACCAAATGAACAGGAAAAAACGACAAAAATGTCCTACTCGGAGACCGGAGGTGGACTGTCACCCGAGACCAGGTAAATGGATGGGATAAACCACAATGGTCAGTGTAACACTGCACGACAGATGTGGAGGGAACACCGACAGCGAGAGCGTCAAAGTGGCCGGAATTAATTCATTTTAAATGTAAGCTGGCGGCGAGAGCATCGAGGAGAGTTGAAATCAAAGTTAACTTTATGGCAATGAGCTATGATGCGTTTTGGCGGCAACCAGTCAGAATGCAGTCCACGCTTTGCGGGGCGGCGAGAGCGGTGTGAACGCACGGCTACACTATACCGGGGTATTTATCAGCTTATACCATGGCTACTTATCAAAGGAATGAGTTTACTGTCAATAAAGTTGTGCATGGCTTTTACGATTAAACATACATAATACTACGTAATAAAAAAATGGCTTGGACGAATACTTGATACTTTAGTTTGAAATCAAAAATTACAAAAATAAATTGTAATCCTGTCCTAAGTCTAATGTGCTCAATACAACATGTGTGGTCATTTTGGTTTGATTGCAATGAATAGGGTTTATAAATGCACAGCCATTAACTTACTGTATGATAATAATAATATTTTATGTAATATTTTAATATTAATGTTAAACATTTTATAAATATAATCAATAGATTTTTTCCCCCCAAAAAGTAACCAATTAGTTATTCATTTTGAAGAGACCTCTCTTACGTATTTAATATTGCTCTTTAATTAAGCAATAACGTTTTATCCGATTACTCGATTATTCGATGACATTTTCTGTAGAATACTCGATTACTAAAATATTCGATAGCTGCAGCCCTAGTAGTATTAGTATCAGTGATACTCGCCTCGAGTCATAAAAAAAGATGCCATTAAACAAACATTTAAAATATACTTTCTTTATGTTTCTACTTAACTGAATGAATATGAAATTATTGCAGTATAAAAGTATATTTAAAAGCTAATGTTAGATGCGATTAATCATGATTAATCACAGAAAAAAATGTGTGGTTAATTTGTTGCTTTTTTTTTCTCGACTGACAGCACTAATATAAATATTTTATATACTAATTTACATCAATAATTTATTTGAATAGAAATATTCAAGAAATCCTCTTCCAACTGGCTACCACCACAAGTGAATTGCAGGCTTGTGGGAAACACTGATCTTCCCTAATAAAGGGAAAGCATGATTTGGTTTGTCTGCAAGGTTTCAGGGTGTGTGTTTAGCAGGAATCTCAGATGTGTTTTTTATTTTTATTTTACAGTATTTCTTGTTATCTTTCCAAAGAGGAATGGGAAATAGAAGAGGTAAGCCAAGCACAGAGGCAGTCTGAGTTGTATGTGTGCAGTCTGGGGAGCTTAGTGTGATACACAGAGGAATAAACAGAAAGGGCAATGTCTGGGCTGCAACACTCTTTTTCTCTCCTCCTGTTTTACCCATCCTCTCTCTATCTGAGTTTCTTGTCTCCATTAGTATAGATGTTTTCTGCAGTTTTACCCTCACAAATTCTCTCTCCCCCCTTTCCTTCACTATTTCTCTTTATATCTGCATCCTCTTGTCTATGTGAGGCATGTGAGTGGTGTGTGTGTGTTGCTCTGTGCTTTTGGGACTAGCAGAATGTCTGTTTTGAGGACAACAGCGGGGGGCTAATGAAAAGGCTTTGTTGATTTTAACGAATTACTAGCCACTGTAGCCAAAATAAATATAATCTGCTTTTTGGATTAGTTGTCACAGACGATTTTACCTACTGACGGTGATTAAAGAACAGGGCAGACAAGCCGGCCAGCATCTCTCCAGTGACCCCCCTCAATAAAATGCCAATAAATAGCAGCAAATAAAGACTTAGAGCATTAGTTATCTGTAATAAACAGTGACACCCTATATAATGTTGGGTTGGACTTCAAAGCAGCCGGGTTTATAAGCAGAGCAGCCGTAACCCTGTTAGCTGAGCCGCATGCCTGCTCTCCTCTGTCATGTTTTAGAGATTGCGATAGCCAGAGGATCTTATTATTGTGAGGTAATTAGATATGTTTGCCGTCTTTCTGTGGGGGGAGCTGTTTCAAAGCAGTTTTTTGGAAAGCAAAATCCGATCGAATGATTTTAACGCTTAAGAACTGAGTCGCGTTTGTCAAAGCTTGTAAAACATGCTGACCACTTACATTGGCATTTATTTGCTGCTCACGTTGATGTGACCATTATAATCCAGACATTTAAAGTAGTGAAAATTAAAATGCAAACCTGAGATAAAAGAGTTTTAATCTGAATCATATTGAATGCGAGCATTTTATTATTTCAATGATGATTTTTTTATAATAAAATTCATATATATTAATTAGTGCCATCCAAAATAAAACTTCTTGTTTATTTAATATGTGTGTGTGCTTATGTATATATATATATAGGCTATATGTAGCTTTTTTTACATGTGTATTTATATTCATTTTATTTATATTATATTTAACATATAAACATAACTTTTTTTCGTAATGCACGTGTGTCTATATATATATATTTATATATATATATATATATACAGTAGACACATAGATTATGTAAACATTTTTTTTTATTTTGGATGCGATTAATCGTAAATAATTATTGCCGATTATAATTATTATTTTGTTGTTAAATTCATTATTTATTCATATACATTACGATCCTGTATTTATTTTCTATGTACTGTATTTTGGGATTTCTTGGTAGTATCTTTGTTTATTCAATAAAATGCACATGTCAACTGCAAGTTTGTGCTAAAGCTGCCAGTTCACCACAGCTCTCTAAATATGCATCAGTTCGATGGGAAAGCAAGCCCTATTTCTGTTTTCCCAGATTTGGAAAATTTTGACAGCGGGCCCTGCCCGTGTTTGCACTGCGACATGAAGCAAAACGATCCATCAAAGTTAGCGGCAAGTATGCAGAAAGTCAGGAGCCTCAGAAGCCGAGATCTAAGAGGGAAAGAACAATGGGCCTCCCCTGACAAACAGTTAAAAAAGCCTTAAGACTACAGTTTAGATCTGTAATGTCATGGAGAATACAAATGAAGGAGCTGTCACTCTCCATTTTCCTGAAAGCCTTTTGATGTTTTCTTCTAAGGATGGCTGTGAGGGGAAACAGGTACCCAAATGTGTCTAGGGCTGCCTTCTCCACTCCTGTGGATTGCTTGGAATATATTCACATGAAAATCAGCTCCACAGAGGTTATTCCCTTGTTTAAAGCTCTCGCTCTGTGTGTGCTGTGTTTAAAAAAAAAAAAAAAAAAAGGTTTAAGAATTAAACTCCAACCGTAATCAGCTTACACTCCGGCAACTTGTAAAGAAAGTTAAAAACTGACTTTTTCAAACAAATTTAGGGTAGGAGGAGGGTTTAGCGAGGCAAGTTAGTTTAGGACCGCAGTACCAGGGGAATGGCATCACATGGACCACTTGATGCAGCTTTACAGAGGGTGTGAACCCAGAGACACAACAGAATAGAGGCGGACGGAGCACGTGTTTGGTCTGGCACTTAAACTTCAGCTGGAGCTGAGTGGGTGCATTGTGGGGAATTCTGCAGTGTAGCGTTCGCTTCATGTGAGGTTTGCATAAAAATTTCACACATCTTGCAGCAAATGTGGATGAGCACTAGTATAATTTTGCTTTGGGAGGACTTTGGATCTTATGAAGTCACATTATGTAAGTACACATTTAATTTTATAGCATATAAGATGGAAAGTAAGTATACGCTGTATGGAAAAGTAGCACTATTTGTGTGTGCGTGTGTGTCACCTGCTCTTTCCCCTTCCTCTGACATCTCTGCACAGGTGATGGTGCCACGGCGCCCATAAGTGAGGATTAGCGTGTGCGGCTCTGGACTCATTACCAGTGGGTTGTGGGTTCAAATCCTAATGAATATTCATGCCAGATGATAATGATGATCCCAGGGTTCTTTAGGCCCCTCCCTCCACCCCCTCCCTCCTTCAGCAGGTTGATAAAACACTTGCCAAGCTGGCATCCCCTAAGAAATTATTAATTATCTGGTTAATGTGCATCAGGCTGTGTGTCGGTTGATTAATCACCAGTGAGGGGGCTGTGTGCTGGAGGGGGGGCTTTATTTTCCTTTCTGAGTTACTTTACCTTCCACCTTCCTCCCTCCTTTCCTGCCTCCCCCAGCTACTCGCACAGACGCTTTTGTCTCCTCCACTTCAGTGCAGAGGTTTTCAAGGTTTCTGTATTGATATCATGGCGGCCGATCAACAATGTCTTTGATTTGATACTTCCTCTGTATCTTTCTGGCACCTTCGTTTCTTATAAATATATTGCTGTTTTCTCCAGGTTTTGTGTTGTAAGAAGGTTTCTCACTATAGCAATTTTTTAAATATTTTTTACATTTTAGGATTATAGCAGGAGGGTCCTATAATAGTAAGCAAGTAAATTAATAAAATAGTTTACTTTTTTTTTTTTTTTAATAATTGTTATTATTATTACTTACTGTATATACATGTGGCAGATGTTTGCATCCAAAGCAACTTCTCCAATGAGTTTATGAGGATTGAAGCCACGATGCTGATGGTGGGTGGTCTGCTGAATGTGCTGTATATGACAGTTAATATACTTTTCCCCCTAAAAATCTTCTTTTGACTAAACATTGTTTATATACTATTGTTCAAATGTTTGGTGTCAGTAAGATTTGATTGATTTTTGAAGGATCATGTGACACTAAAGTAATGTATGCTGAAAATTCAGCTTTGTTATCACGGGAATAAATGAATTATTGAAAGGAATAAATGAATGAAAAAATAAGTAAATTAGTGCTGTCACATGATTAATCACAAAAAACTTTATGTTTACATAATATGTGTGTGTTCTGTTTATATTTATTATACATGTATAAATACACACACATGCATGTACTGTGTGCATTTCAGAAAAAAAATTATATTTATATATTAAGTATATTTATATATAATTATTTATATTAATGTAAATATAGACAAGTAAATATTTTCAAAATACATGCTGTGTGTATTTATTTACATAATAAAAATACACAGTACACACACATGCATTACATAACAATTAATCGTAATTATATTGAAATACATATAAAAATAAAAATATACAATACTCATCATGCATATTGTACATAATCTCTTAATTTTCGTGTCTGCCAGTTTACTGAAATCACAGAGTCTGTTGTGACCCGACAGTCCTTTTCTTTTGTGGAAATCAGTCGCAGCTGCTTGCAGTAGGAGTTTGAGTATGTGTGTTTGTGTTGGAAGCCATTGATGTCTCACTTATCTTCCGCGGAGAGCGTCTCCTCAGCCCCAGTTGAGATTAAACATTTAATAGCGTATTACAGCATTTAGCCGTGGTTGTGGCCTCCATAGGCTTACGCCTGTTTCCCACAGTCACTGCTCCGTTTCTGCAGTCTGTGAAATCAGGAAAGGAATAGGAGAATTGCATTGTAAACAAAATCCCACAGGGCGGCATGTGATCTCTCTTTCAGGCCGAGCTAGTTAAACGGTGCTGCTAGTTGGATAGAGAAACGGGTTGCCCTGTTTGTGCAGTGAAAATCCCAACAAATATCATATTCCCTTTGCTGACAGCGGCTTGATGGTGCCAAACAATGTTTGTGGCTCAAAGTTCAGCATTTGCATTCGAATTATTTCATCCCCTATTCCTTACAGGGCTTCCTGAGCACAATATGATAAGTAAAGCCAAGTTTACTTTGCTTAATCTCTGCTATTCCCAAAAGTGCAGCAGATAAGGGAGGAAGGGAGAGAGAGAGAATGAGAGAGAGAGGCCACAGACAAATTGCACAAAGGAAATTTGTTTACTTACCGTTAAAAGTCCACCAGGTTTTTTTTTTTTTACCGATCATTGATTTTATTCAAATTTCATGGGGTCCTGTAATGGCAAACATGCCACAGGGCCATCTTGTAAGGAAAAAAAGGCAAGCGAGACTTGGGTTCTCCTGATATCATTCACCCTATTTAACCTAAAAGGCAGCAATTGGGGATTTGAGAATTACATCATTAAATTGAAGACTTAATAAACTGAATAAATTGAACAATCGTGCATTTTTTTGTCAGTACTGGGACGCCTGGGAGATTAAATGAGCTGGTTAGACTCATGAACTGTTGATTCAAACCATACAATCTTTTGGGAGCGTTTTCACGCTGTGAAAGGTCAAGGAATCAGCATACAGTAAGATCATGCCCTTTCACCAAGCATCACCTAATTGATTCGTATGTTAAGCCGCATCATTATTATATATCTAATGCACTCTGCAGTTGGCTATTCAGGACTAGCATGTTGTTAAGAGATAGAGTTTTCCTTTTTTTTCTTTTGGTCACACACTCCTCTAAGACCAAGCCGCTAATGAGAGCAGGGAATGGAGGTTACGAGGGACTAAAAATAAATGGCTGTATAGGAGTTTGCTCAGTGATTTTTCCCATTGATTAGTCGCATAGCTAATGCACGCTCATTCCTCAGCTCAGCACTAATTAGCATGCTCAGCTCAGCTTCAGACCAGTTGACCAGCAGCTTCTCCGCAGGCTTCCCGCCGCCACTGAGTGACTCTGAGTACCACCAGCCTCGCTTTAGCCCAGCTCTTGCTTGACTAGATGCTTTTGTTCTTTTTGTCTGTTAATTCGCTTTAGCTTTGTGCTAATCATAGTTTTAGTGTTAATAATAATAAAAGGACATTCGATGACTTTGCAGATTTTGGAAGTTATTATAAACCTTAATTTGTCACTGGGTAGCTTGCATTCACTTGTAGCATAAATACAGGAAGAGACTGTCTGACCTACATGTAAAAGGAATAACCATAGTTTGCTTTGTTTTTATGTCATTTTGAGCTGAGAATATCTAAAAATGCATTTACAGAAAACACTGAAAGAAAATTTCAGAAAATGTGTATATGCTACAATGCCATTCTTAAGGTTGGGGTTAATAAGACCTTTCTTCTTTTTCAGTTAATATTTTTATTTAACTTAATCATATATGATGGTAAATGCAGTAGTTATTCATGTATGTATGTTACCAAATATAAAGAATCATGTGGTATTGACGACTCAATGCTGCTGAAAAATCCAGCTTTGACATCAAAAGAATATAGAAATATAGGAAAATAAATTTGGAATATTTAAAAATTCTACTGTATTTTTGATACAACCTTATTAATCTGGCCTTATACACAGTTTTGAACAATAATTTCCACACGGTTTGTGTAAATTGTTGTAGCGTACGTCTGTGTCTGTCAACATTATTTAATTAACACATAAGTCAGAAAACAAAGTGTGTCTTAAAGCGGCAGTCATCAATTTTTTTTTTTTGTATTCAAATTTGACAACATGTGTATATCATAAATTAATTTGGCTTATCCTGAATCACACTTATAATAAGTTTTTATATTACAGACTGGTTCTGGAAGGAATCCAATTTTCTTCCACAAGGCGCATGCAGTTCTGTTTATTAACCACAGGAGCTCCAAAAGTTACTTTTATGGTTTCAACAAAACTCAAAAACTAAAGTTGTGTGAAACACAGCTAATCGCTTTTTATGAGCATTTTTATAAGAATGATTTGAGCTAAATTGGATAAATTTGTGATCGCTATTATTGTGATAGCTCTCCATGTCTTTCTGACCTATTGAAACAATGCCTGTACTTCCTTTAGTATTCAGTGCGATTGATTCAAGCCACTCGACATATGTAATACACCACTATAGTATTGTATCACACTTACATGGAACGACATGATGTAGTTAGCCGCTTCTCTAGTGATTAATGGCGATAGCAACCTGAAGGCCCTATAGTGCTGCGTGATGGTTTTATTTGACTCTCTTCATGCCTGTTCTCAGTGCCTGGCCAAAAAAAAAAAATCCCTGACGCGATGCTATGGGAAGCGTTTGAGAAAGTGCATGGCAGTATCATAGCGGCACTTAGAGGGGGATTAGATTCTCGTCAATGTGCCTCTGAGGCTGTGCTAAAGTTACCCCTTGCAGGCCCTGGCCATTGACTGCTACTCTAATGGCCTAGTCTGTTTCCTCCTGATGGGCATCGACTGTAGGCCTGATCAATATGGGTTTCCATCCAGAATCCGAGCGGGATGCTCAAAAACCAATAAGCAGGCCGAACGGCATGAGTGAACCCCGGAAGTAAATGAATTAGTTATCAAAAGGTGGTCGCGCTCAGGGTGTTTGTGCTTTTCTCTGGAGTGTAATTGTCACAGTGGTGTAAGCTTTTCATTTTGGTTTCTTCCTCCTCTATTTTCTAGGCTAATTTAGTTAAAGTAATAACATTTGCAATGACATGCGACAACTTTGAGTTGATAACGGAACCAAAACTGAACTAAAGACTGGCATGTTGAAGTATACTGCTACTTTTTCAATAAAGTTATTTCCTTCAACCCTAAAACACAATACAATAAAATGCATAATTTAAAATCCGAATTAAAAAAAAGGCATATTTCCATATTTTTTACAGTCATATTCATACGAGTGAATGGCAACACAGTTGAGCATAAAAAAGTATCACCATAGCCCCATGTTGGACAGCATCCTGTAAACGCACATAATGTACGCAGTTCTGTGTTAGACACAATGGAAACATTATGTGCGTTCACAGGATGCTGTCCAAAATGGCGCTATAATGTTGTTACATGCCAAATTGCTGAATAACAATAATTATTTTTGTTTTCTCTATGTATAAAAGTATTCACGTAACCACTGATAGAGCATTTAGACAATGTCTTTCATACTTTTCTGCACCTTAACAGTGACAAGCCTCCTGGTTAAAAATATTTTAAATTGTGATCCGAAGTTGAACTGCAGTTTTTGCTCGCATAACATATGTGTGTGTACTGTGCATGTTTATTATTATTATATATATATATAAATACACTCACATACATGTATTTATTTAAGAAAAAATGTGTTATATACTGTAGGTTTTATATATTATATATTAAAATATTATTTAATATATAATATATTTAATATATATTATATATTAAATATATTTATATAAATATAAATTATATAAATATATACATGCAAATAAATGTCAACATTTTTAAAATATATACTGTATTTGTGTGTGTTTACACATTGTCTAAAAAAATTACAAAATTAATTATCAATTATTGACATTGATTTATCGAATCTATTGACAGTCAGAGTTTCATTTCATCAGTGATCGGAGGATGTTTATTTGTTGCCCCGTATATAAACCTATATACGATACAGAGACCAGTATCGATCACTCTCAAAT
The DNA here is from genome assembly GCA_032361145.1 of Enteromius fasciolatus. Taxonomy (NCBI): domain Eukaryota; kingdom Metazoa; phylum Chordata; class Actinopteri; order Cypriniformes; family Cyprinidae; genus Enteromius; species Enteromius fasciolatus. Next base: position 11,143,914 of record JAUMHR010000072.1, on the reverse strand, counting down.
TTCATTTTGTTGTAGTATTTTCTTTATTTTTGTAGCTTCATGTTATCAACACTTGCATTCAGCAGGGCATTTGTAAAGCAATGTTAGTGGCACGATGGCTGATGCCATGGCAGAACTGGTAAGAGTGTGTATTTTCAGTCTCACGATTGCATTTTTTTCCCACCGTGTGTCTATTCTTTGCCACATTACCTCACCATCTTAGCATAGCTCGAGCATCTCCCCGCGTTGGAATCCAGTTTCCAGCCCCATTCACGGCAGCCGGGGGTCAGATCTCAACCCCACTCAATCTTTACCCTGGAGAATGTGCATTCTTTCAGTCAAACCTATCGATCGACTCTATTCCTGGAGCTCCAGCGAGCCCGTCCCATACTCAGTTTGGTTCCTCTGCGAACATTAACTCTTGACGGCTCAGGATGGCCCTGTGGCATCCTGGCAAACGAGGGTCTCTCGTTGTCTCCCCGCAAAATTTTAACTCCGAGCTCCCTGATCAGTCTCGGGGCTGTCTGTTAAGAGCGCTCTTTGTTTTGCAGAAGTCGCTGGTTCAATATTGTGGCATCCCTGGTGACACGAGTAGAAGAGCTATTATGACTGATGCTCCAGAGGAAGGGGAGGAAAAAGCCAACAGTGTGGTTTGGATTCTTCGCTGAGAGCTCTGGTAACCCGACCCTCACCGTCCAACCGGAACAGGAGGAGGGATGATCAGGGGACTTGTTGCAATCGCGCAACCCTATTCCCAACCGCACGCGCATACACACGAACACACTCCTTCTGTCATGCCCACCTTCTTTCTTTCTTCTTCCTTTCCTTTTTTTCTGTATGGAAATACGTGCCTGCCATTATTGGTGTATTTCTTTAGACGTGTCAGGAATTTGAGGCTCGGGGCTATAAGAGTGGCAGTGCTTCAATTGGCAGCAGTCAGGTTAATAAATTCTGAATAGAGATGCATAAATCAGTGAGAAGGGCCCGTTTTTTTTTCCTCCCAGCTTTTGCTTTTCTTCCTCCTCTCAAAAAGAGGCCTTCAGAGGATTGTTGTCTATCAGTCCAGAAAATGGAGAGGAGAATGCCTTCAATACCCAGGGCTGGTTAGCAGATTGTCATTTTTAGGTTTGATGTTCCTGGGTCTAATTGTCTTTCATGTGAACAATGGCAGCAGCTCTCTGGTGAGACGCGGCGAGCGGGGTAGAGGGAGGGCGGCTCGTGCATAGCAATGTCCTTTTTTATTATTAGCTTGTGAAATTAGCAAGCTGGAAGTCGTTACAAGGATTTTCAACCGCCCGCCATCTCTCCCCCCCCCCCTTTATTAGTTCGCTCTATTCTTGTTAATTGTAATGCAGGGTTTGAATTTGTTTGTGGAGCCGCCGACAATTGCAGCGGAGAAAGTCCGCGTTAATAGACTTTTACTCGTACTCCTGCACTTCCAGTCCGAGTCCTAATAAGGTGTCTGTCGTAGAGGCGGAATTTGTTTAAAAAGCGTGGTAATTGATGTATTGCGGCGAGTGTGAGCTCGGCCCTGCTTGATTAATGTATGAGTGTGTGTCCATGTGTGTGTGCTGTTTTTTGTTGAGCCGATTTTAAAAAGGCCTCTTAACTGGGTCTGGGGATAGTGGCAAATGCTCCGCTGTAAACTACTTCATAGCAGCTGTTAAAGGACCTGACAGCTGCTGATGTCTCATGGGGTTTCGTGCTTTTTTCCCCGTCCTGATCAGAGGAGGAAAAGGGTGAAAAAAAGAAAAAGAAGTGTAGGCGATATAGTCCTTGTCAATAATTGCAGCACTTAAAAATCTTATAGAGGGATTTTTTTTTCCTCATAGTGACTATCCCCTGAGATGCAGTTTCAAAGGTTCATTTAGTTTCACTTTTATGCCTTAGGGCTGGAGCAGAGAAAAAGAGTTTATTTTCACTAAAGTGATTCATCTTGGTTTAGTCATTTTGAAGTTACCATAGTCGCAAATAATGGACACTTAAAGTTCATCTAGGTGGTTGGCCGGGTTAAAGCTTACCTCAGCAATTTATACCTAGTGGTGCTTTAGTAGATTTTAAAGCCCGTAGGAGTGTTCGCATATATTTGCGGACACTTTAATGTAGAAATACTCTCCACAGCTTTTTCTGTTTGGTTTTATTGGATACAGTATGACATCATAGGTCTCTGTGCTATAAAGATGGCCACCCCTTCTCTCTTGCTTAGGTAAGATGTTTAGGGTTTGACATCTTCCTCCAGGAAAAAGTGAATGTATCTGTTAGATATCCTAAAAGTACAGTAAATTGGTCGTTTACATGAGATAATTTTGGGACAAGTTCTTTATTCTTTATTTCTTTATTCCTAGCATAGTTGTCTTTTTATTATTATTATTATTATTATTAATGTGTTATTGTGAGGTTATTAATGTTTATTAATGTATCAACTTATTGATTTGTTTTTATTATTTTAATTATTGGTTTATTATTATTATTATTATTATTATTGCAGCTTTCATTATTTCATATTAACTGAATCTACATAAAAATTCCTTTGTGTAATTGTTAGTTTATAAGTCTATCTATTGTTTATTTTATCATTTTTATTATTATAATAATTATTATTGTTGTTATTGTCAGCAGCAACATAATCATATTTTTTTATTATTGTGTGTTATTGTTATTGTTAGACCATTTCATATTAAGTAAAATGGTTGATTCTTTATTACTACTACTACTATTTTAACAATATGTGTCGTTGTTAAACCATTTAAATATACGTATTGTTATAATCACTATTATTAATTACATTTCAGAGTAATTGAGACTATATATAGTTGTCATTGTTATGGAGCCAGTGAAAGTTGACTTTGTGTGATGTGACATGCTCAAACTAAAAGCAGCATTCACTCAATTGTTTGTTTGTTTGCTTATTATTTATTTATTGATTTTACAATGTTATGTTAATTGAGACTGCATAGAATATGTTTTTAATAATTTGTTTCACCATGAGACTGAAAATTAGTATATATATGTATAAAAAAGGACCAACAATAGAAAAAGTCAACTACCCATAAAAGTATAACATACCATATGAAGAAAAAAATATTGTGCGTCTTGAATGAGATCTTTCTTGGAGGCCAGTCATTCAGTTGCTCTGCTTTTAAAGTGATGTGACATTTTGTGAACCACTTTCTGGCCTGGATATAGCAATGCACAGAACATGGTAACAGCACTAAAGCTGGAATATAATGTTCTGTTCAGTCAGTATAACACTGTATGCTTTTTTTAAACGTCCTCAGCTTGCGCTCCATCCTTTTCTGCAGCTCATCATCTCCACTGTCAGCCTAATTCAAAGCCCAGTATCAGATACGGTCCTAACAAACGCTGTGCTCAAGGCAAAGGGACCTCAATTATAAAACAGCTCCACCGGTCATGGGTTAGCCTGCGCGAATCTGACGTCCCACCTAGACACACGTGTACACACACACACACACACTCTCGCAGTAAGAGTGGCCCGAGGCTTTCCATTCTAATTGCCACTCCACAACAATGTGGCAAAGAAACGCCTTTGTTATCGGCCCTTTGTGCGTAAGAGATCTGCCGATAATTAAAGCTAAAAGCCTTGGAAATTCTCTTTGATAAGGCATAAATATTAGTTCCTTCCTAATGCTTTATTGAAGATAAACACTTCCTGTATTAGCACACTCAATAAAAACGGCGCTTGTGGCCAGAATGTGCATGGGGTCTTTGCTTTCAGTCACTTGTTAATCGGTATATTAATGTAGATACACGCAGATAGAGCCAGGGGTTTTCTGCCCTTTGTAATATTCAAACAGGTTTTTTTGTGGCGTGTGAGTGTTTGTGTGCCCTTTCACACCCATGATAACACACTCTTGATGGAGTCAGGTGTCTGGCCTTTATCAGTTCAGCAGATTAGAGTGAGATTAAGGGAATAGAGGAATAACGCACAGTTTTGGCTCGTCTGAATATGGAGAACAGCTCTCCAGTGCTGTTCTTTGGCTGCACAAATTGACTACATCTGAAGTGGCAATTTCACTGTTTAGATAAGCTTTATTGGCTTTTTGGAAGAATATGTCAAATTGACAATTTTATAATTATGCTCTGTTTGAGAGCTATTGTAGTGGTTGAATAAAACCTTACGGCACCAGTTCAGCATTCACTGTAATAGCCTGAACAAGCAATTGTATTATTGAGAAGTTGGTACAATTTAATTGTATTATCATGCAGAGTGTATGCTAATACTTTTTTGTGAATATGCATTATGAAGCACATATTACGCAGCATTTTTGCCTTTTTGAATGCGTCACCAGCTGGGACGTCTTATTATTCCAAGTGAATATAAAACAGTGAGCGAGTGCGGTTAAGAGAAAAATTGTCACTGCTCAGCAGTACGTCAAGAAAAAAATAGGGAAACTTTAAAGAGGAAGTGTGTCATGTTTTTAAAATGTTAAAATACTTTCTCTTAACCCAGCTTAATATGTAAAAAATAAGAATAAGAAGTGGATTTTCTCAAAGTGTACACGTTGTATTTGTTCAAGCTGTGCAACTACAGCAACCCTGGCTCTACCAGTGGTAATTGTTTGGGGGCGGGACTATCTGATTGCCTGGCCAATAATTTACACACTTACAAGCTTTATTAAAAAATGTTTTGGGCTTGGTACAAGTTGAGCTCAGTCTACAGCATTATAATTATACTGCAAGATAATTTAGCTTACAATGGATGCGAATAGCAACAATTTTGGGAGGATTTAAAAGCTGAAATATGTATATAATAAAATAATAAAAACTTAAAAAACAAAAAACATTAATTCACCTGTTATTACTTGTGTACTTGATTTGTAAAACTGTTTACATAATTTTTTTAACAGATTTTTTAAGGTTCATGTGTTTGTCCAGAGGACCAAGGAAAATTTGATACACATTAACTCCCTGGTTTCACAGACAAGGCTTAAACCTAGTCCTAGACTAAATGTAAAGCTAAACTGTTTCAACTGAAAAAAAATTGCACTGACTGACCTAAAACATAGCTGTGCCTTTGTTTTGTCTTAAGATGCACACTAGAAATGCTTTTTTCTAAGCCATGTTTATAAAAAAAAAAATTACTTATATTAAAGGGGCTGTATGTGATGCTGTTTGACGTCACGTCCGCTGACGTTTCAAGTAAATACAAAACAGAGCAAGCTCCCCCCTCCCCCCAGTGTTTCTGTAACTGCCGTGAATGCGCAAAGGTGCGCATTGATATGAAAGGTGGCGCTAACCCAAGAGAGACAGCTAACATCAAGCTAACATGTCTAAATAAAAATAAAAAACGTGCCACCTGTGCATCGATTTGGAAGTCCTTTTGATGGCGGAATTCTCTCCACCGCTCAAACGAATCCCCGATGTAAATCCAGGTCATGCAGAGAGCCTACAAGTCCTAAAACTAACATCATGTTGGATAATTAACGAAGCGTATTCTACAGTATATGAGATAAATGACATCCCACTGACTAAAATCCTGCTATCATGCTTAATTCTACTGATCATCTTCAGCAGCTCAAAACAGAAATGCAGAACATTAATTAGTATTGTCATATACATAACGTTATAATGAGAGCACGACTGTAAAAAAAATGTTGTGAATTCTTAGGGTTCTGATAACGTTTAATGTTTTCTTTTAATTTGCCACGTTTGTATCTGCGAGGCGTCTGTTACACATTTTCTCTGTGTGTTAATGTCAGTATTTATGACTGTCGAATGACTGACATGACTCTTATTTTGCCCCTCCCCCCAAACATATGATTTTTTGGCAAGGTTCGAAATTCCGATTTTGACTGTGAAAAACCTTAGTCGGGGACACCCCTACAAGATTGTTAAAAAATTTTAAAATTAAAAATTGACATTTGGATATCGATTTTGTTCAGGTGACGTTTAAAATATTATGATTACACTTAATTTCCGTTGTAAGTGCCTCACTGTAACATAACCCAGGAGGTGGAAATTAATAATTGTGGTCAACTTTATGCCACAACTGCAGTCAATTTATCAATTTAGGTTAATCTTGGTTATCTAGCCATTTGCTAAAAAACCTCACAAAGTCAAATCCACACACATTCTCCCCTCAGCGCGGATACCTTCCTTTGAGGCCCCTCCTGCGGTAATTTCACTACCAAATTACAGTAATGTGGCGTGGAGGAACGAGATAGATGTTTCCGTCCTAAGGCAGAGCCCGGCATTCGTAATCCTTTAGAAGCACTTAAGAAATTGATGTTAGCGCCTCTGCGTCTGTTAGCTAGCCTGCGGCCGGCCTGATTGCATAGTCTCCTCCCTTTAATTGGATCATCAGAGTGTGATCGGAGTTTTGGAGCTCAGATTATATAAGCCTGACTTTGAGTCCGCTAACCTGAGCAGGGCTCTGCACTCGCTACCTGTGCTGACCTCAATGTGCCTAAGTGGTTCTTCTCATCAGGGTCTTTGGCCACTGTATCAAAGCAATCCCAGGTGCTTTATTAATTTCTTATGTATATTTATATGTGGTATCCCCAGGTTGTCTATTTGAGTGACTGTTCCCTCTTAGAGATTCAAAATTGATCATTTGGAAAGGGGAAATCTTTTGTAAGGAGGAAAGGAGGAGGAGGTTGTTTTTGCTTCAGCTCAATAGGATGTTTTTGTAAGTACATTGCTGTCTGATTAATAGATTTATTATATTAAAATATGCACAGTTTGTCATAGCCGTGGCATAATGCTCAAGATATGTTGAATTCTCATCCTTGCTGAAAACATGAATTTTATTACTGGAGACTAAGGGACATTGTTTAGTTAAAAAAGAGCTGGATGGCCCAATGAACCATAATTTCTTTATTAATTAACTTCTTTTTAAGTTACCTTATATGTTTACCCTCCTGCATGTATTACAGTGAATTAAAAGATAATCTATTAATAAAAAGTTAAAAATGCACAAAAATAGACACCGGCTTGTTATAATATGAATGAATTAGTTAACTGAATATACACCGTTTAAGCTGCCTCACATTATTAAGTCACAGATGGACCATAGATTCTCAGATGGATATGGATATGTACAGTGATTAGTTAGTTTATCCCAACTGACCAGGCTCTGCCCCTGTGTTTGCCACTGTGGTCGCCACCTCTAATTGGACGGGATATTGTCATGTGGAGTCAGGTAGAGGTAGTTCACGATCCCTTGCACCTTTTAAGAGCATCAGCAAGTGTGAAAAGAAATGATTACTGTAAATGGCCTCATTGTGCCTCCACGCTGGCTTAGTTGTGCTTGACTGAGCCGAGAGCGGAGAAGAAGGTGGGAGGAAAGGAGGGGGAAAAGGAGATAGAGGGATCCTGTCGCTGAAGAGGAGAGAGAGAGAGGTTGACAGCAATACAACACCTTACTGTCTGCCTCTGCTTTACACAGTAGTTTGTGCAGAATTCTGAAATTAAGCATTCATTTTGCAAGTGTGAATTTAAATTGGCCATGAGATTCAGGATTCTGGATTAAATAAAATTAAATAAATGGAAGAGGAATTTTCTGAATTGCAATTCAAAGAAATTAAACAGGCATGCAACTTAATTTGACTAGCATTGGCTGGTTATTAAAATGATTTATATTAAAATATTATATTTTTATAGTTTAAAAATACTAGTATTAGTTTAATACTGTCAAAACAATTAAAGCAACCATATTAATTTAGTCGTCCACTATATATTTTTTTTGACAATTATCATCAAAATTTCACATTAAAAATTGATTTTAGTGCCATCTAAATTTGAACATTGAAATTCTAAAATGAACATTTTGTATGTTTAGATTCAGTAATTTTACTCTAATGACAATGTATGGGTCCATTTCTGCAATTAAACTAACATAACTGAAAATTTCAGATGGCACTATTGCATGTGAAGTATTCATATATATTTATACACATTTGTGAAGTTGTATTTACATTCATAATATTACAATCACTTGATGTTGATCCCCTTTACTTACGAACATGGACTTGGTGTTTCTGTTTGACTGACATTGTTACGGCTCCTTCTCAAATCAAATCCTATTTCTCCTGTTAACCAAACATGGAGAGGTTCATTGTGCTGGAAGAGGGCTGCCCGCTAGCCAATGAAACCAGCAACGAAACAGCTGAACTCACAGAGAGCAGTCTGCGATTGCTTCTGTCATCATCAGCCTGCCTACAATATTTGTGCTCTGATAAATGATCCAATTCAATCAGAGCACCCAGTTTGCTCTGTGTGGGTATTTGTGAGAGTATGTGTGTGTGTTTATGAGGACATTTAGAGAGAAAAGAGAGAGAGAAAGCATATTTACCTCCCTTTATTAAATCTCACAATTGTCTCAAGAAATGTTGGAACCATAAATTCAGTCTGTGGTTCAATTTAGAATATCAAAACAAGCCTCTCCTCTCTACCCATCTGAATGGGCTGTTTGTGGGAGGAGAAAGACTCCAGCAATGTCATGGAGGTTAAACTAAGATCTGACACACTCAAAGTGCTCCTAGCATGTGTACCATAATGCAAAACACCCACTATCTTAATAAACAACATTGTATTTAAAAGGCATTTTACACACACTTTACAGCATTTGTACCTCTGTGTGCTTGTTTTAACTTCACTCCCCCATTATGGCTCAGGTGAGTCAAAACCTTTGTGGATCCAATAAGCAAATACGGCAGATGTCACATCATGTACGTGGGTAAATATGGTCTGTAATATTTGGATTGTGATGCTATACTTCCCTTGCAAAACTGGTTTTGAACAACTTTTCTTGAAATCGAAGGGCATATGCTTGTTAAATATGTCAACAGAAAATCAGCACGTTGTGTAAGAAGGTGGGCAACAAGACATGAGGGCACAGAACTAGTTACTAGATGTTGAGCTACAGTAAACCGCTAAATGTCAAAACCTCAAAAATCTAAATTCTCTCAGATTTATACTAGGGACACAGAGACTCAATTGAGACTCATCCATCCTGAGTTGGAGGTGTAAACAACCCCGCTCTTTCTTTTGGGGGTGAAGTTGAGGGTCTTTTCTCCCTCTTTCCTCTAATGGGGTCCCCTGATACAGGAAATGTCATGAGCTCAGAAATAGATGGATGCTAACCACCACTGTGGACTTCTAGAGGACCAACATACACATACATACACAGTGATAATCTGATATTACTCTCTTTCCCACGGATGACATCATTCTAATTTGTACAGAATTGCAATTTTTGTAAAATACTTATGTTTTCTTGTAAGATCAGAATCAGTATTACATTTTATTGAGTGAATATGAATGTTGCTTGTCTATGCAGGTTTTCTAGGTGATTGCTAGCTGGTTGCATGCTGGTTGCTATAGCCCAAATCAAGAGTCCAAATAAGGTGTTTTATATATAAAAATAAGTAAACAATTAACAGACAAGCCTAATAATTCCTATTACCTTTATTAAATATTATGTCTACCTCATAATTTTTCTCTGTAACGTTCAAGAGTGCACCTATTTTGGAGCCGTTTGACCGACATGTCAAACAAACAATCTCAGTTTATTTCATTCAGCATTTAGTTTTTGGAAGTATTTTAAAGATTCTATGCCGCAAACTTTAAATGTCTCACATACCTTTGAAAATCTAGAATTTAGCTGATCCTGATAAGTGCTCGTCATCACAGTTGTAAACCTGACGGATTTCTTTTTTTGTGAGAGTTTGGCGTCACAACCTGGAGACTGACTGCTTTACCTGCCACAATTTGATTTCTCTCAACAGTTGTTACTATGGTGTGTCTTTGTAGAATAACTACAGTATCATTGCTTGCATCAAACACACAACAATGCCCACTCCGTCTTTATTCTCTTCTTTAGAATTGACACCATTAATCAAGGCAGATCTCATTAGGGTGTAGTTGGGCAACTGAAGAGACCTTGAGCGGTCCCCTACCCTCCCTCTCTCCTCAATGCCCCCTCGAGCTTTTTGTTCTACATTTTCCACCCCTTTGTCCATTTTTGTCAACCTTGCTTGGTTTGGTCTCTTCAGTTTCATTGCACTGACAAAAGCAGATGGTGACCACTTCGGTAATAGCTCAGCTCCACTGGCCTGCCAGACCCATCCTTCTGCTGTTGTCTTCTCGATTGAAGACCTGAAGACTTCTCAAAGTCCCACACTGAAAACAAATCCTTTGTTACAGGAAATATTTGAGGGGAAAAAAAACCTGTTTAATAGATGAAACCCCTTTAATGTGATCACAAAGTGGCCCCCCATTCCTCCAATCACTCACTCAACTTCCTCCTCTTTTCCTCCATCTTCTCTTGTTAGTCAGGAGGTGTTGTGCATGCTGATACACAAAAGGCTCCACATCTTTTTCTGCGGGGCATAAATTACGCCCGTGCGGCGGATCGTCTATGAGTGCTTTCCTCAGTTATGGATTGCTGCGTTCTGGACTTGACAGGAACATAATTAGAACTCTTGATGAAATCTACAAAATTATTCCTCCGTGGCTTCAGTGGTCCTGAAATGTATCCATATTTGTCACCGTGCACTTGAAGGGCCTGTTAGCGCACAGCAGTAATGGCTCCGTTCATTTATCCTGTAATCTGAGGATGATAGAGGAATAGTTAGTCGGATAGATAGATGGAGACCAGGAGTGGTGGGGGGATGTTACCTACTGAGAATGAGAAAGTAGAGGAGGGGGGCATGTTGATTAGTTGCTGTCTCATTCTTGGTGTAAACAGGACAACATGGACATGGAGAAGGGCCAGAGCACAAGACCACTCGCAGGAAGCATTTTACCAGTAAAAATCTATGATACAGATCATATTCAATAGTCAGTCTATAGAAAGTAACACTTTACATTATAAAGTGATTTATAATGTAACTTTTTTTTTTTCAAATACCATTATTTGGTATAGTGTGTGTGTGTTCATTGGTAACTCATACCTAAATAATTAAACCTTAATTGTAAAGTGTTACCAGACTTTACTACACCGCTCTCTGGAATACTTAATTTTGATTGGCCAGTCACTGTATTCAGTGGTGGTGCAATATTTCCTAATGTTCACCTTTGCTCATGGCAGCTCTGTGGGTAACTGAAACCAACGCTACAGTCTTGGCTCTCATATCACACCACGGATTTACTCTCTTGTTTCATACAAACTCAACTGTAGTTTAAATGACCTCAGCTGGCCTTCAGTATTAATATAACGGTAATATTTTTGCAGTATGTATCTTATTGCTGGCCCAGTTGTTTTGCACATGTTATGGGCTGAAGTTTTAAGATTAAAACTGGTAAGATTATTAATATTATTTCATGCATTGTTTTTTTCTATCACTAATAAGGGTTATATATAAGAGTGCAGGTCATTATTACTCTGTTGGGGCCCTGATCACCTTGTCATTTTTGTGATAATGTACTTGCCAATCTTCCACATTGATTGAAGTTCTTTTCTACCCTTCTGCACTTTTTAACACTAGGTTATATCACATATCCACACTATCTTGCTTTAGACCACAACAAGCATTATGAACATCAGAACCTGATATTGTGAGCTCGGTAGGTAAGTTATGAGATGCCTCCTCACCTCCAAGTCTTATCAAATGTACAGTTGAGCAGACCTCATCCATCCATTCAATCTTTAAAGATGAAGACACCTGGTGTTCATCTGCAGTCTCGTTCCAGGGTAACATTTTGCATTTCTTAAACGTCTGTTTATTTATTGCTTGATTTTTGACCCGCGCTGTCCTCCGTCTTTCTTTTACCGAAATAGGAGTAAGCCCTTGCGCTGTCAGGGTGGTGCAGCGGGGCAGAAAGTGCGTGCGTGTTTAACGTAGAAAGAGGGAGGAAAGGAGCGACAGAAGACTCATTTAAATGAGATATACAGCCAAACCTCATATGCATGGTCGAGGAGAGAGGGGGGAAATGAGAGGCGGAAAGAGGAGAGACAGAAGAATTGAATATGGATTAGAGGGATGAATATTCTATTATTTCGCCCCATTCTGCTGATCTCCCTGTTGCTCCTCAGTGCTCGAGTTGAAATATATTGATGTGGCAGAGAGATCGGTTTCTGTGGCCCATGTAGTCCGGGGGAGATGTGTGGGTGTGCCACTTGAGCCGTGGATTATGGGTACGGCACAGTATTCGTCTACCTCCCTCAGACCTGAAGCCAATTTACAGCCAGTTTTCTGGGTGCATGGATCTGGTTTAGAGTAATGAATGCCGATGAGCTAGTTTTCCTATGTGCGTGTGTACGGTACCTTAAATCCGTGTTGCTGGTGCATCCAGGAGATCTGCTTCAGCCTTTGTCTATGTTTGTAATCTCTGAGATGATTAGGGAAGTCTCTTACCCCCTGCGGAAGAGCCTAGAATGATCCCTGGGGCCCGGGATGCATCCGCACATACTGCTGAAGCATACCGAATGTCTCAAAAATGGGGACGAGAAGTGAGTTCAGATATGGGTCAGGGTAGTGTTGTGTAGAAAATATACAAGTTAAGCCTGCAGAAAGTGGCATGGCAAGCGATAATCTCATTTAAAAGTGACTGTACATATAGCTTTAGCATGTTGTGCATAGCCAACTAACGAAGAAGATTTGGCTGTTCAAAGGTTAGATAAGGTAAAGGTCTGCGAGGTGAAAGCTTATCTAATACAGGCTCTGCAAGCTTCATTACAGGACACGCAACCGCATGAACCATAAACCAGCAAAAGCCCTTCCTTAACTTACTAACCACATTAACAGCTCTGAGCTAATTAGTAGACAGGTTAAAAGTGTAGTTTTTTGTTTGTATTTTGTTTGTCAAAAAAAAAAATTTATAGCATTTTAAATATCTTATTTAGTTGCTTTTTAAGTAAATACGTACAGTAATTTTTTAAATAAATAGTTTACCCAGATTTATTATTATAACTGTCACGATCTCCAGCTGGAGTGCCCTAGAGCTCCTTTAGAGGGCACTCCACTCTGGAGTATTATACCATGTACTACCCTTGTCTGTGTGTTGTGTCCCCATTGGTTCCTTAGTTTCATGTGTCATGTTCCGATTGGTTCCCTGGTTTCATGTGTCTTGTTCTCATTGGTTGGTTCTGTCTTGTGTTCC